>PPNU03000001.1:0-532500 GCA_003708295.3 Petasospora mycetangii
CACAGAAATGGCAAGGCAGCCACCAGCCCCAAGCATAATTGACACGGTAGGATTTGGCAGATTTGTGATCTGCTAGAAAAAAAAAGGTCTTACCCGGATTCGAACCGGGGTTATTCGGATCAGAACCGAAGGTGATGACCACTACACTATAAAACCTCTGATTTAATTTTGAATTTTTGTGCAACGATTTATACGTTCCAGCTTTGGGATATCCTCTCTTGGTAAACGAATCAGTGTATAATGGTCATAGGATCATCCTAATACAAATGAGTTTTGAGACACCTATAAACTTTCATAACATAAAAAACCCACAGAGATGGCATTTCGGTCAAAATATCCAAAAGTAGTTGCAAATAGATTCCCCAAGGTTTCTATGAAGTTCATAAACAAAACCGTAGAACACTGTACGAACTAGACCACGTGTTTCATAGCATTGATGCTGTCAACCTACGTTCACCTTCACTTGTAACCAAAAAGACTAAGGTCTGTTTTGTCAATAAACATGCAAGAACTGACGCGTCAAGGATAAAAAAAAGTTAATAGCTCGAAAGGAGGCCTTGCAAAGAACGCGTCGACGCGTCGCGGCACGATATTGGATACTGTAATAGCTTCCTCACACTCCTTCCTGACAGAAGGATTTTCACTCAGGCACTAACCTCCTAAGGTATGGAATAAACAGAGATGAGCTCTAAACTACAACATGATACTCTGTACTCAAGTTCCATACGAGCAAGGATAGGGGCTCAGCTCTCAAAAGCAGGATATGACGCAGGGCGATAAAAGTGGGTGTCTGTGGTACCCTTAGTACATGGAAGTCCGTTTTTTTTTTATTTGGGTTGCCGAGGCAGGGAAGACTCAGGTACACTCTGGTTGTTGCACTACTGTGGTATCTGGAGCCGGCGACTGCTGTAAACATAATCCTTTTCATAACAGTAGAGAAAAAACCCATCAGTCCAGTTCCGACTGTCAGTGCCTCCCGTTCCACCTACAGCTAGCTGCTTGTAATGAAAAAAGAATTAAGCTGCAATTTCGGTTTCAGCTCAGGCTGCACTTTCCTCAACCTGAAAATCACTACGTCTCTGATATTCTATCATACTCCGATGCATAGATTAAAGCACATGGGCTAACAGAGAATAAACATTCTGTTCTATTATCGGCACATACACGGGCTATGGCCGATCACACGATGCATAATTCATTCCTGTCAAAATCTGTAGATGTCTCATCAGTCTGAGGAATGATCGTAGTTCAGATGTTTCAGGCAAGATGAACCAGTGAAATTATCGGTCAGGCTGCCTACACTCAGATAGGATTCTATGAAATTTCCCAGCACACTCAAGTACACGAGCCAGTTACACACCTAGGTATTTTTTAGTTTTTGGAGAAAGTGCTATATATCTCAAAAGATGAATAAGATATTGGTCTGGTGACGATCATTCAGGAACAGATCTTTCTTTTGCGCTTGCTGATCGGCTACGAAAAAAAGTCTTATCGCTTAAGCCTTAAAGAGGTATAGGCTGTCCGAAAGGAGAAAACGGGGATAAGCGTTCAGAATTCTTGTCGCACGTTCTTGTCTTTCTATTTAGTATACACAGCCTAGAATTCAGGAATTGTTTCTTTATCGCTAATATGCACAACTGAAGCCTGCCTCAGACATGATTACAGCGTCTCACTTACCCTTGACAAAAAGAAACGAGCCGGAGCGCGTCCGTGTAGTTCGAGGAAATGAGAGGTAGAAAAAGAAAAAACCGACACAAGTCTCCACTTCCTGTTTAGAGCTTCCTATCGCTTGAGTTGAAGAATGTGCTAAACCAGATACACTTCTTCAAAAGTGGCTGGCTGCCGGGTTCCTTGTCCGGCCACACACATTGGTGCCTATCGCTGCTTTCAAGTCTCCCTCATGTCCTCCAGAGGACTCACGCCCTTTGACGGCTGCAGACAGAATTTCTGCGGAAGATGCGCGCCATATCTGTTCCAATTTGGGAACACATCGCTGGGCCTAGACCGGTCCAGAAACGGTCTTACAGGTTCGAGCGCTCCAAAGGGGCGCTGCTACCGAACCCGGAAGGCGCGCGTAGAGACTGATAACGCGGAACCTACGGGACTTAGGGAAGCATTGTCACGAGCTCTCTCAGTCCTCAGTTGGCCTTCATCTGCGTATAAGCGCTTGATTGTGTGGGTCTTAGTATCATCTTTGGGTACTGTTTCCATAAATTCAACTCTTTAGCTTCGGTGATATTCTCCTGAAGCAGCTTAGGTGGTACAGTCTTAAAATAACATAGTAATAAGTTCTCAAAAAACAACCAAGTCCCTTCATAAATTCTCCCCTACCTCATCTCGCCTGCCACTTCACCCGTGAGCAATGTGACTCAGGTCTTGGAATTTGTACAATTGTGGCGAGCCAGACTCGGTAGTAGAAGGAGATGTAGGGAAGGTAGGGAAGGTAGCAGTGCGCACAAAAACTAGATAACAACACCATAAGAAGGAAACCTGTATACTAAGTACAAATATATTACCACATCCAGACTTGAAAAATAAGGTCGTCACCAACAGCCCAATACTCTACAACAAAAGCATGCAACCCCTGCTATCAAAGCTTTTTCAGTCCCAGATCCTCCCTTGGCTGGCATGTGGGCTGAGACTGGGACTCGAGAGGCATGCATGTAGCCCATTTATCATCGCCTAATGCGGTAACTGTCCTCCCAAATCTGCGGCACGCGCGTCCCTTTTCGGCCACGAAAATTTTTTTCCGTTGCGAGAAAATTCCAGATACCGCGTCAGGGGGCTGTGGGCTGTGAAATATAAAAGGCAGCTACGGCCCGGCCTTCCTCCCTTTTCTTTTACCATTTGCTCTTATTCTCCTTCTTCATCCATAGAACTATACACAATGAACTTCAAGACTGTTGTCGCTGCTCTCGCTTCTGTTGCCGCTGTCCAGGCCGCTAACGCTTCTAACGCCACTAACGGCTCTAACGGCTCCACCTCTGTCTCTACTGGTGCTGCTGCTTCCAACGCCATGGGTGCTGGTGTCTTCGGTGCTGCCGTCGCTGCTGGTGTCGCTTTCCTTTTCTAAGTTGAACACATCTGAAAACAAACAGACCACATACCACAATGTTCACACAGGTCCCCCTCTTTTATTCCCAAAAATCATAATGGGGCGTTGATATTGTCTTAATACAAACATTCTGTTGCTTATCATTCTTGTTTTTGGTTTCATTTCTTTCGGTTCGGTGTTTCTTCTTTCCATATTATAAAGGAAGGCTTAATTATATTTTGTCAAACACCTATTGTAGTCTATTCGTGCCCTTATCTTGTACTAAGCCATCAATCCCTGTGAAAGCCGTGCGTATGTGTTTTAGCTCACTAGGCCATCACCGATTGGCTGTCGTTCTTTCATTTCCGCAGCGCCGCTTTGAATGTTTCTAGTGCTTACTCTCTTCTGTCCATGACATCTCAGTTCTCTATTGTTATTGTTGCTTCCTCCTTTGTCATTCTCCTTGGCCCCTGACCCTAAACTCAATCTATTCAGCTTAGCGTGGCCGTGGCTAACGCTGAAGAATGCCGCTTGCCCTATTTCTCCGTGCTAAAAATACATTGCCACTGAAAATGGAAAAGTGCAATGTTCCGCGAGAGTCTTCCAAATAAAGAAAGGTTACGAGCGCATGTCTACAGATCACGTGAAGATCGCGAATCGGTCTTTTTCGCGTCCACTCACTTAATACAGCAAAATCGAAACTTCTCTACGGCTACGCGCGTTGAAAACCCTACTCTTCTCTTCAGAGTGCTGCCAATAAAAAGCTCCCGGTCAAAACAAACTCTGGAAAACTTACCAGAAAGGCTCAACGAAAGCATCAATTGCCAACTGTTTCTGTGGTCTGTGCTCGTCAGTGTTCTTTTTTGTGGTCTGTTGCCTTTTCACAGCTGAAAGCTCGTTCTACTGCCTCCATCGCAAGCGTTTGTCCCTGTCCTTCAGAGACAAGTCAATACCTTCTTTTTCATAACAAAACTGTTTTTTTTTTGCTTTTGAAGAAGCTTACAATGAGTGACTCCGATGATGACGTTGTGCTTTCCAAAAGAGTGAAGCGTACGTATACCCCTAAGGTGTGATTACCCCGCTATCACGTGTAATGCGTTCGACCTCCTCCTAAAAAGACTACTAACGCATCAGCAGAGACTTCCGACGTCAAAGAGGAAAGTAGTGATGATGACAACACACCGCTCAGTCAGATTAGCACCAGTCAAAAACACACCACTACCTCATCTGCTTCGGACTACGACTCCGATGAGCGCATCGCGGCCACAGCTAAGAAAGTTAAGAAAGAGGTAAAACCCAAAAAGAAGCAAAATAAGCGTAAAGCAGAGTCCCAAACACCAGAACACACTTCTAAGAAGGTGAAATCTGAAAAAAACAGTAGCAAAATATCAAAGAAGTCAAAAGAAGAAACACCAAAGGAAGAGACTCCAGCACCAGAAGATGATGAAGATGAAGGTTACAAGTGGTGGGAAAATGAACGAGAAGACGACTCCATCAAATGGGAAACTTTGGAGCACAATGGTGTTATATTTCCTCCGGAGTATGAGCCATTACCATCTCATGTTAAATTTGTATATGATGGTAAACCGGTCGACCTTCCGCCTTTGGCTGAAGAGCTTGCAGGTTTCTTCGGTGCGATGCTTGAAACAGACCACGCTGCTAATCCAACTTTTCAAAAGAACTTCTTTGAGGATTTTAAAGATGTTATCGGAGAATGTGGTGGCTGTGGTGTTAATATCACAGATTTCAACAAGTGTGATTTCAGACAAATGTTCAACTACTATGAAGACAAGAGACTTGAGAAGAAACAATTAACTTCTGCAGAAAAGAAGGCAATCAAGGCCGAAAAGGACAAGCTTGAAGAACCATACAAGTTTTGTCTTCTGAATGGTAAAAAAGAACCAATCGGAAATTTCAGAATTGAACCTCCTGGCTTATTCAGAGGTCGTGGTGCTCATCCCAAAACGGGTAAATACAAAAGGCGTGTTAATCCAGAAGATGTCATCTTAAACTTGGGTAAAGATGCCAAGGTGCCAACTCCACCAGAAGGTCATTCTTGGAAAGAAGTCAGACACGATAACACTGTTTCTTGGCTGGCTATGTGGAAGGAGAATATTGCTGGTTCTCAAAAGTATGTTGGATTTGCAGCTAGTTCCTCTTTGAAAGGATTGAGCGACTTCAAGAAGTTTGAAAAAGCTAGAGAGTTGAAGAAACATATTGAACAAGTTAGAAAAGACTATAGAATCATGCTTAAGAGTAACATGATGTTGGACAGACAGATCGCCACTGCGACATATTTAATTGATGTATTTGCTCTCAGAGCTGGAGGTGAGAAATCCGATGAAGAAGCTGATACCGTCGGTTGTTGTTCTTTGAGATTTGAACATATTAGCCTGAAGCCCCCAACAACCGTTGTCTTCGACTTCTTGGGTAAAGATTCTATCAGATTCTATCAAGAAGTTGAGGTTGATCCACAGGTTTTCAAAAACTTGAAACTCTTCAAAAAAGCTCCAAAGGGGCCAGGTGATGACCTGTTTGATAGAATTGATCCATCTGTTTTGAACAAACACTTCCAAAAGTACATGCCAGGCTTGACTGCCAAAGTATTTCGTACCTACAATGCTTCGAAGACTATGCAAGATCAATTGGATCTCATCCCCAACGAAGGTACTGCGGCTGAAAAAGTTGTCAAGTTCAATGCTGCTAATAGAACTGTTGCTATCCTCTGTAATCATCAACGTACCGTATCCAAGGGACACGAGACCTCTATTCAAAAGATCAACATGAAACTAAAGGAGATGCTTTGGCAGAAGATTCGTCTTAAAAAAATAATGTTGCAATTAGACAAGAAGTTACGGAAGCAAAAGCCCAAGTTTTTTGAAGAAATTGATGATTTAACTAAGGAAGATGAATCTTTTATTCATACACAAGTGATTGCTCGTGAACGTGAGAAGTTTGATAAAAAGTTCAAAAGAGAGAATGAGAAAAGAGCTGATAACAAAGAGAACCCTCTTCCGGAG
The DNA here is from genome assembly GCA_003708295.3 of Petasospora mycetangii. Lineage (NCBI taxonomy): Eukaryota > Fungi > Ascomycota > Saccharomycetes > Phaffomycetales > Wickerhamomycetaceae > Petasospora > Petasospora mycetangii. The sequence goes on from PPNU03000001.1 coordinate 6,055, forward strand.
TCTCAATTCAAGGAATGGATGCAAAAAGTTGATGATTTAGAGAAACAGTACGCAAAAGAACTGAAAACTGGTCAGCCTGAGCTCCCATCTGGTATCACAGTTGAAAAATGCGAACAACAGATTGAAAAGCTTGAGCAACGTATCACCAACACCACTCTCCAGATGAAGGACAAGGAAGATAACTCCCAGGTTGCACTTTCTACTTCCAAAATCAACTACATTGACCCAAGATTGTCGGTGATGTTCTGCAAAAAGTGGGAAGTCCCTATTGAAAAGATCTTCACCAAGACATTGAGGGAAAAGTTCAAATGGGCCATTGAGTCGGTTGATGAAGACTGGAGATTCTGAAAGGGTGTACCGAAAAGAAAAGTTATTGCATTATATACGAATAAACGAACTGTCATAATAGTACATGGTTTGTAGTGAGAGCTCAAGAAGCCCTTGATCTTGCTGCTGTTGTTATTTTTTCTCGTATTCCAAGAGGAAACCGCGCAACGCGTACGCGTACGCGTCGTGATCTCTGTATACACTTGCATAGTGACGCGTCGAAAGGTAAACACTCCTTCCAGATGGGCCAATGAATCTCGACTATTCGGGGTAGAACAAGCACCGGTCGATGGCACTAAAGCAAGTTTCAGTATGTCTCTGTACTGTAGTCTCCTTTAAGCCTGTAGAAGGGGTTCTGAAGCCATCGTCCTTATAAGAACTTGGGGGTCCGCCGTAGCTGTGTATAGCTCATGAGATCTTGACGGCTTCTTCGAGACACACTAGACGTACACAACTGATACCCTACCCCCACTCGCCTACCGACTTTTGTTCATTCATTTACACAAAGGTGATTGTCTCTTTTGTCTGCATCAACGGCTCTCTAAAAACACCAACTTTAGATCAATACGTCTGGACCGTCTCCCAAACCCAGTTGAAAGACACACATACAATTTCTCATGAGACTCCAACAGCTTGTACTTTTATTTGTCTTGTCAGTATACTCTACTGCTGCGGACTCTTCTAGCTCAAACAAAACCTCAACTACGACACTCTCATCGTCTACACAGAGTGAATCGGCATCTGTTGCTCCCTCTTCATCTTCCTCGGTGGTTTCCTCCACAACCACCTCATCATCTTCAGTGCATTCTTCGACATCATCTCCCCACTCTTCATCTACAAAATCGTCTACTTCCTCTGTCACTACCTCATCTTCCTCCAGTGATGACATTATCACATCCATGCCGAGCATCACTGCGACATCGAGTACCACCACCGGCACAAATAGCTCGTCATATAGTATCACATTCACAGCTGGTGTTCCAACAGCTATCAACCCTTTCACTGAAAACAGTACACTACCAACAGGTACTTTTTTCATCATTTTTGGAGCCTGCTTGGCCTTTTTCTTGGTAACACTCATTGTAACAAGGTGGATCTTTTGGTGCGTCTCTTACAGGGCTGCTAAGAAGTCCAACCATGAAAACTATTCAAGCTTGGATTACAATTATGATCCATCCATATTCAAAGAGATACCTTTGAAAAACAACTATTCTCAATCTATATACTCTATTTCATCTCAAAGTACACTTAACGTTCTTGGTTCGAATGCATCAATGGACAATTTGGTCACACAGGGCCAGGGAAGAAGTTACAGATCTGCAATGACAAGGGCTTCCAGAGCTTCTATGTTTATCTCACCCACTGAGATGTTACAGCTGGGAACTTATGAGAATCCATCATCGGCGGGGTACTTGTCCCATGCAGATTCCCCAATCGAGTCACCGACAACGTCAAATTACTCCCCTAGAGAGTACAAACGTAAGACAAGTAGGCCTCCAAGTGTTTACATGGACAAGATGCTGGATGATGATTTGGATGACTTTGAAATCTCGTCAGGCAACTCCAGTTATGATCAGTGTGCCGATGAAAAGGTTTGAAATAACGTATATATGCCTTCTATAATAACATTGGTTCTTCCATGAATTAAGTTTGGGGTTTGTAATGTCTTGTGGATGTGTGTTTATTTAATACCTCATGGTATATGTATGATAATAAATAATGTTAATAAATAAGGCATAACGCCAATAAATAGAGTGTGGGGATGGCAAAAAATACAAATAAATAAGTAATAAATATGTGAGTCGAGCTCAACGATCAACTTCACCGAAAACGAGATCCATAGTACCGATGATAGCAACAGCATCCGCGAGTAAATGACCCCTTGCAATGTGATCAAAAGCACCCAAATGAGCAAATCCAGGGGCACGAATTTTACATTTGTAAGGTCTCTCGGAACCATCACTGACAACATAGCATCCCATTTCACCCTTTGGAGCCTCTATAGGAACATATGCCTCGCCTTGTGGCACCGCATAACCCTTGGTGAAGAGCAGGAAATGATGAATAAGAGCTTCCATATCCTCTTTCATCAATGATCTTGGAGGTGGTGAGATCTTGTAATCTTCGACCTTGACAGGCCCTGCAGGAATGTCATTACAACATTGCTCAATGATTCTTAAAGACTGTCTAAACTCGGCCATACGAACCAAATAACGATCATAACAGTCACCATTCATACCAACTGGAACCTCAAAGTCAACACGATCGTAAGCGTCATATGGTTGGGACTTACGAATATCATATGGGATGCCTGACCCTCTAAGCATGACACCTGAACAACCGTAATTCATGGCCTCCTCTGCTGATATGGTACCGACACCAATGGTTCTCTGCTTCCAGATTCTGTTATCTGTCAGTAACTCTTCAGTCTCGTCAATACGATCACCAAACTGGGTAGCCCACATGTAAATGTCATCAAGCATTCCCATTGGCAAGTCCTGGGAAACACCTCCTGGTCTGAAATACGCGGCATGCATACGGGCACCAGATACTCTTTCGTAGAACTCCATTAGCTTTTCACGCTCCTCGAAACCCCACAAAAATGGGGTCAGTGCACCAACGTCCATCGCGTGGGACAAGATCGACATCAAGTGGTTCAAAACACGCGTGATCTCACCGAATAGCGTACGGATGTATTTAGCTCTTATCGGAACCTCTACGTTCAGGAGCTTTTCCACAGCCAAGCAGAAAGAGAGCTCATTGGTCATCATAGAGACATAATCCAGTCTGTCAAAGTATGGTAGAGCTTGGAGGTAAGTCTTAGACTCAATGAGCTTTTCTGTGCCTCTATGCAATAGGCCAATGTGTGGATCGGATCTGATAATCTCTTCTCCGTGTAGTTCCAAAATCAATCTTAAGACACCGTGAGCAGCCGGGTGCTGCGGCCCAAAGTTGACCGTGAAGTGTCTAATCTTGGAGTTATCCTCCTTCTGACGAGAAAGCTCGGCCTTCATATCCTCGTCGTAAAGCTCAAGGTCCTCTAGCAGTGTTGTTGGTGAATAAGTGCCCAGTGGGTTGTCAATCTTGTCTGTCTCAAAGTTGAAGTGACGCGGAGCCGGCTTTTTGGGCTCGTAGGCGTCCATCTCGCTCATCTGGACGGTTGTAGTAGTGGAGAAGGCTCTGTTTACGGGCTTAAAAGCCTTTTGGGTCGCAGCAACACGGCTCTTGCCTATGGATGCCCTGAGTACACCAGATTTCAATGAGCGCAGCATTTCTTCGAGTCCTTTCAAGCGGCGAACCAGAGTTTTGCGTACCCTTTTGGATGGCTTGGTTCTTATTGTGGGGTTCGTGCTGAGCGATTGGCTTTCGCCAGCTTCTCATTCGGCGCGGGGGAGGAGGGTTCGGTCGGATCTGATGGTGTGGGCAAATCGACAGGGAAATTCCGGTCAGGTGCGAGCCACAACTATGTCTAACCAACCAGCTGTGTGTGTTGCAGTTATACCTTTCAACCATTCGATTCCGCTCAAGACCGCTAGGAAATATTACGAAAATTATGTCCAGCAGTCCATCACAGCTGAGCACTCGAACTGGTGCTCTCCAAAGGCCCATATCGTCTGTCAACGTGCCATCGAGGCTAGGAACACCCGAGGTGCCACTAGCCAACAACAATCTCCATGAGAAACGCGTAGCCCAGCTGCCCATCTCCAAGAACCTCAATGCATTTGAAGAGACTTTGGGGTCACTGTTGACATCCATTTCTAAGTTTGCGCCAAGTGTCAACGATGCAGAGAAGCTTGTGGATATCAACCGGCACTTGACGTCGTCATTGGAGGACATCATCGCCCATCAACGTTCAGGGCTCGACATCGATTCATTGGAAGCACAGTCTGCTCGCGTCGATTCGAACTGTAAGGAAGTATTGGTTGGTCTAAGTGAGTGCCGCAAGAAACTCATGGTACTCCCTTCTCTGGAGAAAACCTTAGAAGAAGAGAAACAAATGAAGAACACCAAAATACAGGCGGATGAACTCTTGACATATGCCATGAAATTGGCCAAATTTACCACTGCTCCACCCACTTTCGATTCCGGTGCCATTGGTCCAAGTAACTTCATTTGGCCAGCCGAAGATATGTTAAGGAGGGGAATGCTTGCTATTTCATCTTTAGAAGCGTCAAAGCTGTTAGGTGAAAAACCTCAAGGTGAAAAAGACCGACAACATTTGATTAACGAGCAAGAGGTGATGGCTGCACGTGAGAAGGAAGGAAATTCACCACAGAGACGTGGTTCTTTTGGTGGTAACTATGGTGGTACGACGGAAGCTGATGATGACGAAGAAGGACTCGATTTAGACCTATTCGATCCTGATGCTGAATGATCTCAACAGAACTACAAAACTGCAAAAATGTAACGGCATATTTCTATGTATATCCTAATGACCACATCCACGATTAACCAGGAACAAACTCTGTAATTGTAAAGTCTTATCAATTAGTCCTTTTTAGAATTTTTCCTGGCCGATTGTTTCTTAAACTCCTTTTCGATGTCCTCGGTCAAGTTCTGATAAGCAGCTTTCAAACGTTTACCTTCAGTTTCAGGACCTTTCTCTTGTTGCCATTTTATGATGTCTGCCTTGATCTCAGCAAGCTCAGTGGCGAACTGTTTCAATGCTGGGTTCTGAAAATCAGCCTCTGGAATACCCAAATGAACATGTTCACCTTCTTCGTAATCGTTCTTTTCCTTAATGATGTTTGTGATGCTGTCCTTCTTTTCAGCTGGTTTTTTAGGGTGTAATTGCTTGAAAATTTCGGCAATTTGTTTAGCAAATGGTCCTTGGAAGGCAACTAGTGTAATGAACATACCAACGTGGATATAATAATGCACGGCACCCCAGGCTTGTAGAGATTTGTAGAAATCAAGTATCACAAATGGTTGAACAAAATAGGCAAGGGCACATTGAGTAACGACAAAGCTGATGGTATCATAAATTATTTTAGTTGGTTTAGGTGTGATACCATCGGCTTCCATGAAAATTGGTCTAAGGTTTCGTCTGTAAACTCTGCCACATGTTTGAGCAATAGCTCCAGTGGCAAAAGCCAAGTAGTAGCCTGGTCTAGTTCCATGCCAGAAGGCAGAAGTTAAAAAAGTGGCCATTGTACTTCTGAAGCCCGGTTTTTTCCCCTTTTTGACAGTTCTCAAGTAGACATAGTTTTTCAACCATTTGTTGGTGTTCTGATTCCAGCAAGATAGAATAACGTGAATGTTTTGCCCAGTCTCAACCCCAAAAATATCAATATTTTGCACCCTATTCCATAAGATAGTTTTGGTCTCTGTGTCATACCCATTGTATCCCAAACCACAAAGAATACAAGAGGCCTCTGAGATGGTCCAAGCACCATAGTACTTCAATTTATATGTGAAGCACAAGACGTAGAAGTACCACAACCTGTAGAAGAAGTTCTCCGACAAAAATTCTTTGGTGAAGATGTGAGACATATCAACATAGTCAGCCGATTTTTGCCATATCATTAGCCAACCAACAGCTTGCAGAACTCGGTAGAAAGCAACTCTTCCTGATCTCGGAATGCTTCTCTTTCTCTTTCTACCTGGTTTCTTACTCTCTGGTAAATCTGAAAACATTTCGGAGTTCAGCCATGATTCATAGTCCCTGTACTCAAAGGAAGGACCAGTGAGTAAAGATGGATAAAAAAAGGCATATGACAAGAAACTCAAAAGAGATGGCATCTTGTAAACCGCTTTGTCCCTTTGTGTCTGTGAGAGTTCTTCATCTGGTCTTGTTCCATCATGAACGTTCCAAGCAAAACCTGTCAGTTTCATACACAGCACCATTTGAGCACCAGTGATGTCAATCTTCGAGGAGTCGTATTCGTTGAAGAATTGAGCATTGAGGTGGTTAGCTGCCAAATGGCCCATAACGAAAAGGAAGTTGACATATGGCATCAAATCTGACTTGAAGTAGTGTGTGCATAAGTAAGTAAACATTGTCGAGATAAGTAGTGTCCGGAAGCCAGAAAAGAGGTCACAAATAATAAAGAGGTAAATTGCCGACACAGAGATAATGTAGACGTTCTTGAGTGTGATGTTCTTGTCTGGAAGACGCTTCAAGATGGTGTTAAGTGGGAAGGACCCGAAGAGGCAGATTACCAGCTTTAGTGTCGCTTCATCAAGCCCGGAGGCTTCAGACCAGACAGCAATTGTATCAGCAACAGCTCTGATCATTGTCGAGGGGTGAGGTCTCCACGCTTCAGTCTCAGTGTTCAAGAGTACTACAAAAGATGATCTAACCCAGCGTGATGGTCGGGCACTGGCGAACAGATGTCCGGGTGTATCTTTCGACGACTCCGCGAACTTGTTTGATAACCATAGCTCGGTCAGCAATGGTGACGTTCTAGCCGCTGCGTTAAAATGGCCAATCGGCCATGACAAATTTGTCATTGCTATATAAACAAATCCCATCGCCACTCATAAGTCACCACCTGCTCTATTCCAACTCTGGCTTACATTCAACAGACGCAATATAGCTAACAGGTATGATGTTTGTACACAAAAAGCTTCTACGCCTACCGCAGAGTCTCGGCCTCAGATGCTTCTCCTCTACCAAGACACATCTCAAGAGAGAGCACAAGGGCACAGCAGTCGTATTCATGAACATGGGTGGTCCATCTACCATACCTGAAGTTTATGACTTCCTCTATAGACTTTTTGCGGACTCAGACCTCATTAATCTCGGAGTCGGAAAATTCCAGGGATATCTGGCCACATTTATTGCAAAGAGACGTACCCCAAAGATTGAGAAGTACTACCAAGAGATCGGAGGTGGATCTCCTATATTGAAGTGGTCCAAATATCAGGCCGAGGAGACGTGTAAGATTCTCGATCAGAAAAGACCAGAATCTGCCCCCCATAAACCATACGTGGCATTTCGTTATGCTCGCCCATACATTGAAGAAACCATTCAAGATATGAAGAAGGACGGTATGACTAGAGCCGTTGCCTTCTCACAATACCCACAATTCAGTTACTCCACAACGGGGTCCACTTTTAACGAACTCTGGAGACAAACACAGGTCCATGACCCCGACAGATCCATCGAGTGGACTGCTATCGACCGTTGGCCAACTCACCCAGGTCTCATCAAGGCATTCGCTCAAAATATCAAAGCTAAATTGCAAGAGTTCCCACAAAACATCAGAAGTGACGTCAAGATATTGTTCTCTGCTCACTCCTTACCAATGGATGTCATTAACACTGGTGATGCGTACCCAGCTGAAGTTGGCGCAACTTCGTACGCCGTCATGCAGGAACTTGACTTCTCCAACCCATACAGAGTTGTTTACCAGTCTCAAGTTGGTCCAAAGCCATGGCTAGGTGCTCAAACTGCGAAGTTTTATGAAAAGATTGAGAAGGACGTTCCTGGTGTCGTCGTCGTCCCAATTGCCTTCACAAGTGACCACATTGAGACGCTTCATGAGATTGATATTCAGTTAAGAGATGATGCTAAGGAACCTGAAAAGTTGAAGAGAGCTGAGTCTCTTAATGGTTCCTCAGAGTTCATCAAAGGACTCGCTGACCTTGTTGAAAGCCACTTGAATGATGGTAAGCCATTTTCTAATCAGTATCCATTCGACTGCCAGATCGGTAGCGGTAAGAACATCTTTCAGCATCCGTCTCAGATGTTCGGTGACCACTACAAAGGAAATAAGAGTGACTAAACAATGACACCCTTAGCTGGTAGGAGATTTATTACCATGGTGTATTAATCGTACACTCCATTTATTATACGAAATGACGGCATTTAGAACTAAGATAGTCCAAAATCAGCCCATGCATTTGTTTATAGAAACTACTAGAGGCTCTTGTAATATTTCATTGAAACATTAACATACTAATTATATGCACATAATCTTCAAAGAAAACAAGACATCTCTGTACTTAGACACTCCTTATAAAACATAATCCTGACTAAAGACTCATCAGTTTCTTGCAGCCACCATCTTGTACCCCTCCTCCAAAGCATGCGTAATCTGATCATTCTTTACTGGCATGGAACCCAATACAAAAGCAACATCATCCCATTGTTCTTGACTTTCGACCTTGGACAATCTCTGTAACAACTTCTCACAAAGTTGTTTTTGGTGTCTCTCTTTCTCAATGAATGATAACAAGAACTTGACAATACGCTTCATAACATCCTTCTCCAACTCTTCATCATTAGACAAGCCACTGAAAATATCGATGAAGCCATTGTAGATAGCATTATCCTTGGTAGCAAGCTCAGTAAAGAACAACTTACACATATCACTGATACCCTGATCAGGATCCTCGAGGCATTTCGCCATTTGGGACAATTGACCCTTTACTTTAACTTGGCCAGCCAAAATCAAGAAAGTGATGGTCATCAAACAAGTACGTTTCACCATCAAGTCGTCGTCGTGCAAACGACGGTATAAGAAATCAGTATTTTCATCAACCAAGTTGTTGAAGCACACAGCCATATCACCAAGGCCTAATACAGCATTAGAACGGATAACTGGGTCATCAGACTTCTCCATGATTGTGATCAATAGAGCTAAGTTATCTTCACAGTACTTAGACGAAACACACATCAACTTCTCCAAACAAAGAACAGCGGATCTTTGTAAGATCTTGTTATCATACTTAAGGTTATTAAGGCAGATTTCTCTAACAAGTGGGCCAAACTTAGCCAAGAGAGAGTGCTCACCATACAACAGTTCCTTTTCTTTAATAAAGGAAATGGCATCAGCAAAGTCATCTTCCGATGTACCACCAATCATTTCAAGCTCGTTGGCATTCTCGTCTTTTTCCTTTGCTTTAGTGATTTCAGCCTCGATTTTTTTCTTCTTAAACTGTGCCTCAAGAGATTCCAAATGAACAATGACCTTAATAGCCACATGACCAACAATAAACAGAAGTTGTGAGAGGGAAATGACTTGAGACTGGCCTTCCTCAAGATTGCCAAATGTCAAACGCGACTTCTCTTTTATTATCATTGTGGCAACCTCTTCTGGATGAGAAGATATAGTGAATATGGTGTTAATTGCAGGCTCAGCAACACTGTAATATTCACTGCTGTCATTATATCCAACAAGAATGGCACTTAGCCGCTTAATGGCATCCTCCTCTCGTGGAATTTTGAAGTTGGCCATTTTCTTGTCTTGTGGAACAACACGGTTCAATGCAACACAAGAGTATTTAGCCAACATAAGATCATCTTTTCCATGCTGACCCAACCCAATGTTGAGTAAAGAGTCAATGCCTTTGAGAGCAACTTCATGGTCGGACATAGAAAGCATACCTAGAACAATTATAGATCCACGACGTTGTTTCCTTGAAAACTTCTCGCTTTGCAAACTGTATATCTGCCAGAGAACCTTAATAACAACGTCGTTTATCAAAGATGCCTCATACATAAGACCAAGTAATTTTTCCAGCGAAGCCAATTCTGGGATAGTAGCATTGAATGTAAGAGATATTAAGTTTTTAGCTACCAAAGCCGCAGCTTCCAATTCAGATGCATCCTCAGGAGAAAGCAAAAATAGATTATTGTAACACTCAACCAAATGTGTGGCAACATTTGTACCTTCGTCATTGTTACTTTTCATCCAAACCAAGTGCACCATGCGACGAATACCAGCACGTACATTTTCAACATTATAGGCATCTGCAAGCACAAAGAAGTCCATTGTCTCGATAACTTCATTCTTATTCTTCGAATACAACAGCTGAGAGGCCATGTCGATACCCTTGTGGACTTGTTTGATGAACTGGATAGCATCTGTGTAGTATTGAATCGTAAGCTTGACTTTGAATATTGCATTTGAATCACTTTCCTTCTCGATACGAGATGGTAACTCTTCATCCTCATCCTCTGAATCCTGATCGAGATTGCGTTCGATAACGGCCTGGGTGGTATCAGCTGGCTCGAGATTTTCTAACTCAGCTTCAGCATCAGCTAATCTCTTTTTCCAGACGGACAATGTTAATTGTGTCCCATGAAGAGCGCCAAATGGGTGTGTCAAAACGAGCCTCGACATTAGCTTGACAGAATTACGTCTGACTAAAGAACTTCTGTCTTCTAAACTTCTCACAGCCAGTTCCATAAAAGTATGACGATGCTTTGTGAACTTGGCATCAGCTTCGCACAGTTTTAATAGTGACTGGATAGCCTTGGTTCTCACATATGGATTTTGATCCAAAAATCTCTCGATTAAAAGATCCAATAAACCTGATATCTGATTCTTGTGTCTCTCGAGTTCATCGTCATCCTTTGAGATCTCCAGTACTATGTTACCACATGCTTCCACAACAGCACAACGTAATGTATAAGAACTGTTGTTCAAGAGCTGAGATACCAACGTCATCTGTTTGAGCAGCACCCTTGGAACCAACTCCGAGACCTTGACAATGAACAGAGAAATCTGTTTTGGACCATTATTGTCGTTCGGGTTGAATTCTTTGTTACTCACCTCCCTCAACACATCTTCTGTGAGTTGTGGATAGTCGTACTGATCGTTTAAGATCTGTAAAAGTTCTGCCATAACCGTGTGTAAATGGCCAAAATATGTCAAGTTTTGAAGAATAGCACTCTGAGCAGCAGAACCGTGACCGTGGAACTTAACTGCCATGGAGATTGTCTTAAACATGTACATTTTAACCCCTACAACCTTCATTCTGGGTTCGCTCTCCATTAAGATGTAGACAGGTCTCGTGATAGCTCCGATGAAGAGGTCTCTCTCCGGTGTAGTAACAAACAATTTACTCAAATTGAGTCTGAACATGGCACAAACACTTTCTAAGATAGTCTCTAAATTAGCCGAGTTTGTCTTGAACATCTCCAAAGCTTGTGCGGATGCCTTCTTAGTCGTTGATGAAGCCTGAGGAATATTTTCCAGGCCAAGATATGTTAACAAACAGTTGGTTAAGTAGCCATAGGCCTCCAAGTACTGCTTCTGTGTGACAAAGTTGTCCGTTTGTCCACTTTCGATGACACTGGCAGCGTAGTCTGACTGGTTGTACATAGAAGATGTGACTAGGTCTATCACTTTCTTCTGTCCACGTTTACTGAGCTTTGGAAAGGCTAAAACAAGCTCCTCGATGGCCTCGAACGTTAGTGAGTCGGCGATGGACTCAGGGCTAACAGAGAGAGAGCCGACGGCCTGTTCGAGCTGTGCCTCAGCATCGCGGCACTCGTACTCATCCTTGTCTGCCTGTTGGAACGCCGTCAAAAGCTCAGAAAGATTGATGTCCATTGTGTGACAGCCGCTGTGTGTACTGAGGTATTAAAACGGTAAAACTGGCGAGCACACTTGTGGTTCATCAAGTGGAGCAATATTTAAAATCAAAACAAACAACAAAAAAGCGGCGCGTTGTTGTGGTTACGCGAAAACTGACTCGAATTGCTCACGTGACATCTATATACACGCAATCTGACAAACTGTAAAAATCTACCGTCAACAAACTGAGCTCGTGTGGCGTAATGGCAACGCGTCTGACTTCTAATCAGAAGATTCTGGGTTCGACCCCCAGCATGAGTGCTCTGTTTCGTTTCTTTTTTTATTTGCTTTAATAAGGAGAAATGAACAGAAATGAAGTAGTATATGAGGTATGGGACAGTAGCTCTACTTAGTCGTACAAATCACAGTTGTTTAGAGTTGCACATTGTTCCAGCTCCCCTGTGGCATCAGTTTGGCTTTCTCTCAATCCAATGCATTACACTAGCTTCACTTGCAGAACCATATCGTTGCATTCATTGTTCAGCGTGAAAGGTTGTCTCATTGGTCTACATATATATAGTACTTTCATATGAGATGTCGTGAAAAGTCATGCAAGTTTCCTAAAAATATGCTATAAACAAAAGGGTACTCAACGGTGTATAATGTGATTAATCAATTTTCAATCCTTAAGTTTAGCATAACCTTTTGCAAGGGTCTTTTCAACGCCAACTCTTTTCTTCTCTAAGGAGCTCAGTAGGTCTCTAACCACCAGCCCTGGTTCTTCTCTTGCCTCTCTGAATCTAAGAGAAACATCACCCAAAGAGTTCTTGGAACCTTGAGAACCTGCACTCATCCAATCGTACTTCTTTTTTTTTGTTCCTGTCATCATTGCAACAGTTGCATTTGTGGCTTTATGTTGAATCTCTTCGTCATTGACCTCGTTCTTTTTTTCCATTCCTATATCCCTTTTTCTGGTAGCACGAGCAGTTTCTGTCTGTTTGTTGTTCAGTGCAATCTCTCTCATGGCCACCGTTATCTCGGAACGGCCCTTATTTTTTATTGACCGGCGTCTATGTCTTGACAAAACAATAGCATTCGTCAAAATGTTTTTCATCCAATCCTCAGTAGCATAGGTAACAAGCTGTATCAAGGCAGCATCATTCTCCGTGTTGGGCTTAAGGCCATGTGCAGACACAAGTTTATTCATGAACGAAGCCACTTGTCGTGGGTCTAAGAATGGTGTATTTATAATGATTGGCTTATTGGTATCAATAACTGCACTCTGTTGTTGTCCTGGTTTTGTTGGAAGCGTTGTTGTGTTAAGGAGAGCCTCCTCCGCTTTGAGATCGACACCAGCAGATAAGAGAGCATCAGAAAGCTTTTCTGGGTCAGCTGGTCCGGTTGGCTTGCCCGAGGCATCGGTTTGTGTATTCCCATTGGAGTTGGAGTCTGAATTAGGGTTATTAGAAGCTATTGTGCTGTTATTGCTTGGGACCTGTTGTTGCTGTGGTTGTTGTTGTTGTTGTTGTTGTTGTTGTTGTTGTTGTTGTTGTTGTTGTTGTTGTTGTTGTTGCTGCTGCTGCTGCTGCTGCTGCTGTGTGGTCTGTTGCTGAACTCTCTGAGGTGGTATTTGTTGTTGTGTGAGATGTGGTGTGGCACTTGTAGATGAGTTTGTACTTTGAGCCTGTTGCTGTGATGATGTCTTTGCCACTGGAGCTGATGTTGTAGTGGCGTTTGCCGGAGAGTCTGACTGAAGCTCTGGCAACTCAAGGTTGAGTTGCTGCGGCGTACCCTGTGCGGAACCCTGTTGTGGTGTCGGTGGAAACTCTGGCATCCGTAAAAGAGAGTCATCCTCAGGAATCTCGAAGCTTGCCATGTCAAAGTTGTCCTGGAGAATGTCGTCCACCGTTGGGTTTGGCAGTTCCGTCTTCGGACGCTTGGCCTGCTGGGAATCGCTTCCGGACAATGGGCGTTTTTGTGGCGACGCCGTACTTGATGGAGTCTGGGAATCGCTCATTTGGGTTGTTGAACTGATGTTGTGTGTATGCCCAATCGGCTTTTAGTTGTATTGAAGCGAAACCCTTTTGTTTGTATAGCAAAACATTGTTAAAGTATGGGAAGTCGCCAAATCCTCTTCGAGAAATTTCGCGAAACATGGTACACACCACATCCTGGAAAATTTGTATGGGAGGACTTGCCTCATCGCTCTATGTTCTTAGCAGGCATGGCCGATCCTCTTCACGATTAAGGACTTTCAATATTCATGTCTACAAAGTCTAAACCACTGTTGTTCCAAGGAACTCGTAACTTCCGTCTGCGCCTGGTGCTTGCCACGTTATCCGGAAAACCCGTACGCATCGAGAAAATCCGTTCAGATGACCTCAACCCTGGTCTTCGAGACCATGAGGTCTCTTTTCTCCGTTTGCTCGAGACAGTGACCAATGGCTCACGTATCGAGATCTCATATACAGGTACCACGGTGGTCTACTATCCGGGACTGATCACAGGTGGAGCCCATACACACACTTGTCCTGATGGGGTAAGTGTTGGTTACTACATCGAACCAATGCTCTATTTGGCTCCCTTCTCTAAAAAGAAGTTCCAGATTAAGTTCTTGGGCATCACAGGTCTGAAAGGTTATGCTGGTGTTGAAGGTATAAGATGGGGTTTACTACCTGTCATGGAAAAATTCGGGGTTCGTGAAGCCGCATTACACACTATCAAGAGAGGATGTCCACCAAATGGCGGTGGTGAAGTTCATCTGGTCGTTGACTCCCTGGTTGCGCAACCATTGACTTTGCATGCTACTGAAACGCCCAAAGTGTCTGCTGTCAGAGGTGTTGCTTTCTGTGCTCGTGTGTCTCCGTCAATTGCCAATAGAATGATCGATGCTGCCAGAGACGTGCTGAAGACCACTGGTTGTGAAGTTAACATTACTGCCGATGTATGGAGAGGCGAAAACTCTGGTAAGAGTCCAGGTTTCGGTATCACACTTGTTGCTGAAACCAAAAAGGGCTGGAGATGTTTCACCGAGGACGTTGGTGGTGCCGGTGAAGTACCAGAAGACGTTGGAGAGCGTGTTGCTTATCAGCTGTTGGAAGAATTGGAAAAGGCTAGAGTTGTGTCTAGAAACCAGTTATCATTAGCCATAGTGTATATGGTCATTGGTAAAGAGGACTTGGGAAGACTGAGGCTCTCCAAAAGTCAAATAACTGAAGAGCTAATATGGATCTTAAGAGACATCAAAGAAGTGTTCGGTACGGAAGTACACCTCGCAGAGATTGATGATGATGACTCTGGTGACTTGATCGCTACAATTAAGGGTGTGGGTTTCACCAACACTAACAAAAAGATTGCTTAAAGGTTAACATAATTATCAATGCATTAGAAATTAAGAAGTATCAATAGTAGAAAGGTAGGAAACAATAATCACTGTCTTCTGTTTGTAGGCATATCTTGTAGCGCTGATGACAAACCAGTCCAGTTATCCATATGCTTCTCCGTGAACCCGAGTCTGTCATGAACCCAATGTTTCAATGCCCTGGTTATTTGAAACTGAGTTTCTTGGAACATGACAAACTCAGTAAGAACATTCTCTTTAATCAACCAGTCCCTGTTTGTTTGACGAGCAATTTCTTTTACATCAGCACTTATCGAATCTGTCAATCTGTCCACTTCAGTGCCCTTGACATCCGGCTTACCCTGTAGCTCTGCTAATTTCTGTTCGTTATGATCTTTACGTTTGTTCAAAGTGTCAATGTTATTACTACCAAGACGGTGATAACGCTCGAAAAGTGCTCTCAAGCAAAGCAGGTAATCGAGGTGACGCTTGAACTCCTCCAAGACATTGTCATCTCCCTCAGTGGACTCTTCCTGTAGTGTCTCGACGGACTTAGAAACGTGTTTCATGGTCTCCCTCAATCCTTCATTGATTTGTGGCACACGTGATTCTTCGACTGGGTATAATGCCAGTGTATTTTCTCTGAATCTTGATAACAGGGAGCCCAATCTCTCTTGGTCAGCGGCCACTTGTTTCTGACGAACATATAAACGTTCTACAACGATGCTTACACGACTCCAGGTCTCAATAGCCGTATTTAGCTCTTGCTCTGCATCGGTAATCATCTTGGTGAACTCTTCAGGTGACGAATTCCACATGTGCACAAACTGGGGAGAGCTCTTACGATCCACAAACTCCTCCGATGAGTCGTGCTGTGCTTGACGTCTCCAGCCGGACAGATCTGTCGGAACAGTGAGAAACATGATCACTAGTGGTTCCAGTCTTAGTACTGGGTGGCGCACAAGTGCATTGAGGAATCTAGCAAGGCCACGGCGACGCCTCTCCATGAACAGCGGGTCGTTAGGTGTTAGCTTCTTTGGTGGTATTTCCGGTACAAGTCTAAAAGTGTATCTCTTCAACAGTAAGTCAATTAGCCATACGAAGTCTGAGTAACGACGAATAACTCTTCTTTCTCCAGCAGCCTCCGCTTCGCCTTCCAGTGGTAAATGGTGCTCGATCAAGTAATTTGTGTGCTTAAACAAAAGTCCCTCGCGTTCAGCCAGCTCAGATACAGCAATGACGTCTGGAGAGGTAGCGATATATGTGGAGCGAACAGCTTCAGACCAAGAGTGAAAATCCGACGACATATTCACAGTGTCATTGATGGTAGTTGTATCAGCGGCAACGCCATCAGTCAAAATGGTGCTGCTTTCATCCCACACACTTCCTTCCATGTTCCTTTCAACCTGTGGTAGTTGCTCCTCTTGAAGCGGATCTTCTGGTGCGTGATCCCACTGTTTCGGTGCTGGAAGAAGCCAAGGATCCTCGGTCGTGGAAAATATTTGGCTCATTATCACTTAGTGAGTGTTTCTAGCCTCCAACACTACAACTGGTACTTACCCTGCGGTGTTGATGGAGGGAATTTGAGCGATTCGCAGGATTTATCGGCACTACGGAAATGGCAGAATCGGGAGCGCTTGTGTCGATATACTAAAGGTGGAACGGCAATTTTGACAGATTTTGACTATGGAATTAAAAGAGAAGTAGATTGTTTCCTCTATATGTACAAATGAATCCTCTCTTTATTTCTTCTCAGTGTTTTCTCTCCTTCCGTCTCAATTCTCTGGCACGCTTATCAAAGGCCTGAATCACCAATACACTAACACGTTCGGCAAACATGGCACTTACCGAATTATATAGCTGACTTTTGAACTTGTACTTTAATACCAATTCCATCTCACACGAATGATCCTTATTGGCAATCGGTGTAATGGTCCACTTCGTATACAAATGCTCAAACAGCGAGTGTGTCATGCTCTCTGCTATTACGATCTTGGATGGTTCGCATTGCAATTGACATACAAACTCTTCATCAAACGTTCTCCACCCAACACGCAAGCCTGCTTCTGTTGGCTCATTCGTCAATGGGTCACGCTGATTAATGAAAGAACGGGTGCAATATGGCACAAACTCCGAATATGATGATACATCAGAGATTACTTTGTAAAATAACGAAGGTGGGTGTGAGATCGTGCGTTTAACTATGTGTTCTTGGTCCCCAAATGCATTATCCTGTAGCTTTTTCTTCAGTATGCTGGTAAATCTAGTGTATGGTGATTGGTGTATGCTTCTCAGTGACACCCTTTGGGGTGTGCTGATGGCTGTCCTTAGCAACATCATAAGAAGGCAGTGGTACGAAAATCTAGCGTTTTTGGAAGTTTCTAACGAGCAAGTTGCTAAATTAGTGATTCCAAGTGCACTAAGACTGTGTTGATGATCTAAGGAGGGTGGATGATGCGGGCTTTTTAAGCAGAACTTCATGCTTTGGGCATCGACCAAGCCCGAACTTTTCAGCGTACAAACAAAAACGCGCTCCAACAAATCTTAGGTTTCCTTGTCGAACTGCCATACCAGCGTAATAGCAATGTCCTTGAACATCAACTGGGATGACTTCGAGTCGGATATAGAGCTCAATGAAGGGATAAGAGCGTTTCTCGACAACCAGTTCCGAGAGTTGACGCTACCAGACTACCTTCAGAATCTTCGAGTGGCACATGTTTCTTTGGGAACAGTGGCACCACAAGTAACAATACGGCATATTGGCGACCCATTCGCTGAGTTCTACGCACATCAGAAACAAGAAAGAGAGGATATTTACTCCGTGGACCAAGATGATGGCTCGCGGCCTAGAAACCGCAGTGTGGAGATCACGAAAGGGTCTTTACTAGATCAGAGCTCTAACATCGGAACATCAGAATTCGGTGATCACAACACTAACGCTGCTGCTGAAGGAAGTCGGGCAGATGATGAAGACAAAGAGCAAAGATCAAGGGATTTTCAACTTCTTGTTGAGGTGGAGTACAAAGGTGATGTTTCCATCGAGGTCCAAGTCGACTTGTTGCTGAATTACCCTTCACCAGGGTTCATCAAGCTCCCTGTGAAGTTGCGGATCGTAGATCTGGGTATACATTCTCTGGCAGTGGTCTCACACGTCGATAAAGTGGTCTACTTCTCTTTCCTCTGTGATGTAACAGATGACCAGTTTGACAGTCTCGTGGCCAATCCATCTCAGCTTGTGTCCAGAGATAGAGATAGAGATAGCTACAGGTCACGCATTGACATCATCCGGACGATGAGAATCGAGAGCGAGATTGGAGACTCTCAGGGCGACGGATCTGTGCTAAGAAACGTTGGCAAAGTTGAGAAGTTCCTGACTGAAATGCTGAGGCAGATGCTGAGAGATGAGCTGGCATGGCCCGGTTGGATCAGCTTGGACTTCAACGACGAGGACGATGAAATGGATCTCTACGACAACGATCACCTTTCATCTCAGTAATACGCACTTTAAAAATCACGATATCCCGTCTGTTGTGTGTCTTATTCCTCTCTTTCCGCATGTAGTTGGTCTAATTAGAGATGGCTTTTCCGATGCCGGTGATACGGGACCGTTGGGCCCACAGACGCACAGAGACGCATAGAAAACACCCTTTATCGGCGCCCGGTTGTCCTTCGAAGATGTGAGTCAGGCATATAAAGCGCCATGTGTTCGCCATGGTTCTCCCTCTCGACTACTAAGCGGTGAAGCAGGCCAACTACCCTCGTTTAAGGCGTTTCGTCAGAAAATTCCCAGCTCAAATCACCACCTTCAACGACGTGCCCTGATCAACGGAAATCCAGCTCTACGCAGGACCCACACAAAAAAGGTCAAGCCCATCAATTTGCAACCCGTCTCAGGAACCGCAAAGATCGAAGTTTTCTACCTCAGAGATAGGGCGAACATGATACAGACGAGGATGACAAGGGCAGTTACTGCGCGGCTCGAGCTTCGTATCGCCCGCTTTCCAGCCTTGATACGCTGCCTGTCTCACACCCCACACCCGAAAGCAAGCCACAATGAGATCAAGGAGTTCCCAGCATCATACAACCACTACCAGATCCTTGGTGTTTCGCCCTCCGCTGACAACAAAGATATCAAGTCTGCGTTCAGAAAACTATCCAAACGCTTCCACCCGGACGTGAACCAGCGTATTCCCACTGCTCTTAAGCCCATCATCAAGAACAACTATATTCGTATCGTCACCTCGTATGAGACGCTTTCAAACCAGTCAAAACGCACAGAGTACGACTCCAAGATGAAGCTCACATCAAGAAACAACAGCACATTCTCCGAGAATGCCTCAATATACTCTCAAGCATCTAAGAAGTACTCGCCCGGTGGAATCAACATTACACGTAACCGAGTCCACTTCGGTCCAGGGTATCGTCGTTCTCGTTCTAGATACGCCAATCTCGACAGCAACGCTCCACCTTCCGGATCCAATTATGACGTTCCACACTTTGATTATGACACTCACCTTAAGGGGAATCTCTGGTTTGAACGCCGTATGATCCAGAAAAGATTCCTAAAAGTATCCCAAACACTGGCAAACACACAAGATCAAAA
Source organism: Petasospora mycetangii (assembly GCA_003708295.3). NCBI lineage: Eukaryota > Fungi > Ascomycota > Saccharomycetes > Phaffomycetales > Wickerhamomycetaceae > Petasospora > Petasospora mycetangii. The sequence goes on from PPNU03000001.1 coordinate 25,577, forward strand.
GAATGAATGGTTCCAAGAGAAGTTCCAAAACCACAACAAGAACACTGTTGAATCAGAGATCAATGACACGTTGAATTTACAAAGATATGGTGGTCATCATCATAGAGGTCAGTCAAGTTATACAATCACGGCTACTCCGCTGCTATTAACTGGACTGACAATCCTGAGCATGGGTGTCTATTTGCACTGATATATCTATGTATACGATCATTTCACACCCAAAGGTCGATTGAATAATGTAGTAATGCTTGACTTTCCATGTCTTTTCGCAAGAGAAAATCTTGTTCGCTTCCAAAAATGGTATACGACCACATCCATAGTATAGACTGTAACGGGAGGAAATAATTTAAATATCAGGCATGAATTATGGCTTGCTGATCCCTCTTTAAGACGACTTCCATCTTCAGTTTAGAGGAGAATTGACGGGTTCAACAATCTGGAACATGTACAGTATATAGAAATAGGAACATATTCAAACCAGAAATATTGATGAACTGGATGTTGTGTAAAGTTGGTAATTCAGCTTGTACTTCTAATATTATTTTGAAGTGATTGATGATAGTGAGATATTTTCGTGAATAGCAGCATATTTTTAAATAACTACATAATATTTCAACCAAGATAGATAAGTAAAATTACTGATTTTCAGTTTTAGCATTTACAACTAAAATAGAGCTACATTGTAATTTGCAGATTTAAACACTAATAGCTCAGTTCATCAAAAGTCCTGAGTGTAATGAACAGGATCAGCTTTTTATATATCAAGATATCTTATAGTTGTACCTTGATATCTTGCCTCAAGATACTTCAGATTGAGAAACCTGGACACACACCCGGACACCACACTATACTTGAATATAACCGGAGAGAAGCATCACTACACAGATATACTTTAAACTTTGGTAGGTCATTTGTTCATACTTACACTCAAATACTCACATTCTTCCAGCTTTATGGGGTTACAAAGTCTCACTAGCTTGAAAATGGCGAGTAACATGAACGTTCTGACCTCTGTTGAGATTTGGAATATATCCTCAACTAAATCAACCGACCCTTAACTATACATTTGACGAAAAAAAAAGATAATCCACTTTTCGTAAAGCAATAAATAAGACAAGTGCTTGTAATTTACCAATCACTTAGATTCGTTGTCAGTCTTCTTGGACTTCTTACCAGTTGGAAAGACAAACCACAGACCAACAGCAGCCAGAAACCCTGCCAAAAATCTCTTATCACCACTTTGAATTTCATGGTAATCGTATTCGTACGGTTCATCCTTGTATTCTTCAGCGAATAAGTTGGAAGCATCAGTCTTCAAAGCATCAGCATTTTGGATTTCTACTTTGTCCAGAGAGCCTTGTTCGAAGATAGTGGAGTCAGAACCAGCTGCTTTGGAAACGACAGTCTCATTTGGATTAGTAGCCTGAGATATCATTTTCTCCATCTCAGTCACAGCCTTTTTGGAGGCATCCGTAGATAACGAGGGGATCTGAACGATGTAATCATCCTCAACGAGCTTTGGTGGAGACATGTCTACTGGCTTGATGAAGTCAATGTGAGAGTCATCGCCCTTGGCTTCGACTTTAGCGGAATTCGAAAAACGCTTGATGGTTTGGGCACTGGCCTGGATGGACTTTACTGGCGCCTGCAACGTTGGAAGCTTCAGTTTAGACTGCGTTGAGAGGGCATTAGAAGCTTTGATGGAGTAGGACGAGTCGTAGGTGGAGATTCTCGAGACAAGCTCAGCTTTGCGACCGCTCACTTTCAACCCACGTTTACGACATTCAGCCTTAAGTGTGTTCAGCGACATCAAGCTGAATTCGGACTTCTTGTTCATGATAGGGGTCTGGTTCTTCTTCGTGGTCTGGTGCACAGCTCTGTTGAACGTCTGGTACTTCAACGCATCGTGTTTGTAGTCCGGAATGTTTGGAGACACAAGGTGGTACTTGGACGCCGCGCTGCTGAACGCCTTTGCCTGCTGTTGGACGTCCCTCTTGACAACACTATTGAGCACTCGGAGTGAAGGCATCGATCTGGTGGTTCTCAACATTGCGACTTCGGTTGTGGCTTTGCAAGAGAGAGAGAATGGGAACGTGCGTGGCTTTTATGCGGGTGTGCGGGAATGCTGATCTGTGGAGCGTTGACACCTTTGTTGTTCGGGGTTTGGAGTTTGGTGAGCTTCTTCCGTAGTAGCGGGAGAAACAGCGAGTAGCAGGTAGATTTACTTCAAGTTTGTGACGAGCCTTAAGATGGCTGGGCTGTGGTGATGTTTTAAGTTAAAATTGCTGTGTTGCGCTGGCTCGAACCCTTTGCGCCTCTGCGCGATCAGTTTGTTTACATTTTACCTAATTAGTCGATTATGGATCAGTTTCTTGATTTTGTCTTTTCGCTACCAATAGAGACTTACACCGAGGTGCCTACAAAAACGTATCTATAGCACATATTATGATATTAAACATCGTCAAAAAAGGGTAGAATAGTGAATTGAAGAGCTCCTTTACCCGCAAATAGAGAAGTAATAATAATTAGAGAGCAGGGTCAATGAAGGCGTGGATAGGCATCAGTTGATTTTGTAACCAGAGAACTCAGAGTAGTACATGTTGTTCAGTTCATCGAGGCCCTGAGGACCCATATCGTTCCAGAAGGTATCGATGTCGTTGAAGTTCAGCTCGAATGGTGTCATGTGACGAGAACGCTCGTCGGTGTCCTCGTGAGTTTGGGGTGGACCCATGGCGTTGTAGGTGTTTCCGTGAGGATGCTGCGGGTGTGGAACATTGATACTCAGCTGTTGTGGCGTATTAGCACCATTTGCCTTGGAAGCCTGCGGACCGAAAACTGGCGTGTTTGGTGGTCTTATGGAACCTCTCCGATCTGAGAAGGTTTCTCCTGCCTTCAACGTCTGTTCAATCTCGACGAACTTCTCCACAGTTTTCTTTATGAGATCTTCATCGACATAAGCACCAAGTTGATTTCTGTAATCGTACGGAGTAGCAGTATCTTGTGGCTCATCACGTTCTTGTTCACCATCAATGATGAATGAGACCGTACACTTCTTCAAATAACTCTCGGTCATATCTTTACCACCGAAAACGTTTGAGACAATGTCCTTTTGGTCCTTTTCCAGTTCAACCAGGTTTTTGTTGATGTTCTTTTTCAACACATTCAACACTTTGAAACTCTCTTTTAAAATCTCCGGTTTGAGAATGAAAACCTCTTTACCCAGTAGTTCCAAATCATTCAACATCAAATCAATATCTTCATACAGTGCAGTTTGATCACTTAATGACATCTTGTTCAGCATCAACATCATAGATTGTATAACCGAGCCAGTGAATGATTGATGGATTTGCGGTAAAAACAAAGGATTCTTTAAATCATAGATACCTCTTAGTCTCCTGTAAACTTGGAACAACGCCTTGGCTGTAGTTTTAGCAACCTCCCATGCAACTGGTATACCTTCTTGCAAATAGTTTTGATAAATTCTAAATCTGTGGATACAGATACATGTGTGAAGCATGTGATGCTGGAAATGAATTTTTGGGTCAATGACATACGGGATTGAGCCTTCTTTGTCCAATTCAAAGAACCAACTCTTATTCGTATGACATAATTCCATATCAATCTCAACAAGCCCCTTAAACGCCTGGTCTTTAATATCATCAAGACCTTTCATGTCTTCAGTCTTCAACTGATGCTTTTTTTCAAACATACCATTCATGATCTTCATCATCACAGCACGATAAATATTGAAAGAGTTGTCAGTTGGCACACTCATTGAACATAGCTTGATAGAATCAGGGGTGATGTCAATGTCGTTACAATTGGATGGAAATGGCACTTGTGAGTTATACGAACTTACCATTGGCTTGACACCAAGTGATAAAGATCTGTAAGTGTCACAACCACATATATCCCACCAAAGTCTTCTCTTCAATTCGACTTCCAATAAATTTGGATTGTCCTTATCATCTTTATCCAGTCCCATATCGTGACAATCCTTAATAGCCTTATGCAAAATATCATTCAACTGTTCAGCCCTTCTCGTAGCATAGAAGTACAACTGACATAACGAACACCATTGCAAAATGAACAGATTGAACTCCTGAGCTGTTTTTCTCATCGAGTCAGCAATGGCAATGCATTCCTTTGATGCATCGTACCAAATCTTATGAGACCTTTCAATCTCAGCTGGATCAATATTGATGAGACCTTTCGGTAAGTGGATGGCTGCAAGACATAATACCATGAATAACGTACCTAACCAGCCAATATCTGCCTCTATCTCATCTTTCCAAAATTTCTCCAAAGATTCTCTAAATGAAGGATGATGGATAGGATGATAAATGTAGTCAATGTTTTGCAAATAGAACTCGACAAGCAACTTCGTCTGGATCTTCGAAGGTAAGAGCTTTATGAACTTCCATTTATACTCATTCTCCCTTGCCCTTTGTATATCTCTACTATGAGAGCTGCTTTGTACAGAAGACGAGCTGCGGTTGTTCAACTCTTGCGTGAGATTGTTGATGGTGGCTCGACTTTCAGCATTAAGTGTTTCAAGCATTTGGATGCGTTGGAACTGCGTTTGAAACTGTTGATGTAATGAGTAGTTCATGTCTGGCTGTGGGAGATGGAGACCTGTTGGAACTGTTGGCCCGCTCGTTGTTGGTGACGCATAGGAATTGCTCATGCGGGGTTGTTGGTAGATTGATTGTTGTTGCTGCTGCTGCTGCTGCTGTTGCTGTTGTTGTTGTTGTTGTTGTTGTTGTTGTTGTTGTTGTTGCTGTTGCTGTTGCTGCTGCTGTTGCTGCTGTTGATGTTGATGTTGATGTTGATGTTGTAGTTGCTGATGCTGCTGTTGCTGTTGTTGATGCTGATGTATCGATGAATGGCCTGGAGGATTCAATAGCGAGCCAGGAGACTGTGCAGACCACATCTGCTGGGGTTGTAAAGGTGCAGTACCAATTGGAGGAATGGCCTGCATCGGTTGATGTCGATACTGTGTTCCATGCGACGATTGCAGATGGTCGTGCAACGAAGGCATCGTTGATGGGACTGGCTGTGGGTCTGACGATGACATCTTCGAGTTCGCAAGAGGAGAGGCAGCGTAATTTTGTCCCTGTTGTATAACTTCATCAGGCTTCAGGTCGAACTGTGAGAAGCTCGACGTTCTCACAGTCTTCTGCTTCTTCTGGGAGCTTGGAGAGTCTTCGCCGGACGATGGGGAATGGGCATTGGAGTTGCGATGGACACGCCCAAATTTTGAGTTAGGCGCTATGAGCTCTTGGATGTTGTTCAAAGGACGGGCGGGGTTGGCCAAGCACTCATCAATCCTCGTGTTCCTGCCCGACTTGCAAGTTCCACATGGGACTTGGAGGTCACACTTACGTTTTAGTCTCCGGCAGGGACCACAAGCATGAGACTTCTTGCCTCCAGCGGCGTTCTTGACCGGTGTGCTGGAGTGTCCCTGGGACTGGAGCGGATCGAGCGGTGGTGCTGACATTTGCTCTCTCTCCGTTGTTGTGGTGATGGTGATGATGGAGTGGGCTTGGGGCGGCTAACCTCTGGTACACAAGTTCAGTGGGCGGCTGACAAGCTTTGGTGTGGTGGCTTTGACAAGGAAAGCTGTAAATGTGCTGTTGAGCCTGGCTAGAAAACACACACAAGCAAAGAGCTGAGCTGAAATGACACGCTTCCAAGCGGTGTTTTCGGTCTCTTCGGGTCGCTGAGATGAAGGGTGTTTGCGATGTAGTCCAGGCCCTGCGCTGGTGCGGTGGAGCCGGTAGCGTGCGGTAGTAAGGAGTCGCCTTTATGCTATGCGAACTGTTTGCCGTTCAATAAAACGTCAAAGGCGTTTTTTAACTTTTTGTGGCTTTTTAAATGGAGTTCGATTTAAACGGTTATCGCCCAATTGTCCAGAATGTGTGGCCCTCCAACAAGCTGGAAAAGCACCTGGCAGATCACTGAAAAAGAAACGATTAAATGCCCAAGTTGGAAGTATTTCCGTTTTCGGACGAATGCACAGCCAAATGCCAAACGCTCATACGCCAATACGCACAGAGTGCTATACTATGTATGGGTTGTGAAACTGGAGGTGATGTCCGAAGGTGGAAGGGGTGGGGTGGTTTGACCAGGCGCCACGGTTCTGTTGAAAGAACAGTTGCTTCCCCATATGATCACCAGTTATTCCAGTTTGACGGTTGTACAGTGCAGTCCTTATACTACAGCCTGGATAAATGAAATAGAACAGTTCCTCTTAGTGAAAGACACCGGGACCGCCTGCATAGATGAGTGGTTTGCGATGCAAAATAAAACTGTTAAAAGGTGACAGCCCCAAGTAAAACACATGTGGATGCACCGGGCATGAGAGTATTAATGTGTCAAATATAAGTGTAGTTGGAGTAACCAGCGTTGGGGTAGAGGATGACATAATCAAAGAAATGAGAGAGAAAGAGACCTAAATGAGATATAGATGACGGTGAAGGAAGTAACAAATAACAAAGAAAACACTAGTGCAAAACGACTGAGAAAATTAAGCAAATCAAACAATAAAGATATAATGCCAACAGAGTAAACCTTGAAGGATCAGTAAACCTTCTTCAACTCCTCTTCCAATTCTTTGGTTGGGTATTGCTGTGGTGGGTTTGGGATCTTTACCCTCCAAACTTCCTTACCATCGACGTATATGACAAAAGTAGGCCACCAGACAACGTTTATGCTCTGTTGCACTTTTAATCCTTCTGTAGAAAGACCATTAATCTGATAAAATTTAGCGTTTGAATACTTCTGAGCAAGGGATTGATACAGTGGAGCAACAACAGTACATGGTGGACACTGTGTTGAATAGAAGTCTAAGACGACTACACGTGCAGAGGAGATAGCTTTAGTGAATTCTGTGAGGTTGGCAACCTCCTGGACTGTTCCTGTTGTCATTGTCCTAGGTTAATGTATCGTAGGTTCGTGAATGTGATGAGAGTGATGAGATTGGCAAACGCGTCTTTGATCTTCTGATCTGGGTGGTGAGGAAAAGCGTAGCGCTTGTTTGGTGGCAAAGGGGAAGGTCGGTATCAAAGCACAACAAAGACTATGAAGAACGGACAGGGGGAAAAGGAGACAGCACGGTTTAAATAAAAAGAACAGAACACACCGGACTTTCAGACTAGTTCCATCTCTTTTCGCCGCATTGCGGAGGTGGAGCTCCGCGCGCCTATCCAGCAAGGGTAAGCTCCGCTGGTTTTGTTGCGGCCCAGCGGCATTGGCTCTTGACAGGTTTTATGGTCTTTATTTGACCCAATAATTGGTGCAGAGTTCAGGTGTTATGTATATTGTTTCCACCCATTGTTTGTGTCTGTGTCACTCTTGTCACGTATTGTTTCTATGTATTTCGGAGAAGACATGGTAATTGACTGGCGATGGAGAGCATCAAGTGCTCTTTCCTACCCGACATCGGAGTTTGAAAGTCGGCCCGCTAAAAACCCCGTGCCGATGATATAAGTAAGACATTAAATTGTATACATTAAACACACGGCTTTGTGTGTGAACAGTTACCCGGAATGTTTGAAGGGGGCAGTTGTCAGTATACCCTCCATAGCACCCTATAGGGATCGCGAGTGGAGTTGGTTGTTGCATCGTAGTTTAGCGGAGGGTACTGGGATATGTATTACAAACTTGGCACCAAACTTTATCTCCGCTGTAGCTCTATTGTTCTGAGAGTAGAGTTGAGCCGCCGTTCTCTTCGGCAAGGATTGTAAAACATTGATAGACCCGTATGAGCGGACTTTCCTTGTTTGGGGGTAAATCCGTCGTACGCAAATACAAACTATTTGCGTACCTGACTGATAAAGACGTCACTTCGAGAAATCAATGTATTGGTGGACTATAGACATTACAATTAGAACCAATATAAATGGTTTGGAATATTGTTGTTAGATCTTAAATGAGTAGTAGGACCATACTGCCCTCAATTCGTCTCTTATCTTGTGCTATTTGCGTGTACAGCAATGTCCGCTCGATTGGAGACAATGCTAATTAGAGTTGTGTGAACACAAAAAATAGTGCGGCGGGCACTAAATTGAGATATAGTAGACGATGACCTGGCTAATACTGATCGAGCGCATCTGGGGAAAAGAGAGTTGAAGACATCTGTGACTGAGTCGTAGGCCGACAGTAAGGTTCCAGGTACGGAACGGGCTTCCCACTGAGCGTCCCGCGTGTGACTATTGTAAATTACAGTGGTTCGTTAGCATAGACATACGAGTGAAGAGGTCGAGTGCCTGGGCGGGCATGGGACAAGCCGCCCCACAGTAATGTAACTGGAGAATTTTTAGTATCAATAGAGTAACTGTTAACGGTGCTGCCAGCTTCCGGTGACTGTTTAAGCTACTCGGTAATTTCTACCTCCCCGGCTCTGTGTGAAATGTGCAGCGATTGACCAGTGCCGATCTCACAATTCAGTCTCCCTAAATGGACAGCAAGGTTTACGAAATGGGGCGTGAGACAACAACGTGTACAAGGCGGAGGAATGTGAAGGCGACATAGTTAATCGAAACATGGGACGCCTGTACCCGGGAGGGCTGTGCTTCTCTCCAAGGAGCATACACACTTGGCACCAGGTCTACGGCATGGAGGTAAATTAGTAAAGAAGCAGATCTCTTATATCCAGATCTACTAATATTCACGCCGCTGATCGCGCTGTAATAATGTGGCGATCCTTGGGCGTTAGCAGTCCCAGGTAGAAGTATTTGAAGCATCAAGTGAAAAATACACAGCTCGATGACCAGCTTTTTAAAACTTCTACACTCTGTACGACTTTTGTGTTATGTTACCCCAACAACTCTTAACAGGCCCAATGTACGTACGCTGTACGTTGGGCTTGTTCAGTGCGCCACACTCGTATGCGCACATTACACCCCGGGTTGCCCTTGTCATCCTTCGTCGACTTCATACTCGTACGGTCTTCCCTATAGCCAGGAGAACAGCGTATCAATCACACAGAAAGGTCCTTCAGCGCAGTTGTAGTTAGCGAATCTGTACTTTCTACACACATACACACAGACCACCGAAGGCGAATGGACAGGCCTACTACACAGACACAGGACCGCAGACGCCTCGGTGACAGGCCACAGGCACAGGCACTGTAAGCAAACAAGTTCTAATATGCGGTATGTGCGGTGGCAGCCTCAAAAGCCACTGCTCATAGCAGACTCCAACAGTAGTGTGGGTGGCCAGTAGGAGCAGTACTAGGGGCATTGGTGTTACTGTAACATCCTCTTTTAAGTTCAACGGCACACATTGTGAAATCCACACACGCGGGCTTTCAAACGCACCACAGCCGTCGTTTTCTGCTGTATAACGTCTGGACGCACTACATAGATCTGCAGGGCGGTTTAAATCTGGCCAATTGGTGGCGTAAGAGGCGAAAACATCCAGACCCCCAAACCTTGAATTAAAAGACGCTCATCTGCTGTGCTTGTGTTCAGCTCCACTCAGTGCTCGATCCCACCACACAGAAAGCACACTTGGTGGCGTGCACGTGCTCCTTTTCGAACACATACCACACCTTCTACCGAGCCGGCACGTTTTGAAATTCCGAGCAACGAAAAAGCCCACCAGCTCCATTGGCTCACACAGGTAATCTCAAAAGAAAACGCAGCGACATGGTCTCTCTTGAGTGGTTGAAGATCAAAGACTCATCCACTGTCGTAACAGACAACTGGAAGTCGCCCGATGTCATCTGTCTCCCGCCACACAGACGTACGTGGGGACATCTGGACTTCCTTGGCTTCTGGAACGTCCAAGCACTGTCCATCTCTACATGGCAGTGCTGTGGTACGCTGTTATCGTTAGGACTCAACGTCTGGCAGTCGATGGTCGTTGTGATCCTCGCTAAGGCAGTAATCTTCGCCGTGGCCTTGTCCCACGGCTGGGGTGGTGCCGTTTGGCACGTTGGATACCCGATCTATGGTCGTTTTACCTTCGGTATCTTTGGTTCTTACCTTGCACTTATCCAGCGTATTTGTTTATGTATCGTTTGGTACGCCGTCCAGTCGTACACATGTGGCCAGCTCGTCTCCATCATGCTGTCTACCATTTTCCCAACTTTCTACAGACTAAAGAACCATTTCCCGGAGTCCTTGCCAATGACCACGAAGGACTTCACAGGGTTTGTTATTTATCACGTCATCTCAATACCTTTCCTTTATATTCCACCGGAGAAACTTAACTTCCCTTTTAGGTTCGTCACATTCATTGCATTCTTTGCTGTCTTTGGTACCGCTATTGGATCGATGGTACACGCTCATGGTGCCGGCTCCTTGCTTCACTCGAAATCCAGTGCTAGTCCAGGTGCCGACCTTGGTATGGCATGGATGCATGGTATCAATGCAGTCATTAACACATTTGCTGTTGGATTGGCTAATCAACCTGACTTCTCAAGATTCGCCTCAAGACCAGGTAAACAGGTTTGGGGACAAGCTGTGTCGATCTTAATCTTTGGAACCGTTGTTCCACTGTTTGGACTTTTGGGTACTTCTGCTGCTTCACAATCTTATGGTGACGTCAATAAATTGAATTTATGGAACCCACCAAACATTATCGATCAATGGCTGATTGAAGACTACGGTCCAAAATCTCGTTGTGCTGCTTTCTTTGCTGCGTTTGGATTCTTTATTTCTAATTTGGGATTAAACACAATTGATAATGGTATTTCTGGTGGTATCGATCTTGTTGCAATTGCACCAAAATGGATCAACATACGTCGTGGTGCTTACATTGTCATGATAATCTCTATCGTTATCCAACCATGGCAAATCTTGGCCAATGCCACTGTCTTCGTCTCTGTGCTCAGTTCCTATGGTTGTTTCCTCGGTCCTATGATCGGTACATTCACTGCTGATTATTTCATTGTTCGTCATCAGAAGTTGAAACTCACAGACTTGTATCGTGCTAAAAGTGATTCGATCTATTGGTTCTGGCATGGTATTAATTGGCGTGCTATGATTTCATGGGTTTGTGGGTTCGTTCCAGGTATTATTGGCTTCCCTTCTGTGAATCCAACAGGTCCATCCGTGCCAGAACCTGCGATCAAGATGTTTTACATCTCTTTCATCATCGGTTATCCAATCTCTTTTATTGTTCATGTCATCTTGAATAAGCTGTCCCCACCAAACGGGATTGATCAGATAGATGAAGACGATGTGTATCAAACTTTCACACCAGATGAGGCTGCTAAGTTGGGTGTTAGACCACATGAGAGCTTGGCCTACTCTGAGGACTCTGACTTGAATAGAGAGTTCTCAGTGGAGAAAGTCACGCTGAAGAATCGTGTGGGTAAGTTCTTCTCAGCCAGTGACTGAATTCCCATCACTTTTTCTTTCTTTTATTTGTCTGGTTTTGTTTCTTTGGAGTATGGAAGTATTCTACGGCTTCACTTTTTGACGTTGTTTGCTTTGCACTCGCTTTTTATCATGACCTTGTTTAATCGTTGACCCTCTTCTCTTTTATTTCATCCTGTCTTTCTTATTAATCATCTATTACTCTTGTTTTTTTCAAATTGGTTTCGTCTCAATGGTGTTTGATGGGATGGAGAAGTTTCAGGAACAACTGGGTTGTTCAACACTCTTTACTCCTTCCAGTCTATCAAAATAATCGTACTAAAGTACTGGAATATACACATATACAAACATTGTGAACTTCATTGTAGCTACTTAGTTAAAAGACCCCGGCAGTGGCGTCGGGGAACCCCATGGTTTCTTCGTGTTCTGGAAAGACGAAGAAACTCCGAGGTCGGTTAAACATCAATTTTCAAAGACAACTATACGCTATCTGAATAACATATAAACAGCTTTTAAACACATTTGATCAATCATAAAACAGTGTGTGTACAGAACAGTCATACTTCAATAGTCAAAGATTGATCATTTTTACCCTTCCAATTGTCTTAATTACACAGTGAAGGAGTGGGGCCTCGCCGGAGAAACGCTTCCGGAGGCTGTGCGCGAACCACAAAATTTGTATAAAAGCGCCAACGCCACCGACAAAGACGCTTCTACTGACTACAAAGCACAGAAAACAGCACAAAACAGTACACGTTAAACACACACAATGGCTAGAAGAAGTGCATCCAGACCAACCGTCCAGCGTTCTGCTCCACAGCAGCAGAGATCAGCCCACACTGCCGCTGCTGCTCCTCCACATCAGCAGAGCGCTTACTCTCACCCACAACAGTCCTCCCAGCCAGGTCTCTTCGCTAACATGGCCTCTACTGCTGCCGGTGTCGCTGTTGGTTCTGCTGTCGGCCACACAATTGGTGCCGGCTTGACCTCCATCTTTGGTGGCTCTGCCCCAGCTGCCCCAGTTGAACAGGCCCCAGCCCAGCTCCAGTCTCAGTCCTACCAACAACAGCAGGCCCCAGCTTGTGATGTTGACGCCAGAAACTTCACAAGATGTTTGTCAGAAAACGACGGCAACATGCAGATTTGTGACTTCTATTTGCAACAGCTCAAGGCTTGCCAAGAGGCTGCTCGTCAGTACTAAGACTGCTATCCAAGTGTTTCTATTTGGTTTCCAGCATCTCTAGGGTATTTATTTGAGCATTAAAAAGGCACGGCTGTACATATACGAATATATATTATTATCAATATTCTCTTAGTTTATTCAAGCTCTACGATTGAACCACTCTTTATAGAAGTAATGCTACCTTCCCCATTAGGCCATCGGTTTCGACCCTGGCCAATCCTAGGGCCCACGGAGGTCATATATGGCCGCTTATATAATCTGTAATGAATTGATTACATAAGCCACGTGCTGATCATATCCAATATATAAACAGTGATCCATGTATTGCAATAGCTTGAAGCATCAACAATGGAAGAGATCTGTATGGTTAGAAGTGAGAAACAAGTTATGGTACAAGATACATTATTGGAACTCCTCAATAACTCCAATGGTCTTAGCGTAGCTACCAACGGATTTGTACTCCACATCATCAAACCCAAAAGCCTTTGGTCCACCAACTTCGAGACCCTTTTCCGTAGTCCAATGACTAGAAGGTGCAATAACAAGTACAACGACTGTCAGCCCATACTTGTAGTCAGGTGTGCCGACAGCTTCACCGGTTTCTGAGTCCAAAACGCAGATCAAATCAGGAACAGAGGCGACAACCTTGTCGTTTAATCTAGCCAATAAATTCTCGTTTTGGAATGGGATCCTCATCTTAGTTTTGTTCAGTGATTCAATAACAACCTCTCCAAAGACATATCCCTTCTGTACTTTTTTCTCAATTCCCACAATCTTTCCTTCAAACAACTTTTTAGCAGCAGTAGGCTTCACTGCATCAATAATGTAGTCTGCCACATTTGAGATATTAGATTTTTGTTTAGCGATACTGACAGCTTTCCCAACTCTCCAAGCCAATGATATACTGTTCTTGATTACCATTGAGTGAATATCCTCCACGGAAGAAACCAGTCCCACGTATATACCCAACTCACTCAGCGCAGCTCTGATCAATGATTCGGCCGCTTTATTAGTCCGCGTCCTTTTCACAAGCACATCATTTCCATTACCATCACTGAAAGCACATGGTGAGTAACAAGGTCTATCACTCAAGACAACAGGCGTGATTTGCCAAATCATAGGGTATGCTCTTCCCATCAAATCACAATCAATTACTTTTTTATCCAATTCAGCACCAAGTAACAACGCCTGGAATCCATTACCACCTCCAATTTCAAGCGATATCACAGTTTCAATGTTGCCAGGGTTCAGCAATTGATAAGCTGTTGTTACTTCTGAGCCTTGTATACGCTCACCAGCAACAGTAGGCGATCCAACAAACCCGACGAAGATCGACTTGCTATCACGGCTCACATCATCTGAATCGACAACGGTGATTTTATGGCCTTGCTGAATCAGATTATGGGCAATGAGATACTGTGGATATGGATCCCCACCACCACCACAGCCAAGAATATAAGTACCAATCCTGAGGAATTCAAGATCGACGAGGGAGATAACCCATTCTTTGTTGACCACTTTGGGGGTATATGATTCGTAATCAATCTCTTCCTCATCGGATTGACGACCAAGTGCATCTTTGGAAATGGCTTCATCGACCAGATCTCCATCGTAAGTCGTGACGTTACTTGTCCCCATAATTTTCAGTTTGTCATAATCAACATCAGCAACAACTTTAACTTCAAATTTATGCATGTTGACATACGGTAATTCTTCTGAGGAAATATCAACAACAGTTATGGACTCACTCTTGGCGCCATTCTTCGCAGCTTTTTCAAAAGCCTCTTTCTTTAGACTATCAATTATTGACTCCTTTTCACCAACCTTTCCAAAAGCCTGAGCTACTGCACTGATCTTTCCTATGGCAGCACCGATAGCATTGGCAACCTGGAAATACGGTGGTCTGTAGACTTGGGAAGCACCTTTCATTTTAGGAGGCAGAATAAAGGATCCACCACCGACAAGCAACACAGGAATGTCTTCAGGGGATGTCTTCATACGATCAATGACTCGTTCAATCATTTCCAAGACAATAGCTCTATAAGCAGGAACTACATCACCAGAGACGCGATCACGTACTAGTTCCTTGTCGCCAATTGCATAGATAGGATTCTCAGCAGTTCCAGGGCTTTGTAACTCTTCCCAAACGGCAATATCAGAAGTAGTTATCACATCACCACCGCCGACGACGCTTCTTTCAAAATCATTTCCAATAGAATCAGGTCCTACAGTGACATTTCCTTGGGTAAAACGAACAATGGAGCCACCACCAAGGCCAATACTCTCCACTTGAGGCATCGCTAGACGTGTCTTAACACCACCAATGAAAGAGAACGATGACGTCTTTCTTGGATATCCATTACTCAACAACAGTCCAACATCGGTTGTAGTACCACCGACATCAACGACAATGACGTTTTTATTATCCAACGTGGATGAATTCACAAGGAAAGCTGCACCACGCATAGAGTTAGTTGTACCGGAGGAAAATGTTTTAATAGGAGTGACTAATGCCTCGGAAATGGTAAGAACGGTTCCATCATTTTGTGTTAGTAGAATAGGAGCATAGATTCCTGTAGACTGAACAGCGTGGACGAATGTCTTGATAATTCGATTGGCGAATCTCTTGACAGATGCGTTTAGAATGGCAAGATTCTCACGCTCTAAAATTCCAATACCACTGAGGGAATGTGAAGTAACAATGATCGCATGAGGAAGTTCTTCTTGCAAAATACGGGCAACTTGGAGCTCCTGGTCGGGAAACACCGGAGAGAACACTCCAGATACAGCAACGGCCTGGACACCCGCCCTTTTGATTTCTTTTGCTTTCTCCCTCACCTCATCGTCATCAACAGAGCCAATCTCATTACCATCAACGTGGTATCCTCCTTCAAGGAAACCCGTATACCCATTCAACAAGCGTTTCAAATCTGAGGGAAAGTTAGAAAATGGTGGAACAGTGCGTGAGTATGGTCCACAGATTCTGAGAACGGCGACTTTCTGTAGTCTAGCCCTATCACGTTCAACAATAGCATTGATAAAGTGCGTTGTTCCAATGGTCACAGACAAAACATCCTTTTTGCTGGCTTCCGTGGAGAAAAGGTGCTCAATCGAGTCTTGGATACCCTTAGACACATTCGGAGAGGTGAGTTGCTTATTCCACGCGACAACGGCACCTGTGGATGGCGAGAGAAGCACAGAGTCTGTGTTTGTGCCCCCAACATCAATTCCGATTAAAAATGGCATCGTTTAAGTTGCGGGTATTTCACAGCGTCTTTGGTTACTTAACGATATGTGTCTACTCTGTATCTCCGCTCCTTTTATTAGCGGAATTCGTAAGTCGAGGCGCGGAGAATGCTGTAGTGGTACATGATATAAACGGCACTAACGAATGCAACTAAGACACGATTTTCCATTTTAGATCATAAGTCATCAATTAAGCAATATTTAATTTTGTTAGAAATGTTCTTCTTCAGTGCTTCCAGGGCAATTGGCGAAAAGATCAGCCTGGTCCGTGAATTTTACCCCACAGAAGAAACAATAGTCATGAGCAGACCTTAAGTGGGTATTAAGAGTGGCTAGCTTTTGCTCGACAGATTGCTGTTCGAATATCTCTAGCTCACTGTCTTGTTCATCTTCTGCTTCTTCTTCTGGTATTTCTTTATCTTCCTCCTCTTCGAGTCTCAATTGGTCCTGCTTTCTCTTGAGAGCTTCCTTAACGGACTTAGCGTACTCTCTCGACATGACGTTCAGGTCCTTTATATGTGCATGTTCAATATCAACACCCCCTTCTTCTAGTTGGAAGCATAGTTTCTGCATTTGCTTGAGGATATACTGCGAGTTTGCTTGCTTTTTCCGGCTTTGGTTCCATTTATTAAAAGTCTTTTCATCTTCTTCAGTAATTCCCTCTTTATTTGTATTCTTCTCCTTCTCACTCATACGAATACCGCTTTTGTTAGACTTCGGAATCACTAAAATCGGCTCTAGTAAAGCATTTTTGTTATGGCTATCCTTTCCTAGAGTATCACCGATCTTGAAGCCCATCTTTTCCATCATCTTGAGACCTTTAGACCTCACTGGAGTCAGAACAGGCTGAACAGCGTCCTCGGACACTATTTGACCAAAGAGTGAAGTCTTTAATCGTGTCAGAGTGTCAGGGGTTGCTTCTTCTTCTGATACTTTGCTCATGCTCTCCGATTTCTCACCAATGGTCATGCTCAAATATTCTTCATCAGGCTTCCGGAACTTCATGGGGGTCAATGTTTCTTCATTGTTCGGACTGAAGATAGGCTTGAACATCTTCATTCTTTTTGTCGATTTGGGCAGCACAACTTCTGCTGGTTTTTCTTCCCCATCGTCAGATTCAAAGCCTAGGAGTGCTCTCTTGGACTTATTGAATGTCATTCCACTGTTTTAGCTGGCGTAGCTTGTAGTTTGTCTACAAATTGCCCTGCGCGTCTGTGTTTTTTCTGTGTTGCGTTACACAAAACATCTAGGGTGAGGGAGTGGGGTGAATCACGGTCATGTTAATTACAAGTTACTACCTCAAAATAGAGTATGATTGTATTAGCTATTTTGGTCGACTTACTGCCATCAATGTATTAAAATCTTCCACAATTTGTGGTTTTTTCCTAAAACATATGTCATTGTCTTTTTTTGGAACCCTTCTTTACCCAGCCATTGTAGCTGCTCGATAACATCCTCTAGCAAAATGGCCTTACCAGCATTAATACCGTCACCTAAACCAGGATGTATAACGTTGACACAATGAATGTGTAAATGGTAATAGCTGGGATGATAATGAACAAAAAGCCTTAATTGATCCTGCTTCAAGTTGTACTTTTTAGAAACAATTTCCCTAATGGTATCAGAAATTCTTTGTAACCATTCCACGTGTGACACATTTAGGTCCCTCACAGATCTAATTTCTGTACCTCTGTTAACAATAGCAGTCAAGTACAGTTGATCCATGCTGAAACCATCCCATTTCATATCTGGAGTCAAGACGAATCCATTTTCACCGTCTTCTCTATAGATGACCCGCTCTGCCTCAGCACCTTCGAAGAGAATGTTTCTCACCCATTGGAGACGATCACCGGTCTGTGTCTCAATGAAAGGAAGAACATGCTTCTTATATGTCTCCGGTGTCTCGGTGACAATGTGAAAGGACTGAGAAGCATACTTGTTGATATGCGTCTCTGTGGCTGGATAGACGATGCTGATTTTCACATCAGCATTTTCAGGCAGACCAGAGGCCGTAGTTCCCAGCCCCCACTGATATATATCATTTGATCCAGTGAGAAGAATGTCTTGAACAGTGTCAGAGGTTAAAGACTCAATCTCATTTAAGTTATAGTGGGTTCTTTCGAGCCTAACGATGGCTGGCTGGCCATCTATGGAGCCCAGCAGAGCCACCTGCTTTGTCCTTGTGTCCGACTCCAAAAGACGCTCGAATTGAAACCTTTTGATACACTCTTTGAGAGACATCCTGCCAGATCCAAGGCTACTTTGATGAAGCAAATTAGAGTGCTTGGTAGTGTTCCATAGCTACGGAGTAAATATCCAGCTACTGCTTCGCGATTATTTCCATCTTTGAATAGATAGTCAACGACTTCTCCAGCACAGGGGGCGCTGCGAGATCTACATGTAGGCCACACATCACCACGCGAGACATTGCGTCAGCGGAGCGAGCAGAAGACCAGACCAAAATGATGAACAGTGTTGTAATTACATGGAACAAAGCCAGTATTCAGTGCTGTCTTTTGTGACTTGACTACTTAACACCAGATAAGATGAGAAACAAAAAACTGGTAGTACCCTGCTCCGTGGAGTCAGTTACAATACTCGCATTTATGATTACCAACTATATATGGCGCCGATGGGGGGGGGTGAACTAGTTCAGGAGCTCTTAATAAAGCTAATTCAGAAGTGTAACCAGAAAGTGGGAAGTGAATTCTGCTATGCTGGTGTTGCAAGCCATGCTGCCTTGGCCTGGCCTCAAGTCCATAAAGCCCCATTACAAAGCTGAAGTGGACATAGGTCCGATACATAGACACCTTTACATTTTGACATTTCCATGAAGCACGCTATAAAACACTTATCTGAGTTGAAACTTGTGAAAGTGTTATTGTGAAGTATTTTTATGGCCAACCAAAACTTGATTCTCCTTATTTGTACCGCAAGTTGCATAGTGTAGAGCAAGCCTCAAGCAGCACCAGTGGCCGCAACTGAGAGGCACGCCCAGAGCGCATACATATGCAGCCTGCACATGCACGCAAGCATCCTATAGAGTTGCACGCGCATGGACCGCTTTCAGCCTTTGTCCGATAGTCTCCGGGGCCCGTGAATACATACTTCTCAAACTTTCAACAGAGTTGATTTGTTGGCTAGAATAAATGAACCTCGGTAGGCGTGAACTTGGGAAGTTTTACGTATAAGTGCTATTTCTACGCCTGAAATAAGTGTTCATTTACGTGGCCTAGGATCGGTCTTGATCCCGAGGGTGTACAATCTTGTCTCAATTGCTGTCTGGACCCCTTTTATAGAACCATGTTCCAGCCGTTTCGAAAGACAGTTGAAATAAGTGGATCTGCTTTGATCAACCCGTAAGCAAGACGTGTAAATTGGAGAAATTGTGCAACGTATAATCCTATTTATAAAGCAACAGTGCAAAGTTAACATTGGAGGAGCATCCAGGCTATTTGATTAATTTGTAATATTTCAATAAGCTGCTTTGATGGTAACGTCACACATGTGGGTACATGACCTGCACAAATATCACCCGACTGTTACAAAGGCTAACTCTCAGACATCTTTTTGAAACCTTCACTCACATTTGCAGGATCGCTGAGGTTTCCGTTGGACGGGCTTTCACCCAGAAGTTGAGGCACGGAACGTTTTCAGCTGTTGCTGCGTCCGGGATGCGCTCAACACCGGCAGAAAAGGAGATTGTAGTGGATGTAACATATGGAGAATACTGTTCCCCGGCAGATATAGATATCTATCTTGGTACTACAATTTCTTCTAAGCGCAGGCAAAGTGCATATTTCACTTGAAACTCGCAAACCCAAGGTTCATAGAATAGGAGAGGGCGGTTACGCACTTCTAGAAGTTGGTGATCGGGTCGCATGAAAGCGCAGGCAGCGCGTGCTGCGATGTGTGAATTCGCGAGGGCTAAATTACGAATTCGATCTTAGTGGTGCATGTGTATTTAGTCAAGCCGGCAAGCTTCGGACATAGAGGCAAACTAGGAGTACAGGTATGATATGTGGGATTCAGAGTAAACTATTTTGAAAAAATCATAATTATCTCTCTAGAAAAGCCAGGGATGCTGTGGTAAAACTCATGCACATGTAATGATGGTCTTCGGCTTTTCGCGCCGACGTCTGACAGTACTGGAGTTATGACTGAAAACTAGTTCCTTTTACCTTACAGTGTACACAGAAAATTTACCAAATTGTGATGAGACATATTTTGTTAAAAGATAACAGAATTCAAGGACTTTATTTTCAATATTTTTTTGACTTCCCCTGTGTGCGAAGAGAATTGAGAATGTAAAAAAGAGTGCTGCTCTCGCTACGGGAAACGCAGGCGGCAGGAGCAATGGGCATCCGACAAAATCTGATCCGCGCAAACGTACAAATTGTTGTTCTGTTGGGCACAAGAACACCTCATGATCAGGCTGCTCTCTTAGCCATGGCAAAAGCGGCAAATGATAAGAATGCTCCAGAGAGCACTCACTACTTGTGGTGTTCAGTTGTAAAAGGTCGTGCTAGAACACTCAGAGTAGCTGAGAGTGTGACAAAGGTATCTACCATCTATGGTTTGATTCCCGGGCACAAGACAATTTGGTTAATAGTCTCGCTTTTTGATGAAGATAGACATACCTGATTGCCGCATTGTCCTGTTGACTGATGTTAGGTATGCAAACACTTTTAATTCGGTCGAAAGTTGAAAATCATGCATTCAACTTAATTGAAAATAAAGATTTATGAGTATGGAAAAATGACACTGGTAAGTGTGAAACTGCTGGGTTTGGGTCCAGAAAAATACCAGGGGCTATATAATTGAAAAGACTAGAGGATCCCATTTTTAGTTTTTGTTCACTCTTTCTTGAATGCCGGCCAGAAGCACGGACACATCTGTGACCAGATTGGCATGCTTTCCGCATACTTTTGCATAGTGTCGATAGACGGCGCTTACACTGGCTAGGCAACCGATGACAGCAAGGTAATGAAATAGTGGTTGCATACACACCTTTCGCAGTCGAGAACTTAGTTAGAGCCAGACAAGCTTTTCACTGCTCTAACTTGTTGTGCCGAGACCTCCGAGAGACACGCCCGTTGATCCTGCCCGTTCCACATGCTGCATCTCTAGCATGTGCGAGCGAAAATCTGTACTCGTCTGATTTCCCCAGCCTTGGACTACACACGGTGGAACCCTGGTGATCTTCAGTACGGGGTCATATGGGCGGCATTAGCGATGTGCTATTGGCGATCCTTTTAGGCCAAGGTCTCTACTAACTCCGTCACCAGGGAATGCTGATCCAAATGAGTGTTTCAGCGGTTAGGTTGGCGACAATTTTAACAAGTCAGGTTAATAAGATTTACGATCTAGCTGTAGATACAATTGGAACTGAAACAAACCCCCTGCAACAAGTTTCCGGGTTATGGTATTGCAGCCATGTTTATAAGGACTCGGCTAGGCTTTAACGGATATCAAAAAGAACACTTTAGAGATATTATGGGTAAAACATGAATGGTGGCTATAAGTCATTCTGGATTGTTTGGATATCTACTGATAAACCCTTGTACTAGCTTTTTTTAGTGCAAGTTACATACACACACACTACGGCAAGCCGGAGCAATTAACTTGTTGGAGATGAAAACAATTGGAATTAAGGCTGGGCAGGAGTAACCATTTTGCGAAATTGTAGGGTTTGTTGCTTTCGGCTTAGGTATCCATTAACTAAGATAGCATCTTTGCACTCAGTATACTCATGCACTCAGGTGGCGGCGCGGTGGCTGAGTTAGTAGTGCCTTGGTTGCATGAAGCCCTCGGAGCCTCGGCTTACCCGTTAACCCGAGTGCGGCCCCAAATGACACGGGAGACACCCACACTCTTACTTGTCGGACTTCGATTACCTTGAGCTGAACAGATTCACCGGACCCGAGCACAGGAACAAGGCTATAGACTGCATCTATGATCGAAGGAACACTTTAACCCCTGTACATACATCACCTTTCTGGTGTCCCATTGCGTTCTGGTGTGGATATCTAAGATTATTAGTCAAGCATCCACTAGGACTCAATATTGAGACGTTGAGACTAACAGACATGCTTGGAATCCAAACATTAAGAAGCTGCTCGAGGCGTATATTAGTCCGGCCCGATGTTAGAACTTGCAGAGACAGACAAGAATTGAGATCGTCGCTAAAGTGGCAAAACAAGCTCCAAACGCTTTTGTCTGAGCTCAACACAACCAAACTCGATCAGAAACTTCATTTGCCTTTGAAAACATCATAATGAAGCAAACAACTCTATGTAATCCATCTCAACAAGTTCCGCAAAAGTTTGAATAAGCAAAGATCTTCAGCATCATTTTGAACTAGTTTCAGAGCTCTGCGGTTGTTATGTATGTCTCCCTTTCTTCATGCAATCGGCACTGCAATTTCTGCGCTTCTCAAAGGCGGACAATTTCTTCTGTGCCGCCATTTCCCCTTTCTCCGCCGCCAAGTGCGGTCCGCTTCAAACCGGTCAATCGTTTTCGGCGCGCACTGACGTTAGAAGATGCATTGAAATGCATGGTTGTCGACCGCAAGGGGCCACATACTGCATATTGCAACATACGCAGGATTCTCCACCTACAGTAATATGCGCATTTACCACAGCGCAAAGCCGTAAACACGCATTCCAAGACTTGCATTATAGTGCAGGAGATGTAGGCAGACGCAGATTCATCCCCAAACATATCCGATGCTTGCAACGTCCACTCCAAAATTTCTTTGAACGAATATTATGCTCGCTCCCCTTCACACGAAACCGATCACCCCCTTAATTCAACTGAACACCTAAACTCTTTGAGAGAGGAGACTTCATACAGGTGTTCAACTGTCTTTTCTTAATCTGATTGATTCATAGTGGCATCTGCTCAACTTTCTACCGACCCGCTTTTTCGCACCTAGAGAAGGCCCCCCTGACACACAGCCTTCAACTGAAACTAGCAACAGTACCACACCTTCAGGTACTAACAGCCACTACCACCTCCACAGACATACATATAACTCGATGGCCAAACATTCACTCTCGCCTCTCCAGAACCCGTCATCCAAGCGCCAGTCGAGCGCTCAGTCAGACCCTAGCGAGTACAGCATCGCCACATCAGCTACATGGTTCGCCATCGGGCAGTGTGCTCTTACACTCGACCTACAACACATTGCACTACGAGCATTTGAAGCTGCTCTCCGCCATACACCTGACCATATTGATACACTGGCTAGTTTATCAAGAACTCTAAGAGCCACACACACACAACAATCGGTTGATGTGCTGCTAAATGCATTCTCTCGATACACTCAACTTAACAATGAACCCATCCTTTGGAAAGAACTTGCGGAATCACATATGACTTTAAAGCAGTATGAGCAGGCTCACCAGGCAGTGAGTAGAGCTTTGCAAATGAGAATGAATGACCCAGATATGCTTATGATTGCTGGCCGCTGCTTGGAGTACTTGAACCCATCTCATGCTCAGCACACATACCAAACTGTTTTGTCCATGGTGTCATCACAAAGACCAACTCCACAAGAAGCAGAATTGTCTCGTGATTGTCATTATAGACTGGGACTAATCAATGCTGCTGCGGCAGACTGGAAGTCTGCTACCGCTGAGTTACAAGCTGCTATTTCATTTGCTCTGCAATATGGCGGAGAGACCGAATTACTCTGGTGTATACTTGCTAATGCTAGAGAGAGAGCTAATGATCTTGAAGGTGCAGTTCAAGTTTGTCGTGATGCTATTCAGGTTGTCGGTTTCCAACGCAGAATAACGATTATGACTGCTTATTTGTCTATGACACCAAATAAGTCCCAACACGTTGATCCTGAGTATGCCATCTCTATTTTGTCTCCGTTAGTAATGTCTGATCATGATGATGAACTGGACTCTCTAGCCTGGTATTTACTTGGTAAGGCGCATTCGCTAACTAACAATCCACGCCAGGCTTATGATGCCTTTCAGTGTGCTTTAAAAAAGGGCAAGTCTTCTCCATTGCCATGGCTCGCCGTCGGTGCCCTGTACTTGAAGATGGGTCAATTGTCCGATGCATTAGCTGCTTATTCACAAGCAGCCACCCTTATGGCGGAGGATGGCTCTCATATCAGTGCAGTTTCCAGTGCAGCTGCTTGGGACGGTTTGGCGTGTGTTTATGAACGATGCGACGATCAGGCAATTGATGCTGCTGATGCGTACGCAAGAGCAGCTAGCTGTTACCGAGCTGCCGATGATTTAAGAGCTGCTACACAGGCCGAACAGCGTGCCCATTCTTTGCAAGCAGCCTCTCGTGGTGAAGCACCAGTTCCTGCATTGCGCCCAATCCCAGAGACATCACCGAGTTTGCTGAGAGACATGATCATGAGTGTGATTCAGGCTGACTCGACCAAATCTACTGAAACTATAGAAAGCACAAAAAAATTCCATCATTTGCCATTAGTGCCAAGGGGCTCTATGGCTACTAAGAGTGAAGGTTCTCGATCACCAACAGAGAAGGGCACCCCTCAGTGGAGACCTCAGCAGCCAGTGCACATTTCCCCAACACAGCAAATCCCACAACAACATCACTTGACACAAACACCCCAGCAGCCAGCACCTATGCCATACCCACCGCAGATGCAACCTGCCATTCCACCAATGCCACAACCAATGCAGTACTACCCACCACCTGGTGTTGTTTGGAGATGATATTATATTTAATGACCCTCTATTGCTTGATTTCAAATGGTGATATCTCAGATACAAGGGCTATTGACTAGCTTCTTGCTTATAATCTGATCTTACCAATATGCATGTTTTTGCTACATATTTTGCACTGAGCTAACAAAGTGACGTAGATAGGGCGATGCTATTGTTTTAGACAGTACCAATTGTGCACCTAAGGGTGCGACGTCAACCCCGGAAGAAGTGGCTCAACTGTCATCCTACGGGTGTTGATGAGTCTCGCCTTCGTTCAGTCCAACGCGCTTTGAAGGTCTAGCTAGCCTTGTGCGTGTTTTCTCGATTTTTAGACGCGTCTGCCTCATGTTCTGGCCCTTGTTTAAATTTAGCAGAAGGTCACAGGTACAAAAAGACCTGCTGATTAGGTAACCAGTTTGATAATCCAGAAGGATACAGCTACTGCCAATGTAGTTTTAGTAGTTGTCGTAGTGAGATAGAACATACGATTTTTGAGGTTTGCAACAAGACCCTCACACAACTGATATACAAAAGAGACACGAAGAAACGGTGTACGCTACAGAATGATACCTCACTAGGTAAATGTATATACACTTGGAAGTAAGTACCAGCAGCATCAATAACACCAACCTCATCGTGCTTGTTCCAGAGCTGAAAAAGGTCCTCTGCGGATGCGGACCCGTGATGGGCATCGGGCAAGAAACTATTGTTTTGGCTGGGAATTTGAGGCTCAAAATCAAGCATTAAGCACCGCTAAATAGCAGCAAGAAGGGGTGGTGCAAAGAAGGAGGGAAACCATCGAGTAATTGATAAGATATATCATTATGAAACTACCATTTGCGGGCAGCGAGGTATCGCGTTGGGACTTCAGTGTCGGTGCTTTTTGCTGTAGGGGGTGCTATTTCGGAAGTTTTAATTAGTTTAAGTTGTTTTGCAACACGTCTACAAGAGTAAGTCCGGGTGAAATTACCAAGCCTGAGTTAGTGCGGCCCTACCCTTAGTGTGAGGGAGGTAGTTCTCTTAACTAAAGTATAACATGTTGGTACCTGACCAGTGCGTCGTTGTGGCATGCGCCCTGGTAATGATCTTCATCGACTATTTTCGCCTGTATCCCTATTTGGATGTAGACGCGTCTTCAAACCAAAGAAAGCAGGAGCGCGTTCTTCCTCTTACAGTGATTGGCGAAAAAAAGTCTACTAGGATTAGCGCAAAACCATCAAAACGGTAACACCCGTTGCCTTTTTCGCGCGTTTTGCGCAGATAACAATGCAAGCCGGCGCGATTACGACGCAACGCAGAACGGCCTCCCCAAACCTCCTTCCACTAAAGGAGTGACGAGTCTGGGCTCTTCGCAAATACAAGTACGCTTTTTGGGCGTTCCTCCATACTTAAGTAGACACCTCCCCACCCCTGCCAACAACAATAGGGTTCCCCTTGCAAACAACTCAGAACAGATCCCCTAGTAAACCCAGCTCACTTCAGAACCCTCGTGCACCCACATTCCACTGAAAAGTTCTCTTTAGAAGCATTTGTTCTCAAAACTCTCTCAGTTGAAAGCATTTAACAGTAATCTGAAGTACTCATTGCCAACCAGTTACTACACTGAAAAGTCCCATTGAGAATGCAGAGAAGCAACACAATCTCCAACTTCCTCGAGACCAAGACCAAAAAGAAATGGTCGAACCTCTTCTCTTCAAAGAGCTCTCAAAGCCCCCTTACCATTGAATCCAGATCCGCAAGTGTATCATCGATCTCATCTCACAATGCTTCGGTATCTTCTGCAGTATCACACTCCATACAAAGAGTCAGCTCGTCATCGTCAACCGCTTCTTCAGAAACCAAACGCAGAAACAGAAGCTCTCTCATGATCTCCCCTCGCTTAGCAACAAAGGGCACTCAATCATCTACACAAAAACACAAATCCTACATGGGATTTGGTTCTCTAAAAGTCGATGTATCTACAGTAACCGATCCGAAGGAGCTTGAGTTTTATAACCAACTTCTCAACTCTACGAAGAGTGCAGGCACAATCGCAGAGGAAGAGGAGGAAGAAGAGGAAGAGGACACTGCTGACTGTTCATCACTTTCATTGTCACATGCAAGCGATGAGATGTGCTCCACTGCCACACCAACAACGGCTGTCTCTTCAAGAGAAGTAACACCAAAGAAAACACAGATGTCAGATACGCTGACACTAGCACTGGAAGACTATCAACTATTCACGAAGAGAAACACATTGGTTGTAACACCAACTACTCCAATCTTCTCGACACCTGATGCTGATAATGAAAACAACCTGCCTTCCTCTGACTCACTCCCTTCATTGACCTCCTTGGACTCGACAGAGTCCGTGATGAACGTAATGAGAGTCTCAAACTCCTTGTGGGTTGGTATTACCGACGAGGATGACCAAATGGAGTGTGATGCCTTGGATGGATTCGATGCCGAGGGCGTTTTCAGTGACATTGAAGAGCTTAGCCGTCTTCGACTTCCACATGCCATTTCTCATAGAACTTCATTGATATTTGCTTGAACTTCGAGGTGTGAACCCTTGTTACGTCTCTATTACCCCCTTATGAATTCATGGACTTTAATATGACGTGTAGACTACATCATTCCATTGCCGTAGAGGAGAAAGCGATCTGGGAGTACACGAGACATGTTATTACTACTGAAAGTGTATGAGAGAACAGCACATCCTATACCATAGACAGAGCCAAAGAGGCGAGGGCACGGTTGAAAATGCAACTACAATTTATTATGGATGGAGATCTCTTATAGAGCTCTCTAGAACTATCTAAAACTGTCTTGAACTCCTCGGGATTCTCTAGAGCTTTTCCATTGTAGACTTCCTCGAGAATTCCCATGACGCGGTTGTGTAAGTGGGGTACGCGAATTAGATCATTCTAGAAAGATCTGGAAACCAGAGGCAATACACCATAGGAGCATTGCCACACAACCGCACAACGTGATAATTTATCCTCAATTTCCGACTATGGTAACTATGGAGAGTTCTAGAAAGATTGACTAGTGCGAGATTGCTGTCACCTAACCGTGTATAAAAGGAGGAGCTGGATGTCATGTTGATGCAGTTCAACTTCGTTCTTCCATGACAAACACAACAAGTACACACTCACGCACAGTAATCGATTCAACTATGTCTTCCAGCTCATTCAACCTTTTCAGTACTCCACTCCTGGACTTCTTCGACAACATCAACGAGGAAGTTGACCACTTCAACAGACTTCTCCAGAGTTCTGGTTTTGACAACAGAGTTAGAGCATCGCCATCTAACGCTAAGTCTGTGACTCAGAACGGCGAGAACTCTCGCGATGGTCAGGTCACTAAGTCTTCAGACTCCAGAAAAGGGGTATACTTCCCATCTGTTTTCAACTCCCCATTGTTCAATACAGACTTTGGCATTGTGCCACCAGTTGATGTTATCGACAATGAGAAGTATTATGAGTTACACGTCTCTATTCCTGGTGCTAAAAAAGACGACATCAAGTTGGACTTCCATCCAGAGAAAAATGAAGTGGTTGTCTCTGGTGAAATTGATGGCCACACTGAGGAAGCTTCGAAGAACTTGAAGTTGAGAGAACGCGTCTCCGGTAAGTTCGAACGTCGCATTACTTTGCCGGCTTCCACCAAGCTGGATGAGGAGAACATCAAGGCTAACTACACTAATGGTGTCTTGACCTTGACGGTTCCAAAGCTGGAACAGGCAACGCCAGTTTCAAGAAGAATTGAGATCAGTTCAACTGAGAATTGGGAGTCTGGCAATGATACAACTCACGAGAAGACTACTTAAAATCGTCTCTTCGTCCTCACTTGATTCCGCTTATTATCGTTGTTATCCTTTCATTTCACTCTACTATATAACAGGCTTAAATAGTATGATACTTTCAAAAAGTTGCGTCTCTTGTAGTAAATAAATACTCTTGTAGTAGATAAGTGCATACTGGTCATTACCATTGATCCAACCCCCCTAAAATGACACAATTCATAAGTTCGCGGATTTGGTGTCTCTTAGAAAGATGTCCAGGTGTCACGTTCAGAGTGACTGCTCTTTTTCGCGTGGAGTTCCGAGGGCATCGAGTCGCACTCAAAGGCACGAAATATTCCCGTAAATGGCCAGAAATTTTCACTTGTTTTCGCGAATCGGCCTTAGTGTGCGCGCTTCCTGGGCCGGTGGTAGTGGAAAATTTTCGAAATATTGCGCAGTGTCAACACAAAGGTTATGGTGCAAAGGTGTTTCTTCTCCTCAAGGAATAGTCTGCCTACCGCTTAAAAGTGATTATTCTATTAAAAAAATGAAGTACTTGGCCGCTTACTTGTTACTTGCCCAGGGTGGTAACGCTTCCCCATCTGTTTCTGACATCAAGACTGTCCTTGAGACTGTCGGTGCTGAGGCCGAGGAGTCCAGAATCTCTGCTTTGTTGGAGTCTCTTGAGGGTAAGACCATCGAAGAGGTTGTTGCTGAGGGTAACACCAAGCTTGCTTCCGTCCCAGCTGCTGGTGCTGCTGGTGCTTCTTCTGCCGGTGCCGCTTCTGCTGGTGCCGCTGAGGCCGCCGCTGAGGAGGAGGTCGAAGAGGCTAAGGAGGAGTCTGACGACGACATGGGCTTCGGTTTGTTCGACTAAACTACTCGCTGAATGGTTGGTGTTTTGAAAACAAAATTTACTTTGCATTAATGTTCTCCTTACAACAATGTGATTGTAGTGATATTTATTGTAGAAAGCAGATGTTACGTGCGCAGTGTGATGGAGATTGATCTGTGGTGGACAAATATTACTCATGAGGCCTTCTTTGAGAATACATTGCCTGGTAATAAGCTAGGTCAACGTTGATTCACATTGTTCTGTCAAGCGTTACTCATTTCCTATGCGAAGAAGAAGCCGTGACAAATGACTACATGTGCATTCACAAAACTTTAGTCACTTAATCACTAAATCCGCCTTCTTTCAATAGTTTTTTTAGCTTAACCCTTCTTGAACCACTAGAATGATTCAATTTCTCCAGAATTACTCTCAGTTTGATCATTTCTTCACGCAGTTCATCTCTACCAGCAAAAGGAAGATTCCTTTGTATCGTCTCTCTTTGCCCAATTTTGGAGCTCACGAGTTCTTGATACGTCTTAACAAGTTCAATTTTCTCTTTCAGCTGTTCCAGTCGCTCCACTTTATTGAGGAGCTCTTCTCTTAGTCCATTGTAATCCAAGTAATCATCATCATCAACTTCAGGTAAATCTTTTACTTCGTTCACAATGTCATCAAGTAAGTAGAGTTTGAAATCTGTCGTTATATCAACAGGAACGTCAATTCCAGTAACTGCTTGGAGAGCAGAACGTTTTTCAGACGATGCTTGTGATCGTAGTTCCTGTATTTGGTCTGCTACTTGGGCTACAGACTGTTTGGAGAAGCTCTTTTGGTAATGTGATGTGACTTTAGAGTTGACTGGCAGAGAATGGTGTTAGTATTGTCTCTAGTTATACTTAAAGGGATAACCCATCACATATCCTCTCTCACCAGTCGTTGTGAACGATATTAAAATTACTCACTAACTTGAAGTGCCTGTCTCATCTCCTTTCTAGAGTAATCTTCAGTATCAACCAGACGTTCAAGCTTGGAATCAAGCTTGAACGGTCGTTTCAAAATCTGAACCTGACGTTCAATGAAGCGTGTCAATGACAAGTAATATTCTTCCGGCATCTCACCCAATTCAATGGAGTTTTACCGACTGGCCTTTCAAGGACACAGTATATGTGTACTCTGGTCTGTTTACCCCAAGCACAAGCATCAGACGCGTTTGTTAACCATACGCGTTGTGCGCCCTTTTCCGCGCTCCAAGTGCCAGTCCCAGTTGCAATGAGGTCTCTGAGACCTAGTCTCTCATCTCCTGTATGTTGGTGCACAGTCCGCCTTTCCGAGGCTGCGACCCGTAGACTCTGCCGAAGCCCCGGCGGTCGGCAGCTCCACCCAGTCAAGTTTCCCGGGGCCCGGCTGTTGTTACTTCTCCGGGAAATACAGGCCGTGCGGGTCCGAGTTTGTGCCATTCGATGAGGGTGGGGGTCCCTGGCTCGCCAGGATGAGTTACTTTGGTGTGAAGCTCTTTTATGTCGCTGTGGTATCCTTCAAGAGCTGTACTACATGTATCTTGTGTTAATGGAAATCTACAGCACCCATAACCCTATTCACTTTATCTTCTGCGGTAAAGATTCCATGCCTTGTATATAACATAAGTCCTTCAAAAGGCGACTGTATAACTCTGTTTTTAGATCCAGTTCTCGTGTGGAGAAGCCTGCACCCGAGGCAAGATGTACAACGGAAACGTACACGCCCTGAAAGGGGAAACTGTATAGTAAGACAATGTCTGTTTGTATCAAACATTGTGGCTCACAGAGATTCATTCTCGGATATATCGTTTTCAAGAGGTAGAAAACATCGTGCTTATAGTAAATCAGTGGCGTTGGTGTTATTCTAAACATGGGCCGTGCATAAAACCATGAAAGATCACAAGTTAGCAAGCTTACTCGACGATAGTGTGCACACACCGAACTAAGTACAATCATGCGTTAAACCAATCGTAAATCATGGCAGTCTGAAACTTTGGGATCACACCTGAATTAAAGCTTGTGCTGCAAGGTTGCGCTGCCTGGTTCTTGCGGGAAGATGGCGATCTTTTCAAGGTGATGGACTCAAACTTTGGTAAGCCCCCTCAAACTCAACCAAAAGACCTGCTTATTTGTATCGGTAATCCAACGTGGGCTTTGAAGGTATTGGCCATCTTGCCGCAAGTAGTGGTTACCACAGCTTTAAGTGTATATGACAAGCTTGATGAACGATCTGTTCGAAACAAATCAAGGTGTAACATTTTATATAGATAGTATGTATGCACAATATGCGGAACTTGAGCTTACTAGAATCATATGAACTGTGAGTGCACATGACGGAATTCTCACCTGCTTATATCACTGTTTTTGGCCTTTCATGTTCATGGAGAGCCAGTCGTTCTACACCACATAACCGCTCAACCCATGTAGCTGAAGGCCTCACTATATGAGACGCATACCACCCGAGATGATTGGCAATTACCAATATAGATGGCTCAGATGATTAAAGTAAAGGCCTAGTAGTAATTGTGAAGGCGATGAGTTGATGTCTGTTCTGCAAGTCTCCAAACTTTGTTAAAAGTTAAAACTCAACTGGTATGTACACGAAGCAAGATCTACGCCACATCGAAACAGCAAAATCCTTGTCGGGTGTATGGCTGTTGGAGAAAAGACAGCTTTTGAACAGTTCCGTGTCGTTGTAATGAATTTAACTGATAGACGGATTGAAGTGCAACAATTGTGAGTAGGGCGCTAGCTAGCATTTACCGCGCTTGCAGCAGTGCAAAACACTTAAGGTTATCTGCGAATTACGTTATCTGCAGTGATCAGAAATAATTATATGGAATACATTGGAGTAGCAAAAAAAGGGCAATCGAAAAGATGTGATACCGTATCTAGATTATATTCATGAACTCCAGCTTACAGATACATGGATGATAGATAAGGCAGCTATAGGTTGCACTAGACGGCTTTAACCGAATTTTTTTTTTTCCGAAAAGTAGTGATTAAAATTCTCCGGGTGGTAGGTGGGGTACGCTTACACTAGACTTGTCAATGCTAGTCCTTCGGATCAGGGCGCCTTCGGTCAAGCTTGTCGATGTCTGCAAACGTCTGCGATCATGCACAAATTGAGGTGCCTCGGCAGTCGCTGAGCGAAGGACTATCAATCAACACCTTCGTGAGGCAGTTGATGACTGGGGTCCCGATATCGTTGGTATTCACCGGTCTGTTGATGTTGAATTGTCGCACATTGTTTAGCCTCTCCGTTCGACAGCTTTTTGCGGGTCTGCCATTTAGGCTTATTTTTACAGCAGGGGGACCCCTGGGGCATCCAGATCGACTCTACCTAGAAAATCGAGTCCCTATTTCCTCAACTTCCTAGGGACTCTCCCGTTTTTACCGTTCTCATAACCTCCAACTGTAAATTGCGGCGATATGTCGACTGGGCCCGTCAAAAGCTCCGCAATTGTCCGATCGACGACGCCCCTTTTATGCAGACTCAATCGCTGCGAGACTCTTTGGCTCCCAGTCTGGAATCGGATAGAACATTTACTCTCTATTTCCGAAGGTTTATTCTACTATTTAGTCCCCCAAGCAAATCTGAGAAAGCACACCCCACGGGCTGCTTCTCAATTGGGTGTCCTCTGTAATTTAATTAACGTATTAGCGTCAGATGTCTGATATAAGCGTGGTGGATGGGACTAATATAGCACACGGCACTCAAGCTTGATAAGCTTGGGGACTCGCGAAATACACAAGTGGGTCTGGTCACAACATACGAGTGGACTCACTTTGTGAAGGGTCTGTGAGCCCCACATCAATTGGAGAGTCCTTTCTTG
Source organism: Petasospora mycetangii (assembly GCA_003708295.3). Classification (NCBI taxonomy): domain Eukaryota; kingdom Fungi; phylum Ascomycota; class Saccharomycetes; order Phaffomycetales; family Wickerhamomycetaceae; genus Petasospora; species Petasospora mycetangii. Next base: position 58,489 of record PPNU03000001.1, read on the forward strand.
TTAGTAGTTGCGAAACATTTGGCATCACTCGTATGAAACGAAATCTTCATTTCTATTGATGGGCGTCTCACATCACGTCGCTCCTATAAACGTGTTGTAAAAATCAAATCTACAGTACACGATGTGCCAGATTCCTGAGCGTGTGGTGATCGAGATGGTCTCTGTTTCGGAGTCATCGGTGAGACTAAGTTTTCTGTGAGGGGACTGCCAACTACCGTTGCCACCCGACTGACACACAAAAAGTGTGCTTGTTTAATGTTGTTGTTCCGGCCGTGGGCTGTGATTGGAGAACTTCCCGGTTGACCACGAAAATTTTCCACAATGGGCCACAGTGACAGCGGTGGCCTGCGTGGGTAATCTTCCCTTGCTGGCATGGATGCAAGATTTGGGAAGTAGTCAACGGACTTAAAAAGGCTGGGGTAGGATCCAGGGGTCTTATAAACACACAGTTCTACATTGTTGGGATCTCTTTGTCGGCCTTATAAATCCTTTGTAATAGCGGCTACAGCCAACGGCTAACCCTTTCTGTAAAAAACACAGTTGTTCAAAATGCAGCGGCTACAGCTCTCAAGATTCGTAACTGTACAGAACGGGGCCCAGCGAAGTTCGTACGCAGTACTTAACACCGTCTTAAAGCCGCATCCATGCATTTGAGTCCGGTGTGGAGTCTCGATATTGCGCATGAGACTAGTCCCTTTCCTGCTGGCGCGCCATCGTATCCGTGCATGAAGGAACAATTGTGAATGCGGAAACTACCAAAGAGAAAAAGCGGCGGAACCCTCGCTCGCGCTCTGTTTGTGAGTTATATATCCGGCCGTATCTCTCCAACGTCAATGTGTTGACCTTGCTCTCAGGAACAGTGGTGAAAGTCCGAAATAACGACCCCATAGCGAAGAAAGTGCGAGCCCTCACACGCTATCACAGGACAAATTCCAGTACACCCATAGGTAAACACGGACTCGCACAAAATAAGAGGTAACTGTAACGCCTGCACATATTTCAGCCATATATCAAAACTGCTGCTCCCTAACGACAGCCACATACACAGATACATCAGTGCCCACATTGTTGAACTTCACATACCCAAGCTCGCTGCTCCACGCGGCACAGGACTCCATGGCCTCTACATCGCCCCTAAATCAGCAGACGACAGTTTCGTCGCTCACAGCGGCGGATCTTGAGGACAACGTGAAGAAGCTCGAATTTAAGAATCTCATCAAGGACAAGGTGCTCAAACCCTCAAAACTTGCCAAGTATGACTATATCCGCTCCCATCACGCGCACCTCGTCATCAGAGACTCCCATTATCTCATAAAGTCGCCCACATCCTTCATCACATGTGCCTCATGCCATAGGGGACGTGTACTCAAGATTAGTACCATCAAAGAGCTCACGACGGAACAGCTTCTCGATGAGGTCTACAGCACGATCTCCAAGAATCCTTGTTCCAAAAGGAAAAATACTGCTAAGGAGCACCAAGTGCTTGCCGACGCCGCAAAAAGAAAAAGAATGATGCCACAAGCTTCACAGTCAAACATCGAATTGAGTTATGGCTCACGTACTTCTGACTCTTCCACCTCCCTTCTACCCACTTCTGTGTCTTCATATCCCCTCCCACCAGCCTCTTCCATGACCACTATGGCACACCAATCATCTGCTACAAGCAAATATGACATTCCTACCTTTGATGACTTCTTCAACGACTTTGAACCACTTCAAAATTTACCACAGATCCAGCAAACGATGGACATTACATCCACTGGTGCCAGTATGAAAGTCACTACTTTTACCCTGGCTTCGATCTTCAATGCACAGTCTAACTTCCCGGCAAATTTGGACCTCTTCCTCTCGCAAGCTATGGAGCAGGAATTTGGTCCACAATTCTTCACACATGACACCCTTTTGATCCCGTTGCCGACGTACTCTTGTACTCTGTTCTCCAAAGACAGTAATAAGGCACACTTTATGAACGATGAGCCGCTTCAGAGAGCTCTTCAATCAAGAATCCATGATTTTGTGAATCAGCCCAATGCCCAGTTGTCAAACTTGAGAATTATCATCCTCTTTAACGTCTTTCAGGAAGGTGTGCCAGACAGACCACAGGAGAACCAGAGCCACAAATATGTCGGTAATGTTTACGTTCTCCATTCCTTCTCTGTTTTGGCAGATTCCAGTTTGAGCTTCTCCAACCTCAGATATAGCTTCAATCACAACTACACATGGGTCAACTCCAAAGAAGAGGCAGTCAAGAACAGTCTATTTAATGACCTCATACTGACAAAGTTGCAAAATGAAGTATACATGAAGACTAATGAAGTCCCTCTTGGTACACATGTCAATCCACTTGTTCTGGACAGACCTGCACTTATGACTGTGATACCTTTCACTACTGAGGAGACGTTCGTCCTCAGTGCAAGTGGAAGTTTGTTTGTTGTTTGTTTCATCGCCTTGAAGCTGATGAGAATCCTGATGGGTGATGATGGGCTTCAAATGATTGGCTATGTCAGCACCGTTCAATTCAACTCTAAATTCCACCTATTTTTGCTCAAGGTTATGCTCCAGAACTTGAAACGTAATGTGATTGAGGATAAAGGTGGCCATAGAGTCTCAGATTATTGACCGAGTTTACCAAGAATACATACACTCTCCTTACTGATTAATTGTTTTTCTCGCCTCACCAGTGTCTTTTTTGTGTGTTTTTTTTATTTATTGTTCTTTCTCTGTTATTTTACAACTGCACGTTAAGTTGTGCTACTTGTCTCTTTCTGGTTTTACGCTTTGTCATGGGTTATCACAAGCTTGTACGGCATACGTTTTAGGTTTTCTTTTATTTATATTTTCTAGTATTTTCTAGTGTACCATGTTCTAAAATTGTTTTTCTGATTTTCTAGATTACAGTATGTTATGTAGTACACTTTTCATCATAGATTGCAGTGTTCTGCTATTGGGAACTCCATGTGAGCTGCTACCCAGGAAGTAAAGGTCGAACATATTCGAAAGTCTACAACAAAACTTTAAATTATATCTTTCAATCCGAAAACATATGAAAACAAAGAGGAGGGGAAATAGCAAAATGAAGTCATCTTACAACTTGTCGTAGTACTCAGTGTAGTCTGGAACAACCTCCTTAAGACCGTGTCTCTTACGGGCAGCGGTGACAATCTCACCAGCCTTAGAAGTTGGGTCGGTTGGGTCGGTTGGAAGAGTGGCCCAGTGGTCGAAGACCATCTGTGGGAAGGCCTGACCACCAGTAGCCTGTCTCAATTCACCGGTGAAACCGAAGGACTCGTTAACTGGCAAGTAAGCCTTGACAGTGAACAATGGAGTACCTGGTCTTTGCTCCTCAGAGATAACCTGACCTCTCTTCTTGTTAAGGACAGAGTAAATACCACCAACAGCGGTCTCTGGACACTGAATCTCAACCAAGAAGACTGGCTCCTGGATCTTTGGCTCAGCCAACAACATAGAAGCGTAAGTAACTCTTCTCATTGTTGGGAGAATCTGACCAGCACCTCTGTGGATAGAATCAGCGTGCAAAGTAACATCCATGATGTTGAATCTGATAGCACGGAGAGACTCCTCCAAGATTGGACCAGCACCGGAAGCCCAAGCGAAACCGGAAACAACAGAGTCCTTGATTTCAGACAAGTACTGGACAGCCTTGGTCTGGTCAACGACAACGTTTGGACCGTTACCCTCTGGACCGAAACACCAGATCTTTCTGGCATCAGTGACATCCCAACCGAACTCATCAGCCATGATTCTAGCACGAGCCTTGAAATCATCCTTGGAAGAAATCTTACCAGACTCAATGGCCAAAGCGGTCTCCTCACCCAATGGCTCAGCCTTCAAGTAGATACGGTTATGTTTGTTTGGAGACTTAGACAAAGCAACCATAGAAGACTCAGCATCAACGGTCTCTCTGTAAGCGACAACTGGTGGAGAGATCTTCAATGGGATACCAGCGTGGTCGTTCTCCAAGTCCTGAAGACAAATCTCCAAATGCAACTCACCGGTACCGGCAACCAAGTGTTCACCGGACTCAGACATGGAACAAAGAACACATGGGTCAGACTTGGACAATCTCTTCAAACCTTCGACAAGCTTTGGCAAGTCAGAAGCGTTCTTAACCTCGACGGCAACCTGGACAACAGGGGAGACAGAGAACTTCATGACCTTCATGTTGTGAGCAGCTTCGTTGGTAGTGATGGTACCAGACTTGAGCAAGTACTGGTCAATACCGACCAAACCGATAATGTTACCAGCTGGACAGTCATCGATGGCCTCGACGGTTCTACCCATCATCAAGACGACTCTCTGGATGGCCTTAACGAACAAGTCGTTCTTGGAGCCTGGGACGTAGTTTGGACCCTGGATTCTAACCTTCTGACCAGACTTAACAGTACCGGCGAAGACACGACCGAAGGCGTAGAATCTACCCTTATCGGAAGTTGGAACCATCTTGGAAACGTAAAGCATCAAGTCGGCCTTAGCATCACAGGCCTTGATAGCTTGACAGAAGGCATCGTCAGATGGACCCTCGTACAAAGTCTCGGCTCTGTAAGCCTGAGCAGTAACTGGGGATGGCAAGTGCAAGACAATCATCTCCAAAAGGGCGTCAGCAGCTGGCAAGAACTTCTTCATGACAACCTTCAAGAGAGCCTTACCCTCGAGCTCCTTCTCCTCAGTCTTCAAGTTGATCTCAAGCTTCTCCAAAAGAGTTGGGATCTCCTCCTTCTTGAAGTTCATGATAGCAGCGAAGAGTCTGAAAATTGGGTCCAAGACGAACATGTTGAAAGCACGCTCCAATGGCTTTCCATCAGCGTCCTTGTCCTTGTTAGTCCACTTCTTGGTCTTTGGGTTGAAGTAAGAGTCACCCCACAATCTGTCCATCATCTTAGACTTGTCGACACCGAACTTCTTAGAGTATCTGGTGGCGAACTGACGGACGGTGAAGGCCCAGCCGTGAAGACCGGAACCGAAAGCAACGGTACCTCTCTCTGGGTAAACCTGGACATCACCAATAGACTTCTCAGTGTAAGTGGCGATGATAACGTTAACAGACTCAACGGTTCTGGCGAAAGACTGGTACAAGTCTTCCTTCTCAACCTGCAATTCGAGCAAAGCACGGTCAACCTTGTTGATAACAACAACTGGCTTAATTCTCTCACCGAGAGACTGTCTCAAGACGGTCTCGGTCTGGACACAGACACCTTCAACACAGTCGACAACGACCAAGGCACCATCAGTGACACGGAGAGCAGCGGTAACTTCAGAGGAGAAGTCAACGTGACCTGGGGAGTCAATCAAGTTGATCAAGAAGGAGTTACCGTCGGTCTTCTGCTTGATGTCCTTGACATCGTCGTCAGAGATCTCAGAGTAAAGAGAGATAGCGGTAGACTTGATGGTAATACCACGCTCCTGCTCATCCTTTCTGGTGTCCATGAAACGGGCATCACCAGCGGCCTTGGAGGAGATAATACCGGCACGGGAGACCAAGGAGTCAGTCAAAGTAGACTTACCGTGGTCGACGTGGGCAATGACGGACATGTTACGGACGTTGGTAACCTTGTCCATAAGGCCACGCATTTGCTGTAAATTTGTTAGTAACTGAGTTCCCTCTGAAGAATGCACATGTGGGGTCAAAGCTCGAATTTTTCTTGAAACAGTATCGAAAGTCCACCTCAGAGAAAAGGCCAACAGCAGTGGTTAATACCCAATGCTTTTCTCCTTTCCCTAAGGGTACCTATGCCCTGCCGTAATGCTCGATTCTTGACCTTTAAGCACACATGCAATGCGGAATCAAACGGCACGTACATCAACTGTGAAGTTCACTGGCAAATTGTTAGTAACTTGTTTCCGGATTCTTATCTATTTGAATGCTGCTAGCACTGTGTGGGCTATCCTTTTGGTCACCCAAGCCGACTGTCCAGACGATGTCTTTTTAAAAGCTAGCGAGCTCATCAAGCATCATACAGCGGCGATTGAAAAACAGGCAGCACCTGGAACAGCGTCAGTATTAGCATCAGGGGTATATTACTTACCCATCTTGACTGTATCTGTTTAATGAGTGGAGATGATGTTTCTCTTGCGGAATCAGAGCTATTTCGTTGCGGGCTGCGAAAAGGAGGAAAGAACGAAAGCAAAATTTTCAGCGCCGCCAACGCACGGGATTTTTTTTTTTTTTAATACGGGGAGAAAATCCCCAGGCACATTTGGCTGGAACTTAGTGGGCTGATAGTTACGCTACAGATCGCGAATGTCTAGGCAGGATGTATCACTTTCTAGGGGTAGTGTGTACTGAAAATTACGCTAAGCGTGGTGCAGACCCCCGTGGTTTCACGAGGCTTTAGCATCTGAAATGGCAGAAGGGGTTCCCCATCACGGAAACCACATCTATAATCAGTCTACTACTGGCCTAGTATATATAATTCACGGAAGCAATTCATCACACTGTACATGTTGTTCATAACTAGAAGGTAGATCCACCTAGAAGGGAAGCGGCGTTACGTGCATCGATTGGTGTCTCATCAGGCTCCTCTTGCACTGGAGCTTCAAGCACTTCTTGTTCTTCTTGGTCCTCACGGAGAATATCACCAGATATGTGCGATATCTTACGGTCACCACTCCAGCTGTCACCATCTGGGCCCTGACTTGAAGTTGTTGTGACCCTGATAACAGGGTATGATTCTCTTCCTAACCGGGAGAGGCCACCGTTCTCATCAACAAGCCTAACGTCTAATCTGACTTTCTCAAGAGCCTTGAGCTTTCTTCTTTCATACTCAATCTTTCTGATGACAAAGTCTTTCATCACAAGCTTGATTTCCTGATCCAAATATCTCAGGTACTCGTCCTTTTCAATTAACATCTCTTCGGTTATTCTCTTAATCTTCTGAGTCAATGCCTCCTCTTCGGAAGTAGCCTCCTCTAACGCCCTGATTGCTTCATCAACCTTGATTGGATTAATATCTCTTTTAGATCTTAGCTTTCTTGCACTTTCGTGCTTTAATTTGGTGTTACCTTGAGCAGTAATCAGGTCTCTCATTAACAAGTGTCTATTAGTTAATGCCTCTTTGATGATATATCCGTCGTTTACGACATTCTGAAGACCATCGCCTAATGTGGCTAAGTCAAAAGAGCCCAAGATCGAATCTAAGTCACCAATGGTGGTGATTGTTTTTCCAACTTTCTTCCACATGTTTTGCATGCCTGGATGAAAGTTCTCCAGTGTGTTCAGTTCCACAATTTTACCTCCTAGATCGTTTTCTTGTTGAGCTAGTTGCTTTCTCAATTTTGTCAATCTCTCTAATCTCTCAATGACACTCTTTGAGTTCTGGTATATCGACTTAATTAATGGTCTAAATTCAGCTAGTTCAAGTACCTCATCATATGGTGGTTGAAACTGCTTTAATGTCTTTCTCTTGAGACCAGATGCAGGTAATCTGGACTTATTCACCGGTGAATAAGTACCGAAATCACTTTCAATGAAAAACATGAACTCCTCATTACGTATTATTATCGGATTCGATGTGATTCTGTTAAACCATATTTGAAAGTTGTACACGGTACGTCTGTAATCTTCTTCGTTCTGAATACCGTAGTTTGTAGATGGTAATGGTAAAGCAGCGACAAAACACTCTGGATTAGCACCATTGAGAAATTTCCAGAAAGTGGTGAGCTCGGCATATGACTTTTTAATGCCCTTATAAGCTTTCTTCCTGAAATGTGGCAAATCAGTGCTCAAGTCGAACAGGACCCCAGGATTCTCCTTCTTGTTGGCAAGTGAACCGCTTCTTTCTAGACCGGTGACTTTAACAACAATCTTGTATTTGTCCTTTTCCGCACGCTCTGGGACCAGAGAGGTTGACTTTGGTGGTCGATCATTCTTCACTGGAGCCTCTGGAGCTTCTTCGGACTCTTCAGCTGACTCACTTGGCTCGGGTGCTGCTTCATTTGATGCTGCTGGCACTGTTGGGACTGATTGCACAACAGGCTCAGCGAACGGGTTGTTGTCAAATTCATCGGGGTCATAAGCTATTGTGGTAGACATTCTTCACAGTATGGGTTATTCCGGATCACTAATTCCAAGACTTAGATCCGAAACTAATGAAATATTAGCAGAGTTGTCTCCAAGACACGCTTTTGCTGTTGTGGCATTCAGGATGTGCTGTCGGGGTGTTGGCGCAGGAAAGGCCGATAAATTCGAGCTTGCCTCCACATCCGTACACCACGCTATCAGGAATCTCGGAAGATCAGTAGTACCATTCGCTTGGTTTCTTCTCAATCCTGGGTAGTATCGTTTGGAAGAGGTACTTAGGGCTTAGTAGATCTCGAAAATGACTAAAAGAATGATACTTAAGCCAACTGAGGCTGGCGATGTCGCTATCAAGGGAATTGTGTTTGACATGGATGGGACATTGTGCTTACCCCAAACATGGATGTTTGCTGAGATGAGAGCAGAAATTGGCCTCAAGGAGAAAAATGTTGATATTCTAGAGTTCATTGATAATCTTCCAGCTGAGGAGCAGGGCATTGCTAGGCAGAAGATTGCCAGCGTTGAGAAAAAAGCCATGGAGCAGATGGTGAGTCGCAGATTACAAGTTCTTATCTATGACCCACTTGACTAACCTTGAGACAGGAACCACAGCCTGGTTTGGCTGATTTGATGAAAGTATGTTGAAGTATTGGGCTCTGAGTTATGTCCAATGGAAACCATATCTAATATTAACATATAACTAACATCAGCAGTATCTCACCTCCCTCGATATCCCAAAGACAATATGCACAAGGAATTTGATTGTGAGTTGACATCTTCTCTTTTTCAATTACAGAACTGATACTAACACGCTTCACAGGATCCAGTCAATTATCTCTTGAGAAACTTCATTCCAGATGAGAAGTTCGATCCAATAGTCACAAGATCATTTACCCCACCAAAACCACACCCAGCACCAATCCTACATATTGCTAAGCAATGGGGGATCGACCCGGAAAACATAGTGATGGTTGGTGACTCCATTGATGATATGAAGTCTGGTAATAGTGCTGGAGCCGCTACCATCTTAATAAAGACACATGCTAACGAACATGTGAGAGGTATGGAACAGACTGACTCTACCGTTGATTCCCTCATGGATATTGTCGGCTTGCTGGAGACTGGCTTTACTACAAATGAGGGTACCATCTAGCTCATTATATATGTCTTCCTGTCTTCTGTATCATGTACTGTAAAAACCCCGTAGTAATTACAGTCAAATCATTGATCCTTTGCTCATTGAAAGCAACTCTAAAACCTACACGGCCCTCTGGAACATCAGTACTTAGTAGACCAAGTCGTTCGCAAACATGGATTGTACTGATCTCATACGCCTTCTCAAGGTTTCCAGTTGTATCCCAAGTCATTTCCAGGAGATTGTCTGTTGTGAACTTGAATTTACTCTGTCTCAACTCAGCGCTCATAGTCACCCGAACATTTACCAAGTCTCTCACATTACTATCTCCCTCAGTAGTCAACGGATCAAAAATAACCGTTTCTCCAATCTGCTCCCTAGAGATAAGAGCCTTAGTCATTAAACTTGATTCAACATTCGGAAAGCTCTTCATGTTATCAATGAAACGCTCCAAGCGGTCGTAGTATTCTCTTACAAATACATCATCAGCACAGAGCTTGCACAATGTTTCTGTTGACAAAGAACGGTACTCATCATTCTTTGAAAAAAGATATCTTACTTTCAGCGGACGAGTCAACTCTGTACCAAGACTTGATGTACTGCGAACGGTTTCTGACCCCAACTCAAACCGTCTTGGTGGAAAAAAGTGAATAAGACCATTCCGGAATACTCGAAACACATACTGAACCTCGGCCAACTCATGTCCTTTTCTATCTTTCAACTTCCATTTTTCAATAAATAAAGACTCCCACCATCGATCTTTCACTTTAGACAAAGTGTAAACAACGTTTCCAGTACCTTTGATACAAACGTTGTAAACCTCCGCTTGTTGGTTGTCCAAGTCCTTAAAAACAAAGTAGTGTACAGCCTTTTGTGGCTGAAATGGATAGATAAGACGTTCATTCTTTCTCAAACGCTCACGATGATACTCTATCAAAGTCTTCAGAAATGGGTACATGACAAGCAAAGCCAGACCAATATAGATGGCATTAAAGGGAGTTGAAAACAAAAAGAAGCTGAAAACTCCTAGGGCAGGCATTATAAATCTGTATGAACAATCGCGTGGTTGCGAAATATATGAGTTTCTCAACTGATCTGGAAACAAGTGACGGTTGGGATTGTGTAGTTGTTGGTGCTAATTGGTGCCAAGGTAGTATTGCTCTACGTTGAAACAAGCAAAAAGCCACAAAGAGATAACGCCTAATTTCCCGGACTCTGATATGAGTAGAGTGTACTCTATTACCGTCTCATAAAGTTATGAAAAGCACTCAGTAGCTAGCCCATTAATTGCTTTAAAAAGCAGTGGGTAGGAGTTACACAAAGACGAAATCCGGTACAGGCAGAAGGGATAAAAGGCATACGGAGAATTCAAACAAGAAGTAAAGCACAGGTTGATATTGTTATAGGCCTTTTTAGATAAACCTATATACTCCAGAGCAGATCCTTGCCTTGACACTATTACATAGCCAGCAGTGCAACAGATGTTCAGTTCATATCAACATCTGGGGCACCGGAAGAAACATCCGTAGATATTTTTATCTCGGTCGTAGAGGGTCCAGCACTTTCAGGTATTGATGGAGGCTGTTCTCTAGCACTCTCATCCCAAACCTTTCGAAGTTCTGCTATACCGTCTAGCTCTACTTTCTCATTAAAGAACATTTCAGCCGATATTCTGTCCTTGAAAGTGATATTGACACTGGAGCCATCCTTAGGCTTGATGTCAAGGACACGATCGTTACCAAAAACACTCATTGCCCTTTTGAAACTTTCATTCTCTGGGTCAGCCAAGTTTGTGACAGTGAGAACTTTAGTACGGAGGTCCAACGAACGAGAACCAACAGTACCAAAGGAACGTCTACTGTAAGGAGTCGAGCTGCCACGTCCACCACGGCCTCTACCCCTAATTACACCACGACCTCGGGCCCAACCTGTCCCACGTGGGGCAAAAGTGTTGGTCTTGCCTTCCAGCCTAGCTTTGTCCCTGGCGATAGCATCTGGTGTGACTTGATTTTGTTCCATTTCTTTTTGAATAGCCTCAACTCTAGCTCTGATGAAATCCTCCTCTTCTGGATGAGCTCTCAATTTCTCTTCCAGTTGACCTAGTTCCCTTTCAAACCCAGTAAGCATGTTTTCTTTCAAATCTATTACTTGCTTGAGCTTCGCATCTCGCTCTTTCATCTTAGCCTGTTTCTCTTCAAACTCCTTCTGCTTTTCAGCTTGCTTCAGCTTAAAAGCGTCCATGTCAAAGGGAGCTGATTTCTCCTCAGTTTTCTTGTAAAAAATCTTGATGAATCTATTGTCAAATATGGGGGTTGGGTTGGACCATGCTTTCCTTGCAGCCTTGTCGCTAACGAACTCAATCTCGGCGACTCTGAACTCTGTATTGATTTTGACATTGGCAATTTCTCCAAACCTCGTGAAATAGGATATAAGCTTACTGTCATCTAGCTTGTCCAATGGCAAGTTGGAAATAATGACCTCTTTGCCTCTTACGACTCTTCCTTCAGCGGCAACATTGTGCAAGTGTGATCTCTGCTTCTCTCTATCAGCGTGGATTTGTGCTGGTGAGTGGCGATGGGTCTGCACTGGAAGCAATCTTCTCTGCTTGGGCTTATTCTCAGATGGATCTGTATTGTATGATGTGTTATTCTTCTCAGAGAATTCTTGTGTAACTCTGTGGGTTTCTTTCTCCGCCTCTTCTCTAGTCTCCCTAGCTGATACTGCAGTGTCCTCAATCTTCATGTGGCTCCTAGTAGCAACGCACTCAATGATCTCTCTGGCAAACGGCTCTGGTGACTTGTCCATAAAGTCTTCGAGAGAAGATGAGAGAAACTTTGTCATCTCTGTGTCTTCGACCTTGTTCTGCAAGAGGGCAATGATATATTCCGCAAGCACCTCTGGCTCTGCTTCAGACTCCTCAGCAGCTCGGGAAACGAGCCATGGCTTGAGGGTCGAAAGATCCGCTTCTGGAATCGGAGCCATTCTAAGTAGTTATTTGGAAGCTTTATGACCTGTATCTCTCAAATACTTTGGTATTGCTGGTATTAGACAGGCCTCCCTCAGCTTTTTGAAGTTGATGGCATCTCATGTGGCACGCAACGTTTGTGTTTTTGATTATGTAATTAACACCTGGTTATGTGGCACTCCTATTTCTCTTTTTGAGGGCCCGAGTCATCTCACCTTGGCGGACACATGTGTCTATCATTTAGTTAGGGTGTTTAATTGCTGAAAAGGCCACTTTGAAGAGCATTGTCCTCTCAATCAGTGCTGAAAATACCCTCACTAAGAATGCCAGAAAGCACATACGTCTTCACGGCCATTGGCCACAAGTACATCGACTCCCGCACATACGTTGAGCTTGAGAACTTTGTGGAGTCTCTCCCTGTCAAGATCCGCAAAGTACGTACATTGAGCGGTGATCGTGTCTATGATTTTGAAGTTGTATTGGTTCTATCTGAAATGTCTACGCCTGAAAACAAACAGAAGGAGATCACTCAGTGTATCAGGGACGCCATTTCGGATTCCCCAATTGGTGATAAGGTCGACCTCATCTTCCAAAAGGATGACGAGTACAGAACGTATAAGAAACTATTTTGCTTTGACATGGACTCCACTTTAATTTACCAGGAGGTTATTGAGCTTATTGCTGCTTACGCAGGTGTTGAGGACGAGGTCGAAAAGATCACTACTGCTGCTATGAACGGTGAGATTGACTTCAAGGAATCTCTCGCTAGAAGAGTTAAGTTACTGAGAGGTATCGATGGAACCATTTGGGAAGACTTGAAGAAGAAGCTGGAATTCACTAAAGGTGATCATGAGCTAATGAGAGGTCTGAAGAAAGCTGGCTGTAAACTGGCTGTTCTCAGTGGTGGGTTCTTACCGTTAGCCAATTATGTCAAAGAAACACTCAATTTGGATTACGCTTTTGCTAATACACTAACCACAGAAACTGATTCTGACGGTAACATCATCTTCAGTGGTACTACAGAAGGATATATCGTTGATGGTGAGAAAAAAGCTGAATTGACCAAAGAAATTGCTGAAAAGGAGGGCATCGATTTGAAAGCTGCTGTTGCCGTTGGTGATGGCTCGAATGACTTGAAGATGATGGCTGTGGCCGGTTTTGGTATTGCATGGAACGCAAAGCCAAGAGTTCAAAAACTGGCACCTGCTAAGCTCAACACTGATAATATTAGTGATATTTTCTACATTCTGGGTTATGACGATGAGCAGATCAAAGCTTTGACTGCTTGAGATGTCAATTAGTAAATTATAGAAATATTAACTACTGATGACTGCTAATTTCCCTTTGATGTAGCCAATTGATTGCCTAACAATTTTTTGAACTATAGGCCTCCTCAGAATTGAAGCTCTTTTATTGAAGGAGGGTCAACAATCACTCCTTTGACGACACCCATGATTCCATTGAATAGCAAAACATTATCCCCAACTTTGACGTCTTTCATGTTTACTTGCTTCTCGGTGATAAATCCTTTCGTCAAAAGCATATGCCTAACAACGCCACAAAGACATCCCGATGATAAAGGAGGCGTGATCCATGACTCTTGCTCAGATGACTTGTCTCTGAATGCAATATTGGTTATAGATCCCTCAGTGGCCTGATTGGCTGTGTTGTATAAAAGAACCTCTTGCGGATTAACACTGTTTTCTAGGAACATGCGACTCCGGGCTTCGTTGTATTTCTGCCTTCTTGTGGTCTTAAATGATGTGAATGGTGAAATCATGATTGGTTGTTCGTCAATGTAGACATTCCATATTGGGGATGAATACCTCTCCAGAGGGTTGAATCCATCCAGCAAGTTATTTCTCCATGGAGTGGCAACAACGGTTGCTTCAGCTTTACCAGATTTATCAATTGTCAGTCTAATCTTATAGGCATCTGATTTGTCAAGTGGTTTTATTGCCTCGTTGAGCTTTCCCAAGAGCTGCTCTCTTGTGAGCTGATATCCAAAGCCAAAGTACTCCAAGGCGAAATTCGTGCGATGAAGGTGTTCATCAAACAAAAAATACAAGCATGAGTTGTCCGAGATACCGTCGAACATCACAGAGAAGTCTACTGATTCTGATAGCAAAGGATCATAACGAATTGTGGAGAGAATCTCAAAGTTTTCCTCCTTGTCACTAAATTCTGTGTCAGCGTAGAGAGAGCGAATGGAGCTCGCAACTTCTTCGTACTTCAGTTGCTGGGCTTCGGTGACCTTATCTTTGGACATCCTTATCGGTCAAGTACACCAAAACACAGATGTCTCGTAGAGAAAGACTCGAGCCCTCAATAACGCTTATAAAGGAAAGAACTTGTTTCAGATCTATCGTATCCCCAGAATCAAACAAAGAAACCAGGGCCGCATAACAATATTTCGCGAAGTTTTCTCCATCTCATTGAACGACGCCACCCCACGAGTGACTATAACTAAGAAAACGGCATTCACTGTATCAGCCCACTCCTAATCATCTGATTATCATTCTTAGCTTGGGACTCATCGTTGCGGACATGTCCATGTCTTCTGAGATCGGTGCTGCAGAGGAGCCCGATCTACGGAAAATCACCGAGGAACACTCCATCACAGCTGCACAACGGATGCTCTCAGCTTGTTCCGGATCCATCATAACATCTCTGTTTGTGACTCCATTAGATGTTGTTAGAGTACGGCTTCAGCAACAGGAACTGCTGATTTCGTCAGCACCATGTTGTAAGCATCATGTATTCTGGGACAAGCCAATTGTCACGCCGTCACTTTCTTCTTCTGTCTCTTCTTCAGCATGTGCCACCACTCAGACGGGAGAGTGTGTAACAGAAACAATGAGAGCTGTGAAGCCACTTAAAGGTACTGGATCATCACTGCTGACTATTGCACGTACGGAAGGTCTCGCAACGCTTTGGAGGGGACTCTCCATCACTCTATTTATGGCTGCTCCATCAAACATTGTCTACTTCACTGGTTACGAATTGCTTCGTGACTCCTCGCCCATTAAATCATACAGTGCCATCAACCCACTGGTCTGTGGCTCTTTAGCTCGTGTCCTTGCGGGTACAGTTGTTGCACCATTAGAACTCCTCAAGACACGTCTCCAGTCTGTGCCTAACAACAAAGCAGTATTATCCACACTCATTAAAGACCTTTATAGAGACGTCACAACACAAGGTCCACAGGTTTTATTTCGTGGCCTCACATTGACTCTTTGGCGAGATGTTCCATTTTCAGGTGTTTATTGGGCTTCATATGAATACTTTAAAGCATTATTTGAGGAACATTTACATGTCACCTCCAACCCAGAAACAGATTTGTTTATCCACTCATTTCTCTCAGGCTCCATATCAGGTTCGATTGCTGCGATGTTAACCAACCCATTTGATGTTGGTAAAACTAGATTGCAGATTTCCAGTGATAAAGAGAAGAAGATTGTACAATTCATGTCGGATATCGTGAGGTATGAAGGTGTTGGTGCTTTATACGTTGGATTTGTTCCTCGTGTCCTTAAAGTTGCGCCATCATGTGCAATCATGATCTCCAGTTATGAATTGGGTAAGAGATTCTTTGCGACTACTGCATCCAGCTCCTCAACAGAGTTTGAATGACCTCGCTCCCTCCTTTGTCCATTGTAAAGTTAACCCTCTCCTGTACTATTATCTTAAGTTGCATTACCTCCGTGTACATATCTATTATTATCTATTAGTCTTTACATGTAGCTAGCTATACACTATTCAAGACCCCCACAGTTGACCTCCTGGTATAATGCTGAGTGCACTGGGTGTGCTATATGAGTTTATAATGTTAAATCCTTCAAGCCCTCCCAGAATAGAAGACTGATCTGATCGTTCAGAGGATTGATGGTGATGATGCCCCGATTTGGACAGCAATAGACCTTCAGAGGTGTGATCTTTATTGACAGCATTAGAAAGGTTGAGTGATCTCTTTGTTAGATTACTTGGACTTGTATGGGCAATTTGAGTATTCTGGTTTGAATTTGAATTCATATCATGGTCCGGAACTTCATAAGCTGTACTGAGATTACCCGAGTACTTCGCAGAGCTTATGCCTCTCTCGGCATAAGGTTGAGAACTAAACCCCAGGGAATTGGGTATATCTCTATAATTGACGTTACCACTAAACTTGTTTTGCAAGATCAACTTTTGGAGAGAGGTCGATGTTTGTTCACTCTTAGAGGTAAATCTGTAACATTCCAAAAAGAAGTTACTCGAATCTCTAAATTTTACACTAGAGTTCCTCAAAGTCATGGCGTAATCAACGAGTGAATTCTTCAAACCATTATTCACCGATCTGATAAATTGATCTTCTACGATTGTAACAGAGCATTCCAACTCCTCCAAATTCTCCTTTGCAAGCAACGTCACTGGAGTGTCCCCAACTTTGTTCTCACACTCCCTTAATTTGGCAAGAGTTTTATTTCTCTTCCACTTCAAATCATTGGTTCGTTTCTCTCTCTTGTTGACGTTTTCCAACTGGCCAATTATTTGACTCTGGTTCTTGATTGCCTGTTCGCCAACATCAAACTCAACCTCCAAGATCTTGATAAAGTAGTACATCAACTTCTTGCACTCGTCATTAGGCAATATGTTACACCATGATTTGATGTCTTTGATCATCTCCTGCTGCTGTCTCATGACCTTCTTCTCTGCCTTTATCAACTTTTGGATTCTCTGATCTAAAGTATGCGAAGTCAGTTGAGCGTTTGTGCTCAATTTCTCTAGAATAGAGATCAATGGGAAAGATGAACCAACGGGAGCCTTGACAGCAATGGCGGATTGTGACAAACGTGCGTACATTTCATAGCCTCCCTGAGATGATTCCGGACGAATGCTCTGCAGCTCATCGTTATCAACAAAGGTACCAGCAGATACCGTAGGAAGTGCACTCTGTGGTCTTCCGAAGTCCAAGTTGAGAGAACCACGCGAAGGAGACCGATATTCGTTGATGGAGGAACTCAAAGGGCGATTTGGGAGGTTTGTCGTGTAGGCGGACATCGATAGTGTGGTATTTTATCAGGAATACTGAATATTCCTTCTTCGCCTCTTCTAAAGCTTCTTCATGGGCACTGGTCGTTAAAAGAAGACACTCGCTATATTTACAGAAAATCGGTTTTGTGTCACTCTCGCTCAGAGCGCCCGCAAACCAACAAAGAAAGAAGTACAAAAGGCGAGCGGGGATAATGGTAGGCAGTCACGGAAATCTACAAAGTTGAGTTAACGTAATTCATTTTTGTGTGTATGTGTGAGTTTGAATGGAGTGTAACGTGCGTTTTTCGTGCTTCATTTCTTAGAAACCTCCTCATCGATGTTCAAACCAGTGTACTTCTTCACAGTGTTCTTGGCACTCTCAATCCATGAGCTAGCTTGCTTCTGCACACTTTGAGTTTGGGTTTCAGTCTGTGCAAGAATCTCGGAAGTCTTCAAGACAAGCTGATCCTGCTTAGCAGCAAGCTGAGGCAAAGCAGTAGACTCCACTTTGTGAGCAAAAGACGAAGCATTGGCCCATGTGTGTGGGAGTGTATACTTGAAGGCGGCAAGGCCAAAGAGAACTGGAGCAAAGGCTTTGAAGACGATATTGGAACGTCTGGTAAGGATAGTACCGGAAAGTGTGGCAACAAGAATATAAGCAGCGGCTGGTACAAGGTCCTCGTCTTTATTGTGCAAGTTAGCGAGTGTTGTACTGAAGTGCTGCTCCTTAGCATGATACCTCATTGTGAGATCGTCCAATGTGTTATTTGTGGATGTGTAGAGAGAGTTAAAGGCCTTTCTGACAGTTTCGATCTTAGTCTCAATGACCGAAGGCGAACGGATCGATGAACCGTTGATGAGCTTGTTTGGTCCCAAGGCTTGAATCTCAGTCTCTGTTGCAGCAACTACTGTACCTGGGAGCGGTGTGACGGAGTCCTCGTCCTCATAGAACTTGCGGCCTGGCATCTGAGTCAATCTTTGATCTATGAATTGGTTGGTTTGAGTTCTACTTTAAGTCGCTTCCCTGTTGATCAAGTCAGTTGCAAACGTTTGTTTTGTTCGTCGATGTTTCGCGCTCGAAACAGAGCCCGTCCAGTAAATAAGGCTTCTAACAGGTTAAAGACTTTCCACAGCAGTGTAGTTAGCTTGTGACCGAAAACAGGGTCTGTAGTTTTCAGCATGGTGTCTGATAGATGTCAAAGCTTAGTTTTGCGAGGGAAACTACGTATTTTTCAAGCTTTCAATCGCTGAATCTGGTGTTCGAGTGTTCTTGAGGAGCTTTGTCATATCTTTTGGTGCTAGTATTCACACTAGAAGCACATCGTGTTCTAATAAATCATTCCAAAACGCTCGAGCAGAACAGTGAATACTTCAGAGTTATTGGATGAACCAAAAATTGGAAACTCACAAATACGCAAACTGAGCTCCAGAGCAGTTGTATGATTAGATGTATGATAAGCACGCGCCTTCGGCCCAATTGGGTATGTCGGTGCGCTGAGAGACGTGCGAGACCTCTTGAACGATGTATATCTATACTATGTGTGCTTCTTACTGACAGATGTTGAGCCTCGATCTATTGGCTACTAACGACGAGCCAGTTCATCAACCAGAGAAGAAAGACAAGCTTCTAGGGCTCCATAATATAAGCATTTGGGCACGCTAATACCTAGACACCCGAACACCATCACTAACCTCGGCTTTTCCCGCGTCTCCACAAACTAGAGAACTCCACACTTTCACGTCTTTGCTACCGATTTGTAGCTTTCAGAGAATACAACAACTAGAGTACAAGCAATGTCGTGTGGCCCAACGAACGCTCTCCAAAAGCTTTCGAGCCACTCACAGGTTGACCGCTCCCTTCAACAGGACTCACAGCATCGCATCCAGGCAGCCAACAACCAATTCAGAACACAACATGCCAATACACTGGACAAAGAGTTCCAGCAACATCAACTGGGAATGTCCAGCTTTGATCCTGTGTTCCAGTCTCCATTTCAAGGGTCCTCATATTCCTTGCAACAAGCACCAGTGCATCAGCCCCATCAACCAGTAACGTCTTCATGGGCAAATGACTTCAAGATAACCAACCCACAAACACGTTCACGTCAAGCACAAGGATGGAACACGCAGTTCATGGAACAGATGAACTCGCAACAATCTGTGGCTGCCCGTTCAGAAGCACAGATACAGGCACATGAACAGCAGCAAATGAATTATCATCTCCAACATTCCAGGCTGAACACTTCGGTGGCGTATACTCCACAGTTAATGTCAAATCAGTCCATCGGTGGTATGTCACGTATGACCGAACACCAACAACTGCACAACGCACATTTACAAAGTCAGATGAGTGATTTGGGGGAGTTTGATGCGTGGGATAAAGAATTCGACAAGCTGGAGAAAGAGTTCCAAAATGTTCAAATGGCTCAGCCAGAATTGAAGAAACCAGACGTCGAATTATCCATAAATAACAACCCTGGATTTAGGGAAGCTGCTCAAAAAATTGCAGATGTGATGAAAACGGCAGATAACAGCAAGTTTGCTAACTCGAAATTCTTAGATTTAATGAACAAAGTGTCTGCTGGTCAAGTTCAACTCAATCAGGATGAATCTAAACTTGTGGATACACAAGGACGTGATATACAAAATGTTTCACCGAGGACGGCATCAGAGCTTCCCACTAACCATCAGGCTTCAACATCATCAAAATCAGCCCAACTCCCAGACCCTTTGGAATTTGTCACAGAAGGATCCCTCGAAACACCGTTTCAAAGTGCCAAATTGGTTGGACAACAACACCATGAAAAGTACACATGGGATGACATGTATGAGGACTATCGGAATGATGACAATTCCTTTTAAGGGATCTCGGGCATCTTGTTTCATGACTAAGGATCAACCATGGGAAGAGAGTTGGTTTTAAATTATGAAGAAATCTGGATTATGGAAGTGATCCCATTATATATTACTTCGCATTTGAACTAAGAATAAGCCAAAAAAGAATCAGAACGTCTTCATTACTGTAGCCAATCCTTAAATATATATTATTTCCTTAGCGTTACCATCTCTTCTTGTTCACCTTCTTCATCACTTGCAATATCGTTAAGTTGTTTCGACTTATCCCTTGTTGGTGACTCTTCTTCTCCCAGCAATCCATGTTTAACATCATTAACGAAAGACCAAAGAGAATATCCGCCTGATAATGGACCGTTCTGTGATGTCGCTGCTGCTGCTTCGTTTGAATGTTTAAACCCTTCTTTATTGATACGTTCAATCTCCGTTTGCAGTAATTGATCAAACTGATTGAGGAAACTGACAGGTCTAGACCATATACTCTCTCTTGTAGACCGATCGTTTTGTGCTATCTTCTTAGACGTAGCTTGTTCGTGTGATAATGCATTCTTAGTAGAGTTATGCTGCGGTGAGATACCTTTGTAAATGGAGTTACCAACCTTGTCCCTTAATTTCTTCAATTCTGATTCCTCAACCTCGATTTCTTGTTGAAGCAGTTTCAGTTTATGTTTTAACTCAATGACTTTCATCTCTTTAGCAGCGAGGATTCTCAATGAATCATCAACTTCATCAAATTCGGAGGACATGACACTAGTGTTGGTATTCCTTCTATCACGTCTGGACTCTGCACTGGAGTTATTGGATGATGATGACGACGCTGATGGCACCGTGTTGGAGTTTGTTGCATGTTGTTGTTGTTGTTGTTGTGGTAGTTGTGGAGCATTCTGTGTTGGTGCTAATCTTGGTGGTATTGGTGTGGTGTGATTCCCGTATGGCTGTACCTTGCTATCAGTGGCTGGACTGCTGAGTCTTTTAGCCTTCTCTTGAGTTGGCGTTACAAGTTCAGGTGACCTGAGACCACTGTTGTTAGTGCGAGAGGGCTGTGGTGTACCACCAGATCTCTTCAAATTGAGTCCCAAATTCAAACCTCTGCGCATTGATGGCTGTCTGTGCACCGAGCTGATGCCGCTCATCGTGTTAGAGCGTTTCATACCACTCTGCAATCCCGACAAGCGAACTGACTTGATGGATGTTCCTGTCTGTGGATCGAGAAGTTGTGGAGCCTGGGGTAATAGTGGTAGCGGCACTGTATGCGTATTCTGTGGTGTAGTTTCAGCAGAGGAGCCAGCGCTTGGCCTCAGCTCCATGGTCTTCGGAGAAGGCTCAACGGCTCTGGTAATGTCGTTATGAAATTCACTCAATGGCGCATTTTCTGGTGAAACTGAATTGCGGCGGGCCTTAGTAGGCGTCGTTAACAATGGCGATGGCATACTCTTTGACGGAGAAGCCGGCGCGTCTGTTGAAGATGGGCGACCTAGAGTCTGGAACTTCGAGGTGTCCGTGTTCAACGTTCTATCAAAATCTTCAATGAAGCGATCAAATTTCCCGTCTTTGTCCATGGCGTCTAAATGATTTACAGTTGAAAGCTGTTCATCACGCACGTTGTTGTTAGTGCTGGGGGTATTTAAGCCTCTGGTTCTGTTTTTGTTTTGTTTCGCGCCTCGTCGCGGTTAATCACATCACGGGTCTTATCGATTTAATCAATTTGGGACCCCCTGACTTCTTTCGGTCGTGGTGTCTTGTATTCTTTGGTCACGTGCTAAATCATAGATCATGCTAACCCAAAATGAATGTGTATAGAAATGACCCTTGGATACCTCAATCTGTTAAGTCTTTATGGATCGTCTCTCTGCACCCCAAGGGCCCTGACGCGTCACTGCGAAAAGGGTGTGTTTGGCTGCTTAAAACTCCACCGGGCTTTGGGCTATTAAACAAAGCTAGCCTACAACGGATTAAACAGAATAAAACAATAAGTTGTCCAACACGATGCACAACCGAGTCAAATCGCCTGTGGGATACACGCACACACCACTGTACTCTTCCAGCAGCTTGTAAACACCCAGACACCACTAGGCGCGCAGTGGGTCTGCGGCGTTGGGTTTGTCGCGCCAGCTAAGGCTGTTTCATTTCCGGTGCTGCAAAATTCCCCAAAGCAGGAACCTCGCTTAACATCAACACCTAGAAGGGCCCACTAACTCGGGAACACCACAGACGGCTATCTTTTAAAGTTGTATTTTCGACTCAATTGCTTTTCTTTTAACCGCTGAACCGAAGTTTTTCTCGTTATACGCACGCCATGACTCCCTTCAAGTTTGGCAAGAAGAAAAACAAGGAGGAGGCATTCTCGTCTCCTTCTAGCAAGCAATCCAACAAGTCGCCACAGACGTCCACCCGCTCAAACAACTCCAATGGTAACAAGAGCAGAGACACATCAGGCTCGCAACCAAAGCCACCGACTGGATCAACACCGGTATCCCTTCAACAAGGCTCGCAGAGCAGTTTGAACCAATCTCCGCAGTATACACAGGCACAGGGTCAGCTGTCACAACAACAGCAACAACAATACAACCAGTACGGTGCACAGCCGTACCAGCAGCAGCAGTACAACCAGCAGTACAATGGCCAGAAGTATGCGCAGCAAGCTGGAAACAGTGCGATCGGTTATGATCAGAACAACAACATGTACAACCAAAAGTCTCCACAGCGTCAGAATCAACAGACCCCGCATCAGCAATACTCCTATTCACCACAACATGGCAACAACGGTAATCCTCCACCTCCACGTTTTCAGCAACCACATCAAATTCAGCCAGCTCAGCAGAAGCAGGCCGCTGTCGCACCATGGGCCAGATCGAAGCTCTTGATCTCCCCATTCCCGCGTTACAGACACGCTGCATCCCAGTTCGCTAACGACAAGGGCGAAATTTTTGTTATGGGTGGTCTCCATAACACCTCTGTCTACGGTGATACATGGATAATCAAGCCAGAGGCAGAAGGCAAAGGTTTCGAAACCTCCCAGGTGGACATCTATGACAATTCTCCAGCACCAAGGGTTGGTCACGCGGCTACCACGTGCGGTAACGCATTCGTCGTATTTGGTGGTGATACAGTGACAAATGACGATGGGGAAATCGACAATGATTTGTACTTGTTCAACATGAACTCCCATACTTGGACGATTCCTCATCCAGTTGGAAGAAAACCTTCAGGAAGGTATGGTCATTCCATTGGTGTCATTGCCATCACCAACTTTGACTCCAAGATCTATCTATATGGTGGTCAACTTGATGACACTGTATACAATGACTTGTGTGTTTTTAACCTAAGTTCATTTCGTCGCCCCGATGTTGCCTGGGAATGGGTCACGCCAGCTGATTCCATTAGACCACCACCTTTAACAAACCACACGATGGACGTTTATGATAACAAATTGTGGATCTTTGGTGGTTCTAATGGTAAGTCTTTGACCAATGACTTGTGGACATACGACCCAATGACGAACAAGTGGGACAAACATAAAACATTTGGCGCTGTCCCTACACCTTGTGAAGAGCACGCGTCAGTTGTGTACAAGGACTGTTTAATTATTTCTGGTGGTAAAGATTCTTATGGTGAAGCTGTTGAAGAGTTGTCATTTTTAAACTTGATCACAAAGACTTGGTTCCAGTTGCCGTTAAACTTTGTTGGCACTCCAAAGGGTAAATATGGCCACTCCATCTCTATACTCAAGGGTGATAAACTTTTGATCCTGGGTGGTCACTTACCAGACTATGCTCAGTTGGGTGATAATCTAGAGCCATCAATGGAAGATAATGGTGTGGGAACTCTACTTAATACACTGGATTTGTCCAATTTGGAAAAGCTGATCCCGGGTTTCCAACAGTACAGAACTCCAGGTAATTTAAGAGATCAGGATAGATTCCAAGGTCCTCAGTCTATCTTTACTCCACCACATGCTCAGCAACAGTCACCTCAAAAGGACGTTGTCACATCTCCGGAGCCATACACTGCTTCATCTGCCACCACTACAACTGGCTCCAATTCTAATGTCGCTCTTCCAGGTGCTGGTTTGGCTACTGGGGCTGCTGTAGCTGGAGCAGCTGCAGCCGGTGTTGCTGGCATCGCCTCCTACTCAAGTCTTGAAAAGACTAACGTTCCAGATCGTGTCACATCTGCAGAAGATGTGTTCCAGAGAGAACGCCAAGTTGAGGCTCTTGAGAGGCAGACACCACAGAAAACTCCACAGCGTCAAAATTCCCTTCACTCTCAAAGAACACCATCTCTGGGTCGCGGTCGTCCAGAAGAGCAGAACATTTACCCATCCGCTGAGGAAGAGGAACTACCACTACAAATACCATCTCCAGTCAGATCCTCTGCTAAGAGTTCTGTCCCAGATCCGTTGCCAAAAAATCAGGAGTCCCCATCGAAGAAGAGTCGTATTTCGTCCATGCCAGGTGCATTTGAGGCAGTTCCTCAGGATATAGAAGATGACTTCCAAACTCCTTCAACTTCTCCAAATAAGGAGCAACCTACTCTTTCTCGTGTTCCAGGTCCTGCTCCTCCATACGTGGGTGGCCAAAAGAGGGACTCAGACTTCCTTGACAACTATGTCAACGGTAGTTCTACGCCAGATCTTGTTGATTCAGCACTCGAGAAATTCCAAGATCTGAATATCTCCCAGTCTACCGATCTTGGCAACGACTTCTCTCGTGCCCAGGGCTCTGTAAAGTCTGGTGCTACAGACGTTACCCCTACAGCTACATCAACCCTTGATAAAAGCACCGCAATTCTCGGTGTTGGTGCTGCTGCTGTCGGTACTGCTGCTGCTGGAGTTGCGGGTATTGGCTCCTCGAAGAAATCCACCTCCCCAACCCTTCAAGGAAATGAAGTTCCATCTCCAGTTGGAAGCACAGGCATTGCTCGTAGTGTCAGTGTCAGTCGTAACGTGACCTCCAATTTGAACTCCAACGTCAGTGTTTCTAGCTCTGAAAAAGCTGAGTTCCAGAATGTCATTGCATCTTTGTCTAAAGAATTGGAAAATTTGAAGACAACTACTAATGAACAAATGAGGAGCGCTAGTACCAAGGTTCAGGCCTTGGAATTTGAGAACCAAGAATTGAAGAAGCAAGTTTCTCAACACATTGATGCTGCTAAGAAGTTACCTGAGCCAGAAGATCTAGCAGATGTTAAAAGAAAACACATCAAGCTGAACACTGACTACCAGCTACTCAGTCAACAACATGAAGACGTCAAGTCTAAACATACAGAGCTAGAGAATGTCTTCTCTTCAAACTTGTTTGATTTGCAAAAGCTGAATAATATCATTAAAGAACAGGGTGCTAAGTTGGAACAACAACAGAAGGAATTGGATGAAACTAAGACTTTGAAACAACAATTCGAAGAACTTCAATTTAAGTACGACTCATTGTCTAAAGAACATGAGGCGACCCGCGAGGCGAGTTCCAAGCCCTTCCTTGAGTCACATGAAGAGGTAAAGAAACTCAATACTGGTTTGGATTCCTTTTTATCTCAATATTTAGTCACAGATGAGACTACTGGTAATGTTAAGACTAGATCTCTTGGTTCATCTACATCTTCCCCTGATAGTTCTGTTACAACACAGTTGCGTTCCCATATTGACCAACTGCTAAAAGAGAACGAGGAAGTGCACACACATAAGAAAGATCTTCAATCACAGCTAGACTCATTGAAGAGCACACAATCTGAAGTGGAGACATTAAGAGCCAAGGTTGCTGAGCTTACCAAAATTGAAGAAAACTACAAAGAGTCTCTTCACTCTGTCAACACGGCCAACAGAGCTCTTCAATTATCCCAAAGTGAGTTATCCAGAGAAAAAGAAGTGTCATCTAAGCTTCAGCATGAGATAGATGAGTTAAAACTATTCAGAGCTAAGAAAAGTTCGAGAAATGCTACTCCAATCATTGCCCAGCAAGCTGACGAAAAGAACATGGCTGCTGCTGATGATGATGATGATGATGACGATGATGTTGCTAACGCACATTATAACCTCAAAATTAGAGACTTGCAAGCTGAGTTGTACATTATCAAAAAAGAGAGAGATGATCTCAAAGAAGAAGCTCTAAGCTTGAAAAAGAAACTTTACAATGCTGCGAACCCATCAGGTTCCTTTTAGTTAAGTTCGTGTACCTATAATACATCCTAATTTGTTATTACTTATACTCTGTAGAGCAATAACTTCGGTTAAATTAATATCTACGGATCAAATCTAAGTACGTCAAATCAAATTAAAACAATCATTCCGATCTAAATACAAGAATTAATACCCACATATCACTTCAAGCCTTTCAAGATCTTTTCCTTGTCCTCAGCAGACAAAAGCTGAATCACTTCTGCCAACCCACTAATGGCAGAATCGTGGTTAGATCTGATCAACTGAGCAATGTTTTGAGCAAAGGCTTCATCCTTCAATTGTGAAACAGAAACGTCAAGCTGTTCATGGTTCTCCTCGATCCAGTTTGCAACAGCCTTATCATCTTCGTAGTCAAGAGTTGGCGGATACCATGATCTGAGTCTAGCAATCTTCTCGATTCTAGTAGCATGCTGAAGAGTCTCGCTGATTCTCTTGATCAAGTACTCCTCATTTAAACGACGACGAATTCTCCAGAAGAAGAAACGACGAGCATCAACCCACTCTAGCTCCTTTCTGATGACGCCTTTAGCCATCATACGGCCAGATCTGTCGTGCAAATCAGCAAACTGTACAGATATCTGCTGGTAGATTGGAAGCAAAGCCTTCTCACGAGCAGCCAACTCCGTAGAGAGTCTATGATGATCTTCGGCAGACAATGTTGTATCAGCTAACTGTTTCTTCAAGCTGGCATATTTCTCATCAAGTCTCGACATAGTAGCGATCAGCTTCTCACGGCGGTACTTGATACCCACCATACCTTCCGGTTCCAAAACTCCAGCTCTCGACTCGACATCAGCGTACATCTCCATCATATCAGAGTTGATGGTTGGATCAACAACAACCCAAGAGCCACCTCTCAATTCACCAGTTGGTGGAATGTATGTAATGATTGGCTGCTTAAAGTCAACCAAGGCATCAACAATAAATGAACCATACTTCAAGACCTCATTATACATGTCACGCTGGCCTCCAGAGAAACCTCTCCAGTTAGCCAAGATCATTAATGGCAACTGCTCACCATTATTAAAGTCATTGATAGCCTGGGAAGTTTTGAAAGCAGAGTTTGGATACCAGACCTGACCGGCCTCCTGGATCATTTGTTCCGTGGAGTCTGGGTTGGCTGGATCAGCTGGAACCAAGTTTTCAACCATACGAGTCTCAACACCAATAACACCAAATGGAATACCGCCTAATCTGGCTCGGCCAACAACAACACCCTTAGCCCAACCAGTCAATGTCTCTTGGAATGAGTTTTTGTCGAATAAACCAGACTCAAATGTACCCTCCTCAGTCTCGCGACCAGCTATCATCCATCTGACATCGTACTGCTCGTTACGAGTAGGAGCATACTCAATATCTCTGTCCCAGTGGTCTTCTGGAGACTCCAAGATTGGAACCGGCATGTTGCGTTTGGCTGGAACGTAAGACAACCAGTTCATTATTTGCTCAACACCAGCCAAGTCATCTGGAGCAGTCAAGTGAGAAACACCGTTTCTATGCATGATTTGAGTACCACCCAACTGCAAGTTTGAAGAATAAACTTCACGGCCCAACAATTTGTTGATAGCTGGAGCACCAGTCAAGATAATTGGTTGCCCCTCAATCTGAATTGCTCTCTGGCCCAATCTGACCAAGTAAGCACCAATTCCAACGGATCTGCAAGTAACTAAAGTAATGGTGAAAATATCTTTGTAAGCCTTAGATGTGGCACCAGCAATCAAACCAGATCCTCTCAAACATTCAACACCCAACCCATCATCAGCACCGATAATAGCCTTAATAATGTGTCTTGCTTGACCACTTTCAACTGATCTCTCAGTGACAACGGACTTTGAATGACCGTTCTTGGACAACTTTTCCATGCCCTCATCTGATAAGTACAAGTACTGGAAGCCTTTATCAGGGTTACCTTCCTCGTTCCAAGCAACCTGGAACAATGGGATCAACTCCTCTGCAACACCAATTCTGGCACCAGAATTAGCAGACAAGTAAATTCTTGGGATACCAAGCTTTCTCGCTAGTTCAGTGACCTTGTTGAAGAAATAATCTTCTTGTGGACCGAAGGAACCAATCTTGAAGGTGATATCATTTGCAACGATCAGGAGCTGACGACCTCTTGGGTACTCTGGAGTCTTAACAAAGATCTTGAATCCAACCATACCTACATTGTTGGCACCTGGCTCTCTTGAAACTTCAGTCAAGATATCAGCGTCATCTAAGATCAGCTCAGTGGACTGGAAGAAGTCATCTGGAACCTTAGCATCTGGAGCGTACCTCTTCCACTGCGCCAAAGTGGCCTGACGGAACAGCTCTGGGAAGTCGTAGACGTAGGTGGTGCCCATTAAATGAGCTTTATAACGTTTTGGCTGCAGCTGTTCCTTCGCTGGATATGGAGAAGAAATTGGTCTCAAATGCATTGAACCGGCAGCACCAATGGACTTAAAGACCCAGTCACCCTGAGAGTTTTTGACTTCCATATACAACTCAGACTTGATGACGTAACCAGACACGTTGTTGATCATGGCTCTCAATGGGAACGGAGCGCCAGTCTTTGGATCAGTACACATGATTCTGATCTCTGCAGCAGCGATTCTCAATCTCCACAATCTTCTACCGAATCTCTCCAAAAATCCGCCAAAGGCAGCCTCAACATCCTCTGGCAAAACATTAAAGACGGCAGAGAAGTTGATAAAGATATGGTTCAAGTCAGAGTTAGAAGTATCAATAACCTCCAAAGCATCCAAAATGTCAGACATCAACCTGTTGGCCTCAGAAGTCAAGTACTCTTGGATAGTGATGTCATCACGAATACGGCCGGTCCTGATGATACCTCTAGTAAAGAATCTCTTGTCAACGGATGAATTCTTACCGATAGCCTCGTAGACATGGATATTTCTGTTATCAGTGAAGACAGGCTTGACATTGAAGTTGGACAATCTGTTCAGCTCGAGCTGGTAAGCCAAAGCTGGCTCGATATGACGAATAGTTTTGTCCTCCTTATAGTCTGGACCTCTGAAAGTATAATATCTTGGGTAAGAACCATCAGTGGATCCAAAGACGAATGTGATACGACGTATGGAAGTGGCAAGCAAATCATCCTTCGAGTCAGCAAGGGTAGAAGATAATCTTTCTAAGATTTCTTCCTCAGTCTCGAAGCCATCAGAGTTGGCAATGATAACACTGGCAACGTTGGACAAGACAGCATTGGAGTGTCCAGATCTGTCGGGAGCTGGTCCACGAGAGTCGGTGGTAGTCTTATGTGGAATCTTCTCCAGTCCTCTAAGCAAAGATTCTTCGACGTCATCCAAGTGGTGCGCTGGAACCAATATACCAGTTCTCAATGGCTGCGAGTCTTCGGTAGAGACAAAAGTCAAGTCAGACACAGAGACAGCTCTGCCCATAGCAGTTTTGTGTCCTTTACCCTGTGGAACAGCACTAAAAGCAGCAGCAGATAGAGATGGTAACTGGAATTTCCACTCGACAATTGGTGGATCGCTACTAGCAGTTCCAGAGTTGTGGTAAGTCAAATTACCAACAACGTTATAAGCACGGTAAGCACGACGAACATACACTTCTGCAGCTGCTGCAGAGACATACGGGTTTTCGTGAACCAAAAACTGAGTCAACACATCAAAGACGATGTACTTGGAGTCAATGACGTCCTTCAATATTTCCAACTGCGGAGCACGGTGAGCGCTCTCAATGGCACCGTAGCTTGGCTGAACAACAGAAGACTTCAAGATATGTTCCAACTGCTCAGATCTTTCTTTGATGGATGGTAAGGAGCACTGAATCAATATCTCTCTCGCCTTGATAGAAACCTTAGCAGTAGCTCTCGATTCCAGCTCAACAATTTTCTTCAGTGGACCGCGCAAGACATCAGCAACATCACTGCTCTGCTGACAAAGTGGCTGGTAATGCTTCAAGATGGCTAAGATCAAGGAATTCTTAGATGAGCATCTGGAGTGCGACAGAACGATGGTAACAACCTTATCCAAGTCAGCTTTGTTCTCATCACGGAGCCTCAATATGACATGCTCTTCCCTGGTGTTTGAACCGGTGAAAAGAGATTCAACGTTGTAGTAGTCGGTGATCAGGTCAGCAAACACAGAGTGCTCATGAGCCTCCAGGCCTCTAGAATAACGCTGAGCGATATCGGACAACGGAGCAATGACCTGGTTGAACAAACCGTCAACCTCAGCAGAAGTAGCAGTCTTTTCAAGCAGCTTGGCAATCTGTCTAGCTGGGAAAGGAGCAGATCTTTGAGAAGCTCTGGAAATCAAGCCAGTAAGCTCAGAATCCAATTTTGCTGGAAGTCTTGAGTGGAGGGCAGAGATCTGCTGACTCCACTCGGAGTAAGGCAAATTCTGGTCTCGCAAAACTTCAATTAAGTTCTGCAAAGTAGAGTTCATAACAACCTGGTTGTCATAACCGGCCAAGGTGTTCTGCAAGGTAGACAGCAAAGAGTGGAACTTGTGGGCTGGCTTAGTGCCCTGTACAGTTGGAGTACCGTACTGTGGTAAGATACCCTCGAATGGCAAGGCGTGTTTTACTTTAGATGGATCATCAAGAGCCAGAATAGCAAGAATGTCACCTGCAGCGACATTTGAGCCCGGCTGCTTGACGAGCTGAACAAGGCCCGCTTCTTGAGCAATAAGTGGCATACACATCTTCATGACCTCAACCTCAGCGTAGGCCTTACCGGCATCAATATGCTCGCCATTCTCAACCAAATACTTTACCAACTTACCTGGAGATGGAGTTCTCAACTGAGTTGGATCATTCTCAACCTCAAGCAAGCAAGTCTTAGAATCAACAGACAATCTGGTTGCGCCAACCTGCTCTTTCCAGTAAACCGTGTGGGACTTGCCGTCCAAAGCGACCAGCAAACCTCCATCAGACAACTGTTTAACACCAACCTCAGTTTTGGAGCCGTTGATAAACAAGGTGTATCTATCAATAGCAGACTGAGCAGCGGTGAACTTATATCTATGACCTTCATAAATAAACTCAACTGGGTAGATGGTTTTCAAAAGTTCCTTGCCCGGAACCTGACCCTTCTCCAAAGATGCAATATATGATTCACGAGCATCTTGGGACATGATGTGAGCCTTAGTAACAGCACCACATATTGTAGCAATAGTAGTGTCTGGTCTTTCGGCAGTCAACTTCTTGGAGATAAGCTCATCCAACCAACCAGTAGTGATGGTGTTATCCTCGAAGTCAGTAGTTTCTAGAAGCTTGATCAAATACTCAACAGTAGTCTTGAAATCACCTCTAATGGACAGTTCCTTCAAAGCGACAACCATGTGCTTTCTAGAAGCCTGTCTGTTCTCACCGAATGCAAAGATATGACCAAATTGAGAGTCAGAGAAAGAATGGATAGAGGAATGATTGGCAACAGAAAAGTAACCCCAGACATTAGAAGAGGATCTGAAGTTCAACTCTTGCAAAGAACCACCAGATGGTTTAAAACCTTCACTTGGATCCTCTGAAGTGATACGACAAGCGGTACAGTGACCCTTAGGAACAGGACGTCTCTGAATAGCCTTAGAAGCCTCCGACTCAAAGTCAAAATCGATCTCGGTAGAAGTGTGTGGGTCAACGCCGTAGAATAATCTAATGTCAGAGATTCTATGCAATGGGATACCCATTGCAATTTGCAACTGGGTAGCTGGCAAGTTAACACCAGTGACCATTTCAGTGGTTGGATGTTCGACTTGTAATCTTGGGTTCAATTCTAAAAAGTAGAACTTTTCATCTGCATGAGAGTACAAATACTCAACTGTACCAGCGGAAACATAACCAACGAGCTTACCCAGTCTGACAGCGGCTTTCTCCATCTGTGTGAAGGTGTCACTCTTAGCAATGGTAACTGGAGCCTCTTCAATAATCTTCTGGTGGCGTCTTTGGACAGAACAATCACGACCAAACAAGGAAATATTATTACCGTACTGGTCAGCAAGCAACTGGACTTCCAAGTGTCTGGCATTACCAGCCAATTGCATAATGAAAATTGGGGAGCCTGGAATCTCATTGGCAGCCTGGTGATACAAAGCCTCAAAATCCTTTTCGTTGTCAACTTTTCTTATACCTTTACCACCACCACCTTCAGATGCTTTAATCATGACGGGAAATCCAATCTCCTTGGCTTTCTGTAGACCTTCCTCTGGAGAGTTGACGCAACCCTTGGAATAAGTCTGGTCATCAACAGAGACGAGTTGTGTGGCCGGGTCAATTTGGACATCTCTAACACCAGTACCAGACCATGGAATACATGGCACATCAGCGTGTTGGGCAACGATAGTAGAAGAAATTTTGTCACCAAGAGACCTCATTGCAGATCCTGGGGGGCCAATAAAGAGAATCTTTCTTTTAGAAGCAGCTAATTGTTCAGGTAACAATGGGTTCTCAGAAGCGTGACCCCAACCTGCCCAAACAGCATCAACCTCCATTCTCTCAGCAATGTCAACAATCAAGTCAACATTAGCGTAATTATTATTGTTTGTGCCACCTGGAACCTCAACGTATTGGTCGGCCATTCTGATGTATTCGGCATTGGCTTCCAGATCTTCTGGAGTGGCCATAGCAACAAATTGAATTGTTCTGTCATTTCCAAATGTTTCATATGCCCATTTTCTGACCGATCTGATCTCCTTGACGGCAGCAATACCGTTATTGGCAATTAACACCTTACGGATAACAGTGTGACCACCATGTTCCTTAACGAAGTCTTTAAGTGGACCAGCCTCAGTGACGTCAACTGTGTTAAGACCGATGAAGTATGGTGGAATAGTCTTATGAAGAGCAGAGTAGTCAGCCTCAACCTTGACAGAAGGTGATGCAACTTCGCTGATATTGTCCTCACTCATCTTGTTGCTGTGTAAAATGTGTAGATGAGATGAAGGTGAAAGACGGTAGAGTCTTGCGTGAGTTGGCCTTATGTGGATGAGTTGGGCGTGGCTCGTGAAACTCTGTAGGTAACGAAGTGAGTGTAGTCCTTGTGGACGTAGTGGTGAGCGCCAAAGACGGGGTAGTAGTAGTCTTTGAATGCTGGATAGATGTGTTAGTAGGACTATTCGTGCACACGCATGTGGGTGCTTGTTCTGTTCTCAGAAGATAATGTCTCTGTGTCCCGTTATCCCAAAATGTGTATAGGAAATAGTAATCGCTGTTTGTGCTGTGTTGCGTTTCTGCTATGTGTCTGTGAGACAGTTCACCTGAGTTGAAGTGGTCTGGACTCTGGGGCCCGGCCCGAGCGCGAGCCCAACAAGTGCCAAATGTTGAAATTTTTTGGTGCGAGACCACATACGTCAACAAAAGAGCGCGCTCGGGCGGGCGCGATGATGCGGAGTGGTTAGCGTGTTTTAGTGATTATTGGACAATTGCGGGCCGAAAACGATACTGTTTGTGGACAATTAAAGTGAAGAAAGTATTCTGATTCTGTTAGTGTAACTTGAATATCTATGGGGCTAAGGGAAACTTGTGAAATCATAGTGTGACGGACTTGCGATGAAGGCGATGGACATTCCCCTAAATGGTGTAGAGTACTGTATGGAGATACTTCAACTGGCGAGAAACTGTGAGACTGTGAGGTTGGACTCACAGACTCCATTGAGAACAGAACATAGCGTAGAATGGTCGAAAAAGGACTGTTGATCGAAGGTTTACTCACTTTCAAAGACAGATGGTTAGGATCAAGAGCCTCTCAGTTGTGGGAATCTGGGTGGCTATGATAGTAATGACAGTAGTAAGAGACCAGCGGGTTGTTGTCTGAGTGGGTAGTGACGACAACCTGTACTTGTCCTTGGCTTCTGGCCTTGTGCTCTTTGGCTCTGCGTTCAATAAGGAAGGGCGAGGCCAGCGCTTATATGGAGAAGCTCCAGGCGCGGCCAGATTCGCGGTTTGTTGAGTTCAACAAGCGTTGCTATGGAAACGCACTATTGACGTAAGCGCCCACAGCAGTATTTGTTGCAACTTTTGGTTAGTGAATGGTACCTAGGATTAGAATAGACGTTGTGGGCGCCTGATCTAGCTTTTTACCAGCTGTACTAGGTGACTCCATTGATGGTCTCCATTTAGACAGTTAGAGGCTAGGAAGCATTTATGGGTGCTACCGTGTACGCCAATAAGCGTTTTTGACCATTCTTCCAGCGATCAGGGGCTTTCGCTGATGCACTCACTGTAGTAGGACGTAATTTTGTCAACTGTCGACTGTGCAGGTAATTTAGAAATTCTCCAAAGACGACCGTAAGATATTAGAAAATCTCAGTGTTATCATCGCTCTCGCTGCCATCAATGTTGCCCAATAATCTTATGAAGATATTGTTAAGAGAAATTGAGGATCCCTCGGTGTTTGGTGGTGGTGTATGGATGTTTTTTGTTGTATGTGCTGTTTCTAGCATGGACTACAAGAAAGTTCAAGTTATAGCAAGGTTATAACATTGAACGGGATTTGCTTATTTGTGGTTAATTATGTGTACCTTTAGCTCAATGTTCAGTCTCAATGACAGGCACACTGACCCGTCAGCGACAACCCATTCACTCGGCATGTCTTATAATGAAAAGTTTATGATAGGTTTTGATAAGAACTTGGTTTGTTTGTTACCCGATCTGTGAATCAAAATTCTGTTTCATTCTTAGAGCATCATGTACTTTAGTGGTTGCCCTTTTACTCAATCAAATGCTCTACTTTTTAATTGAAATGTTGTTTTTAATACATTGATTAAGTTTATACTTTTTAAAGCACAAACTAACAACAGAATCATTGGTTTAAAATTTCAATTATTTTCAAAAATCTTAAGCACCTGAAGTACAACATGAGTTCTTAACATTTAGGTGAAATAAATAATGATCAATACTGGAATCTTCATTCAATAGATTCTTCACACAACGCTAGTGGGATGCTGCTTTAAATTTCCAGATTGGAAAACCCGAACATACACCCGGACACCAGAATCATTCATCGCTGAAGACAGTTATCGCTGAAGACAGTTTAAAAAGATGTTCGCAGAGACCACAGTTTGGTACAAAAGCGAGGAATAAGATGAGGAGAGTATATGAAGAATCAATTTACATTAATAGAGCGTACTAGGTGTTGGTCGTTATGATGCATATGTGTAGTTGTCACACTGGAGCAATATGCAAAGTTAATGGCAGTGATAGCCAAACGCTAAATGCACCCTATCGGTACGTCTTTATGCCTCTAAAATTCTAAGGTAAGGTTTTTGACTATCTCACTGCGATTTGTAAAGCTTCATTGGTACTTGTGGGAGTTTTCTACAAAGCTTCACGTAGCAAGTGCACCTATTTACCATGAAAATTTCTCGAGTGTGGCACCTACCATCAACCTCATCGCTGCAAAAAAACTTAGGCAAATCAAAAGAGATACAAACATCAGCCACTGCAAGGTCTACAATAACCATTACTTCAAATGCTGAGAGCTGCCAGAATACAGTGTCGCATAAGAACGGGGATTTCCAGGTCCCAGTCTACACAGCCACGTAGACTGGCTGGTGTTTGGGAGCATGACAGTGACCCTATTGACATCTCCAAGTCTATCTCTACAGATATGACAATGCTACCGTTCGCTTACAGAAAAGAGAGTGAGGCTTTTGGTCAGCTGGTAAGGGACCATCATTATGATCTCACGGAATTCAATGAGTCGAAGGTGAATGTCATCTCACGAGAAGATCTCATGAAGAGAGAACAGGAGATCGTGGAGCCTAAAAAGGACAGACTTCATGAAAAGACGATCGAGGCTCGTGCCAACAGGAATCAAATCAAAATACCAGAGAGAATCACTAAGAGCATATACAATCATATGCTAGCACTGAGACTGCCCAAAA
Source organism: Petasospora mycetangii (assembly GCA_003708295.3). Lineage (NCBI taxonomy): Eukaryota > Fungi > Ascomycota > Saccharomycetes > Phaffomycetales > Wickerhamomycetaceae > Petasospora > Petasospora mycetangii. Next base: position 94,510 of record PPNU03000001.1, read on the forward strand.
TTTTGAGATACCAAGTAGCGCAGAAGTTTGTTCAAATCCAGAAAACCAAGACATATCAACCCACTTATAAAGCTCACGAGAACGACGCCCACATCGCTGCATTTTTCACCCAGGATTACGCATCGGCATATCAAGTATTATCTGAATTGAAGAAGCGTCGTCCTGAGTTTAATCCGAGAAAGGTGCTTGACGTTGGGTATGGCCCTGCCATTGGAATGATTGCATTGAATGAGCTCATGGGCCCTCATTTCAAACCTGATGTAAAGGATTCGGTCATAATCGGGCACCATGGTATGCAGCACCGTGCTAAAGTACTCTTGTCAAGACAACTGTGTGAATATCCTGGTAATATGGAGGATCTATTTACTGAGGAAGAGATGGCAGATGGTATTAAGGAGGATGAAGATGTCTTGTTTGACGACTTTATTGGCGAAGTGAAAACCAAGAAGATTGAAATTAAGACAAGACTCAGTGGTGAAGTGGATATGAATAAGAAATATGACTTGATAATTGCTCAGCACCAACTGCTACAAGATCCTAAAAGTTTTCCTTACCAAGTCGATGACAACATTGATATCTTGTTGAAGTGTCTGGAGCCCAAAGGTATATTGGTGCTTCTAGAGAGAGGTTCTCCCTTGGGATTCGAGTCTATTGCTAGGGCAAGACAGGTCATGATTAGACCGGAGAGATATGAGAACGAGTCCGGGAAGATCCCAAGACCATATATTAAAGGCTCATCCGTCAAGCCTAAGTCTCCTATTATGCAGAAGATGAAGTTCGAGGCTGACGATGATGACATGCCCATCAATAAGGAGAATTTAGCTGAAGAGTTGAACGCCAAGTTCGGAAAGGTTTCTGAAGGTGATTTGCAGTTTGAGGATGAAGTAATGGATGCTGCTGAGATCGTCGATCTCCCTGGTGCTCCAAGACCAGACTATCACATCTCTGTCATAGCTCCATGCGCACACCACAAGAAATGTCCATTACAGACGCTTAACCCACAGTTTTACTCATACCCAACAGGCAAGAAGCTCAACTGGTGCCATTATGCACAAAGCGTTGAGAGGCCGAGATTCTTGATGGAGTTGAAAAGAGGTCAAGTGTTGTCTTCTAAGTGGGAAAGTCGAGAAGAAATCTCCCCACCAAAAGGATCCACAGGGTCCGGAAGAGTGGGATCTAATAACTATGAACTATCCAGTTACTCTTATCTGATTTGTGAGAGAAGCGCAAATGATAGTGCTACGCTGGAAGACATTGAAGTGGAACGTAAGAACGCTGTACAAGACTATAAAGTTGGCACTGTTTTTAGTGACTCATCTCTGTGGCCTCGTATTTTGCTCAACCCAATCAAAAGAAAGGGACACATTACCATGGCATTGTGTGCTGCCAGTGGCCAGATTGAGAAATGGACCGTGACTAAGTCGTTTGACCGTGTTGCCTACCACGATGCCAGAAAAGCGCATGATGGTGATCTGTGGCCACTTGATGCTAAGACTAAGCTACTGGGAAGATCAAATCAAGATAAATCTCTGATGACAAAGTTAGAAAACTACGAGAGGGAGATGTTGGTTAAGATGAAGAAGGATACTAGACTAAGATACAAGGATAATAGGAAGAAGTTTGAAGTGAAGGCTGCAGCGATGATGCAAAAGGGTGAAGAAACTCCGGAGGAGATGGTAGAATACTACACTACCAAGTTCAACATGTCCTTGAGACAAAGACAAATGGATAAGAAGAACGGTGTTAGCCAGTTCAATGATTGAAATGACGTATTTATTACTTGTATATAAAATGAGGCAAATAGTACTACATAGATTGATAATGCTGGTAGGACATTTACTCATACTCATATTCATATCCATCCTCATCCATGGGCCCTCCCTGGGCCTCTTCAGACTTTGAAGCCTCATTAAGCCTTGTGAGTTTGGACATTGCCTGCACCACAAACGGTCTAATTTCGTTGATTTCCATTAGAGAAAGATTATCCAGTTGTAAATGCGATTCGTTCAACAGTTTCAGACCTTTCTTGATTTTAATAAGTCTGATTTCTTTGAGATCTTGTATCAGAGACTTTAGCTTATGAGGCTCATCAGCAAGGTCATCAGAAGCATTCTCAAAGAAGATTTTAGACATTTCAAGCCAATTGTGTGGCAACTTGGAGAAAGATTCGGGTTCAGCGACCTCAAAGTTGTAGAGGTCTTGAAGTTGCTTATGTGAAAGCCATGTCGGAGGTACAATGGAGCACTTGCGCTGGGCTTTGAGGATCAATGCAAACCACAGTGGTATATCCACACGCTGCATCGCTCTTATCTGTGGGATTTTGTCCGTGATGAGGTCAATGCCATTCATCGTGTAACGGGGTAAAATGGTCACCATCTCCGATTCTGTTAGAAACTCGATCTCCGAGGGCGTGAAAGTGTTCTTAAGGGTGCTAGGAAGGGACATCTCAGAGTTTTTACGGAGCTGGTAACAGTATTAACTATTTCTTCAATTTGACCGAGGTTGAGCCAACTGTAGCACTGAAAAGTGGTACTCTGATCGAGACAGAATGCGTTGTTTTTCTGTATCACACCTCGTACGCGTCTTCCATCAACAAAAATTCAACCTACGCGAATTCTCTGAATGCAAATCGTCCATCAAGCCACCCCGCAAAGGGTCCGACTCTCAGTGCCAGATCTTACCGTTGGAGTTTGCATACCTGACTGAGTGAAAACTCTCATAGAAAACGTATGTTACCGAGAGCGATACGTTACCTACGACTTCCACCAGTTAGCCGGGCGTTATCCTCACTGACGTACGTGGAACCATCGTTGCTGAAGCATAACCATGAGACATTGTTAAAGAGGCGCTCTAATGATAACAAGGAGTTGATTTTGTCGATTTTGAAGCTGACAACGACTAGAAGGGAGACCAAATTTTACCTGAATAAGTATTCAAGCCAAAGTGAGGAAATATCAACTGCACACGGACCGCACAGGGTTGTACTGATCAAGTTCAGAGGTAATGTCCTGGACTATGATTCGGAGCAGTTGGCAAAATTTGGTGCCACTCTGGACTATCTGAAGCGACTTGGTGCTTCTCCAGTGATTTTACTGGACCCGGACTTTTTGTCTGAGAAACACGATTTCAACTTTTCCAAGATGGACAAGTACATCTTTGATCAATTCCTTTACATGAACAAATGCCTTTCCACTAAAGACCTCAAGCTTACTCCATTAAGGTCATTGATAGAGACAAGGGGAAACGACGAGTTGAAATTAGAGGTTTCAAAACAGCTCCTCTCTTCATTTAGGGATCGCCATATTCCAGTATTATTTCCCTATGTCACAGACCACAAGAGTAAAGAGTGGGTTATTGGTTCCACCGATTATCTCACCAGTTTAGTATCAGAGCTCCACAATTTGAATTCTGATGGTGCGAATGATATTATCACTGTGGAGAAAGTAATCTTCATCGATGCCCTTGGTGGAATCCCCAGTATTGAAAGAGGTGCTGCACACGTTTTTATCAACCTGAATCAAGAATATGAACAGATCTCCATGCAATTAAACGTTGGATATCTCAGCATTTGGGAGAAAGAGATGCACATGAATAATCTTTCATCTATGAAACGTATCATTGACTCTGTTGAATACCAAGATCTTACAGGCATAATTACCACATTGAAGGTCGCCAATGAAACACTTGAAATGAATCCGATCATTTATAACATTTTAACAGATCGTACTTTGATCAGCTCATCATTGCCAGCTGCCAAATACGCTCACAGACTTGCCATTAGCAATAAAGTGTCTAAGACTACAATTATACGCAAAGGTTTGCAAGTTCGTCAACTCACATCATTCGATGAAATTGACTTGAATAAACTTAAACAGCTTATCGATGATTCTTTCAAGAGGTCTTTGGACATGGATCATTATTTGAATCGTATCAGACCTATCTTGGCCAGTATGATTGTTGTTGGCGATTATGATGGTATTGCCATTGTAACCTATGAGACCTCACCATCAACCGGCATCACAGTACCATATTTGGATAAATTTGCCATCTCTAGGAATGCTCAAGGGTCATTAGGTGTTGCTGATGTCATTTTCAACTTATTAAAGAGACAGTTCAAAGAACGTCTCCTATGGAGATCCAAGAAGGTTAATCCTGTTAATGGATGGTATTTCCAGAGGTCTCAGGGAAGCTTGTGTTTGAACGACAGTGAATTCAGAATATTTTGGAGAGGCCAAGATGCTAGTGAGATGGATTTGAAAGCATATATGGATATTGGGAAGATGATTACACCGTCATGGGAGAAGTAGCCGAGGAAAAGAAGTACATAGACCTATATTTATAAATTTGCATATACTCATATAATCACTATGTATACCAAGTATTAGTCTGTGCCATCAATGTGTTTACCAATGAACTCACCATATTCTTCGTTTAATACGTACCCTGCGATATCGGAGCCTGTGAATCTTATCTTTTGACCATCTGTGATTACCTGTTGTAGATAGACAAACTGATCAGCATGCTTATCGACTTTGAATGACTCAACATATCCTTTTACCACTTTGAATGTGACTTTAAAGTCTTTATGAATAATATCCATCTCAAACTTAGGTGTATTACCGTATCTCCATGCCCATTGTTCCAGTTCACTGTAAATTTGTAGCACCTCATTTGGTAAGTTGTCTTCATTCACAACTACTATATTAGCGTCTTCATACAATTCACAAAATTTATCAGTAACAACCTCGATAAACTGGTCCTTCTCCAAACCGACATTGGCAACATGTGAAGGAACACTGTCAACGGAGCCACATCTAAACCGAACATTAACATCTCTTTGTTTAGTATCCAACAGTTGCTTCAGGATACTCAGTTCAGAATTCAATAGCATAGTCCCATGGTGATAACTTTTGCCCTTCGATATCTTGAAAGCTGAGCCTGAGACTTTTTTACTTCCAGCTTGTGTGATGATATCACCTCTTTCATTTTGTGCGAGCTGGATGCCACCAATACCATTGATAGCATCAACAATAAGACCACCAAAGTAACTTCTATTGAAATCTTGTCTAGTGGTGATATAACTATAGTTGACGTTTCCCAAATCGTGCACCACTGTGCCACCACCAGATTTTCTTCTCAATAGAGGGATGTGTAATGACTTCAACAATGGGATGTTTGCTTCTCTCCATGGATTTTGATTCTTACCAACAACGACACAAGGCGAATTGACATAGAACATGAGTCTATGTGATTTGAACGGTAGTGGGTTCGGTGTATTTGTGAAGATATAGTCTTCCAATGCAAGGTTCTTGTAAGGGTTTGTGAAAGTTGATATATAGACAGATGGCTTGTTTGATTGTATAATTTGTACTAGTGCCTGCTGCTGCCGTTGTTGTTGAAGAGGTTTCTCCTGCATGCCAGTACCATATAGCTCTTCCATCTCCCTGTTAATCTCAGCGATTTCGTCCTCTTCCTTGGCTGGTCTCTTGATAGACGTCTCGGTGAACATATCAGAGTACAAGTTATTCAGCTCATCGTACTGGTCATCTCCCTGTAGATCCTCATTTTTAAAAGGCAGTGTCTTTGTAGTTATGGAGCGCAGTTGCAAGGGCGTCCGAAATGCACTCCTGCTGGAAAGGCTCCTAGTAAGCATCTTCCACCGGTGTCTCGTGCTGTGGTATTTATGACTTCGGCATAAACAGAGGGTATAGCATCGCGCATTAAGAAAAAAAAATTCGATCAACAAGTATGGAAAACATAGAGAGAAGACGCAAAGAAAAGGCAGAAGGAAGGGATACGAAGAGAAAAAGGAGAAAATGGATAGGAAGTATCCATTGGAGAGCTTACTGATATCTCGCTCACACACATCTTCGAAAGCATTAGAACTACTTCAGCAGAGATACGCTGCTAATGACAAACCAACACTTTCGTTGCGACCTACAGAAGGTGAACAAACACCAACGGATAAAAAGGGGCTTCTGACCTCCATCCGTGAGTCTAAGAGCACGCAAGAAAGACACACAAAACAAACAGGCCAAGCGAAACAGGCCAAGCCCCAACATAAGGACCAGTCCAAACGTGTTTTCAAAGAATATATTCAACGGTGTCTTCATTATCAACGCGTGATCAAGTACAAGGCACATAGACTCTCCAAACAAGCCAACGAGGATATTGATTACACCAAGTTGAAGGAGTACCAGCACATCCCACAGTTCAATCAGTTTTTGACGCTGAACAAACTATGGACAAATTATATGCAGGACCTTTTGGGAATAACCAAAGAGACACTGGAGAAAGCAACGAATCAACAAACACTGACTAAATTGGCAAGTGCCGATTATAATGGTTGTTTTTTGCGTGTGTTGAAGAGCAAGAATAAAAACTATGTTGGTAAAAACGGTATTGTTATATGGGACTCGAAGAACTATTTTATCATTGTTGAGAACGGTACTAAACTCGGTGGTGGTTTGAAGATGTTAGAGAAGAAGGGCTCTGTATTCAACTTTGTTATTCCGTTATACGATTTGGACGAGAATATTGATGACAACGATGATAACTACTTAGAGTTCTCCATCATCGGCTCGAGGTTCCAATACAGAAGTGCAGATAGGGCCGGTAGGAAGTTCAAATCCAGGAATGTTGACGACCTATAGCATAAATAGATAATAACACTTTAACGACTACAGTGGAATTCCAATATAGGTAATTTAAACTGATCAAAATAGATTATACGGACAAAACAAATAAATTGATACGCGTTTATAAAAGCGCACCAGTAAGCAAAGGACGCCAACAAAGGATGTAAACACAGAATGTAAACAAAGGTCGGCTAACAGCTAAAAGCAGATAAGGAGATGGCAAACCATAGAATTGCAACACATGGTAAACCTTAGAGCCATGTTTATTATTATTTGCGTATCGTATTTATAGAGTTGAAAGTCTCAGACTTGTCTGTCCTTTGGGTGTTCTGTGCGGGGCGGTGCACGTGTCAATGTATATAACGTATATATTGATAGGGAACTAAAAAAGGCACATATGAAGCAGAACAAAGCGAGATAAAGGTGATGGAGTTACCTCTAAGATTGCCTTTGTGCTCTTGCCTTGATCTGTGCCATCCTCTTTTTGTGTTTCTTAATCGACACTCGGTTGGCCTTATCGTTGTACAGGGAGTCAATAACAAGCTCATCCTCTTCCAAGGATTCAAGGATGGCAGCGTCCAGCTTTGAGCGAGCCTCTTCAGATCTCACAGGTACACCACGGTTCTTGACTTGGGTGACCTTACCTAAAGTAGTGGCCATTTGGCACTCGGTAACATCGGCACCCAAATCGGCCTCATCAATGACCCTTACGTCTCTCTTATCGCACACTTTGATGGAGCTGGAGAGCGAGGCCACCTCAGCGTAGCTCAACTTCTTGAGATCAACGTCGACGAAGTCATCAGTGTTCGAGATAGAGATAACCTTGCTATCTGGACTCAAAACAGTTTCCTCCAAGTGTGGGATGTTGTTGTTTTTATTGTTGTTGTTGTTACGTGGGGCAAAGAAGAAGTTGAAGGCGAACATCTGTATGGCTGTGGGACTGTGTGGCGTGTTGTGTATATGTGGCTTGTTTCTATAAGCTATTAGACTGGTTCAGCTTGTTGGACCGGTCTGGTTCACTTGTTTGTGTTATTTTGAAGTTGGAGGGGAGCGCGTTTTGTGTAAGCAGCTGATAAGGTTGTTTATAACGATGGTTCCCGACCCCCGAAGGAGGCGGTCTCGAAAGCGGTACGCGCAACAACGATCGGAAACCTTGCCGTGTTTTGGGCGCCTGGGGCAGAAGCCCATTGTTCTTGTGGGGAATGAGGGGCGCTTGACACAATTAGTCGTGTGGCACTCAGGGCCCAGCCGTAATCATGTGCTTGGTGTCTTTCGAATATTCTACAACATCTTTTTAACAGAATTTTAACATTTTTTTGGTGCTGTTAAGAGACCTATTTCTCTCACGCTTTTACTAAAATTACAAGCCCATTAGCCTGGTACTCCAATTCTATTTGGGAAGCTTTTATGCCCCCTCCTTTTCACAACCCGTTGTGTGGAAAGGAGAGTACCATTATGAAGTGGGTCGCCTCCATCTAAGGAGTCCCGTGCCCTCTTCATTTTAAACGTCTCCTATTCATGCTTCTCAATTTTTTTATGTCTTGTGTGATTGTGCTTTTCTTTACGTCACGCTTATTTTCTTCTGAAAGAACAACCCTCAGTCAATCTGGCTCTACCACCAGTTGGCTGGGTTAAAACAGTGGCACAGGAGTCGCAAGTGACAGCAGTCTGAGCATGGGAGAAAACAGTGGTAATGTTCAAGCAACCTGGACACTTAACATCCATGAAGAAAGATCTTGGGGATTGAACCAAGTTCTTGAGCTTGTGTTGCTTAGCCTCACTGGCAGCAGTTGGGTGTAAGAGATCCTGAACCAAAACCTAGAGTATTATGTTAGTATACGTCATGAGTGTATTGTACATAAGAGATACCAAGTAGAGAAAATACCACTGACGCCTAAAAGCCCTACCAAAAAAAAATGCAATATGGCGCCCTGTCTGAACACACTTTTTTGCTCACTTGAGCCCTCGTACTCCATAAAGCATTGGGAAGTGTTTGTTTGGTAGTTCTACCTTTGCTTTTAGCGTGATTTGATAACAAAAAGTTGGTCTGAGGTGTGTGAATTTTTTAATATGGTGAACAAGTGTGGGTAAAAAAGTGATCTGAGATCCGTTCGAATTGGTACGTTGATGCAGTGTATCCTTCAGTTGTCTAATGTTCTCTCTATTGGCCTCTCTATGGTGTACCACCTACCATTTTGTTGTTATTTAATTGACTTGTATGAATAACTCCGGTGGCGTTGAAAAGTGCAGGTGGCCCGCACGCATAAATTTTTTAACCAACCAGCACTTTCAGATCAAAACAGTCACAAGATGGGCGCGCCCCCGGTTTTCGCGATTTGGGTTTAGTAGGAAGCCCTAACTGAAGTCACGTGGACTAAGGTCACGATACCCTATAAAATGTGGAGATAAGAGACTTGACACATAGAAGGAGCACGGGAGCGGAGGGCGACACAGACAAAAAGAGCCAAAACTGCCGGGGAAAAGTAGTGGCTGTCCTTATTGGAAATGGTCACTTCACTAAATCAAGCACAGAAATTTAGGACTACTCAAGACAAAGGGCTACATCTTGGGTCGCCTGTACAATCTTTCTTAACTCAGCCTGTGCAGAACCTGTCTCCAGCTCGTTTGAATACAAGTCCTTCCGGTAACGACTTCATGGATGATATCAGATCAGAGACCTCTGGTTTGAGCCAGTCAGTGCTACCTCATGGATCTACTGTATCCATTGGTCAAACGACACCTGGCGATGCGGTATCCGGTATGGTTTTCATATCTAAACTACATAATCATTATGGTATATTTGTGAAGATGTTACCTATATTGATCATTATTTTGCCTTCTCTATTAAAGTTGTTTGCTCCAGGGGTCATTAGATTTGGCAGTTTCCAGATTGGAGACGAAAAAACCCATCCATCCACAATTCTAATTGACGTGTTTTCAATCCTTTTGATCTGTTGGATATTGAAGTTTTTATTAGATTGGCCATGGAAATGGTACATTCAGATCAATGACCTGGAATCAAGATTGAAGTCATACTTGGAGAATCATGATGAAGCTAATCATACGCAGAGAGAGAGTTGCTCAGACAAGGGAAAGTTACGTGTGCATGCGACAAAAGGGTTATCACAGCTATACATTCAGGAGAAAGTGGCTCTATTTTGTTGCATTATGGCACCTATTGTATGTGGTGCTATTCTACTGTTTTCTAGAAGACACATAATCACAATTGGGACAGCCGATGATGATCACACGATATTCACTGATTTGAACATTGGCATATTCGTTAGTTGTGGATTGATTCGTATTATTATTCAGATCTCGGAACAAATACAGAAATCTACTGCTTCCATTGAATTATCAACGCAAAAACTGATTCATAATGAGATGTTACAAGAACTGGAGAACAACTTTTCAAACCGTTTGGTTTCTGTATCGCAAGAAAACCAGTCTGCCTCTTCAATCAGCAACATATCAGAGCTTGAAAAAAAACTTTCTACACTACAAAACGAATTCAAGACTCTTAGTGTGAAATTCGATCTTTTCTACTCTAATAACAAATTCATGATTGAAAACAACCTGTCGTTTCTTTCTAATAGCCATTTCAAGATGTTAGAGAAAGAAATCAATGAGCTCAACCATAAACTGCAGTATAAGACCACTGAATTGGAACAAATGATTACGCCAATAGCTCACAAACATCCTCATCCAATCAATGAAATGACCAATAACTGTGTAATAGATGGTGAAGAATCCCAAAGATCAAAATCTTTACATGGTATGCCATTGGGTAAAAGTACACCAGCCTATGGTATTGATCCAAACTTGGGAAGCCCATTAAAATATCCAATTGATGGGCATTACAGAGTTTCTACTGTAAAAAGCGTTTTGCCATTTTTGGGGGGCACATATATTGGCAACCAGTCTACTGAAACTTATGACCAGTCATCACGACTTGACGACGAAGCATTGCGACAACTGGAAATCCTAGATGAACAGGATTTACTTAAATCTGATCTTAGTGTTGTTTTCCCACTGATCAAGTTTGCCCTAAGTCTCCCATACTTAAGTCAAAGATTGTTTTGGAAGATTGTGGCATACATACCATCTCAATTGTTGAAAGTGATGTATTATTTATTGTTACAAGGATTGGATTCCCTTGTGGAGGCTTATCACAAGAAACAAAAGGAAAAGAGAATGGATGGGGAAATCGGATTGAATGAGATTGAAGAGGTTGATGAGCCGGTCGAAAATCAGAAGAAGGTTGCTCTCATAAACCCCAAGAAGAGGAGAAATTAACTGGTAATCACTATTTTGCTATAGAAGGATTAAAATTTTGGATGACCTATTTACTTGCTACGATAATTCATGATACTATTTATTTGCATATACTGACTCATAAGGTGTCTTGATCACAGAGCAGGCGTGGAACCTGAATCGAGCCTTTTTTTCTTCATTACTTGATCAACACCAGGCATTTCCCCGGCTCTTTTGGGTTCATTTGCTTTCCATGTTGCCAGAAACTTTTTAAGCCAAGTACCCACAGGCTCATCAGAGTGTTCCAATATTCCAGCCCATTCAGTGAGACTCGTGAGAGTCTTGTCATCATTGTAGTTATCATCTAGCACACGTTGGAGCCTTTCTTTCAATTCGGGTTCTTGCTCGATTATGGTTCGTAACATTTGCTTCTCCTTTTCTTCGCTTAGACTCGTATGCGTGTGGTGTCCATTCTGTGTTTGAGTATCCCCATTAACATTCATTTCATCGATCTTCTCCAGGATCTGAAGGAGCGTGCTCTTTTTGTTGACAAGTGAGCCGTGCTGCTGCGTAAGTTGTTGATACTGTGAAAGCAGCGTATGCGACTTGTGAAGCCTCTCGGAGTACTGCTTTTGCAACCGAAGGAAGAGTTTTTCGTATTTACCACGCTTATCTGTCATTCTCAAAGAGGAAGCGGAGGGGGAAGCGTTTACTGTGGTAATTGGCCGTGTTGCATAGATGTGTAGTACGGCACTGTTTTGACATTTATTACCGAAGTGTTTGGTTCTCAGGTTAGGTTCGCGGAAAAGTGATGAGGGAAGCTCACTTCGGCTCTTTATATAGGGCGAGATGAAGAACGGGGAGGGGTTAGTCGTTGGTGCTTTCCTGCCTACAAAAGCATGTAAATGTAGCAGACTCTGGAACATCCGACAAAAGAGTCTGTACTACGGTACCGTAGCGCGTTAAACCTCTACAGATTTCACAGCTTTCGAAAAACCGTATCTGGTAGAAGGTCAGCCTATTATGAAGAAGGTAATAAAAGCGGTAAACGCGCTACACGTGATGTTAATACACAAAACTAAAGGATGACTGAAACATATATAAGTTATACGAGGCCTGTACTGGAGTTCTTATCGGTTGTGCTTTTCTTTCACATCCAATTACCAAGGGTGAATATCTCCGGTGTTAGTGAAGAACTTACCAGTGTCCTCTTTAGTCAAGCCATGTAAAACCTTGATCTGGTCCTTGGCACTTTGCTCTGGAGTGATAACCATGGTTTTGTTAAACTCGACGAAAGCCGGATCTTTGATCAAAGAAATTGACTTCTCACCCATGTCACTTGAAACAAGACCTGGATGAATGGCAACAACGGTGTAACCTTCGGCTTTCAATTCCCAAGACAAAAGTCTGACGTAATGGTTCAAAGCGGCCTTCGACATACCGTAAGCAGAAGACGCAAACTCATAGAAGCCACTGATAGAACCTAATGCAGAAGTGACATACAGCAAAACCTTGGTATTCTTCTTGTCCAAATATGGTTTGACCACATTGGTAACCATCACTGCACCAATCGAGTTGATAGTGAGCACATCAACCCAATCCTTTCTCGAGACATTCTTAGTGAATGCGTCTTCCAAGTACAGGGTAACACCGGCGTTGTTAATGAAATAGTCAATACCATCTTCAGCAACCTTTTTCAATTGGGAGTCCAATTGGTCAATAGAGTCCTGAGACCCAACATCAAGCTTGACAACATGGACATTACCTTTGCTGGCAAGATCATTCAACTCTTTTGCACTCTTTGGGTCACGGGCAGAACCGATAACAACGTTGGAAGGATCAGAAGCGAGCTCAGTGGCGAGAGCGAGGCCGATTCCTCTATTAGCACCTGTGATGAAGTAGACTTTACCAGACATTGTTGTTTATAGTTGTGTTGATATCTTGTGTAGATGGTCTTCGAGAATGGCACTCAAACGCTAGACATTATGGCTACATTACAGCCTTTTATATCCCATCAATGGCTGGCGGCTGACAAAGACATTGGGAAATGACTTTATAGAACAGACCGGGGATCGGAGGTGTTCGGAGGTGTTCGGAGGTTATCACCGAGCGAACTCCGAACGCCCGTTTGCTAATGACAAATGAGTAATTTGTAATCTTGAAAGCAATACCACTGACAGATTTAACTCCTCATTGAGTGATTTACAGCTATGAGTAGCTACTGTATGCATTATAGCTTTTCAACTGAAACCGATAGACCTGTGGCTGATGTCACTGATACCTACTGATGCTCTTACTACAACTAGTTCACGATAATTCTGTGTAATTGTATAATGAACGAAAATCTAAAAGGCTCATAGCTCGAGCTAGTGAACAAATCTAAAGTCCAACCTCTTGTTACCTATATCCGTGGTTGTTTCAATGTACTCTTGTTGTTCTTCAGCAGTCTTCTTACTCCAAATTCTTTCTCTTCTCTTGTTCTCCCAACCATAGTAAACTCTTGTAAGGATACACACAACGATGCAAACTATATTCAATATAATCAACTGGAAGTTACCTCTATGATATAATGGCTTGTCATCATCACGGTAAATGTTGGATCCAATAATGCTAGCTGCTTGAGAAAACATATTGACTAAGGCCGCACTGACAGCTCGCGAGCGAACCGAGTTGGAATTGGAGGAGCACCAACTGATTGTGATCGCCCATGAAGGACAGTAACCGAGAAGTAATGTGAGAATGGCATACGTGGGCCACACTTGGACTTGGGAACCTGGCCAGTAGCGGAGGGGAATGAGGAATATGAAAGTCCAGACTGCTGTAATAGCCATTGTCAATGATCTAAGTTGGAAGTGTTCAGAAAACCAAGTGAAAAATAACATTTGGAAAATAGTGAGGAAACTTGTAGGAATGGAGAGTAAGTTTGTGTGGAAAGTAGAGAATCCCAATTGTCTCAGGGTCAAGGTCAGATAATTCTTCACCGGAGCAGCACGTATATCAGCCAAGATTCGAATGAAATAGATTGGAATAAGATTAATGTCAGTCAAGGATATGAAGAGTTCTTTCAAGGAAACAGGCTCACGATTGTTCATATCTCCTTTTGATGGATCATTTTGCAGAACACGATTGACAACAATTTTCTCCTCATGATCAGTAAACCAACCTTTAGGGCGGAACCAAGTCTTTGTGTGAACAGCACTGGAAGGCATCATGAAGAAACTGGAAAGACCAACGATCAAAGTCAAAGTACCTTCAATCAAGAAGACCCATTGCCAGCCATGAGGGAGGACGCTATTTTTGATATTCAGCAATGCAGCACCGAGCAAAGCACTCAACACATCAGTTAAAGGATTGGCAATATAGAAGAGGGCAAAACGGAATGGTAGTTCATGAGAAGTATAGAAGTAAGACATCCACAAACAAGTGTCACAGATGAATCCACCCTGGAACAACCCAATTAAGGCTCTGGTAACCAAGAAACCAGTTTTGTTGGTGATAGCAGCTTGACTAAGTGAAATGATACTCCAAAAGCTCAATTGCATTGGAATCCATCTTTCAGCACCTATTTTCTTGGAGATCAACTGTGAAGGCAGCTCGGCACCCAAGAAACAGACAAGGAAAAGAGTATTACCCAGGTTATAGTCATTCGTGGTCAGCCCCAAATCATCGAGCATGTTGTCACTGAGGGCTTGCGAGATATTCGCTCTGTCAAAGTCCAAAGCTGTGAACATGATGTATGCCCAGAAGGTGACACGCCAGTCACACTTCCAAACTACTTTACGTTCTTCTTCAGCAGTCCATGTGTAGTCTGGGTCAAAATGGTGACGGCACTCGTACTTAGAAGCTTCGTAAACACCACGGTAATATTCTGCAACTTTGGGGTCTTTGAAGACGTGGGAGTCAGAAGTGGAACTGGATGTGAGAGACTCAATGTCCCTAACATCAGTAGATACAGGCGCCTTATCTTCCAGTGAAGAGACCTTGGTGTCGGTCATCGTGACTTAAATCTTCAACTGATCAAAGGTTCTCCCAGAGCGGAGTGATCAGCACCAAGATCGGAAACAGGAGGTCTTTATAGAACGGCTACAATACAGTATATCAATCAGACAACCATTAATGACAATGTTTTAGCCACAGGCCAAGAGACACATAGAAACACACATTAGCCACAGTGGCAGCTATAACTTCGCAGTACGAGTAGACGTATATGGCCCAGCTGTGTCGGTATGCAAAAAGCCGAGCCAAACCCGGAAAATCAGCCTTGGACCTTGCACACTGTCTGACACAATGAGCCAATGATACGTTATACATTGCGGATTGTTGTCGTTGCTGTGGTGGCGCTGTTATTCGGTTGCCCTGCTTGCCCCACACTTTTCAGATAGCGCGCCACAGATCAGCCCTTATTACTATCCACAGCCACCGCTTTGTTACCCTTCAAGAGTAATATTGCTCTCAAGACGAAAATTTTTCTTGGAGGCTGAATTAGATTTCCAATATGACTCTACTAGTACCAAGAGAATCGTAATACTGTGGTGGCTGATGGATTAGTTTTCCGGCAATAGCCGTCGGAAAGCACTCCTCATTTGGTAAAGTGTGGCTAGCTCAAGCTCTACCGTACAACATGATACTGTAGTTTGACACCCATTTATGACGTGTCAGTTGTGCACTATGTAATGTAAGACTTGGGGATAAATACGGATCTTCAAGCCCATTTCAGATAACAGATTTTACATACTAGCATTTTGACATACTACCGTTATCGACACGATTCCACGATGGTCACTGCTACTGCCACTATTGCAACTACCTTGCCGAAGAAAGTCTTCAAAATCGACACCACATCCAGTGAGAAATATTCCAGTGGTCGTGCAGATGCTATTCACTTCAGACAGGACAAGGACCGGATTGATGCTAAGACCGGTGTTTTGAAAGTCAGTGAGGAGGAGTATAGAAGCGCTAAGTACCCAGAATGGCTACCGACTTGGGACCCAAATGAAAAGCAAGCACCACTAGCTGATGATTTGAACAAGAGCTTTGTTGACAGAGGCCACTTTGCCGATAAGAACCTGAAGAATTTGTTCCCTCCTTCTTCCTCGATCCAAGTTCGCAAGCTGTCCCCTAAACTCGGCTCTGAGGTTCGTGGACTTCAACTTTCCCAGTTATCTGACGCTGCTAAGGACGATTTGGCACTCTATGTGGCCCAGCGTGGTGTTGTTGTGTTTAGAGACCAGGACTTGAAAGACAAGGGTCTCGAGTTCAACAAGAAGTTTGGTGAACACTATGGACCATTGCACGTTCACCCGTCGTCTGGTGCACCAGATGGTTACAATGTCTTCCACTTGGTTTACCGCAGAAAAGACCCAGAGGAGTATAGCCACACTTTCGACAAGAGATTGTCATTAAGAGGATGGCACAGCGATGTTACTTATGAGAAGTACCCACCTGGAACGACATTCTTTGCTTTGTTGGATGGTCCAGACGTTGGTGGTGATACTATCTTTTCAGATACTGTTGAGGCTTACAACAGACTTTCTCCAACCTTCAAAAAGATGATATCGGGGCTGAAGGCTGTTCACTCTTCAGAGAGACAGGCTGCCAACTCCAGAACCACCGGTGGTATCGAGAGAAGACCTCCATCTACTGTGTTGCACCCGTTGGTTCGTGTTCACCCAGTGACTAAGCAGAAGTCACTGTACGTTCCTGGTTTCATTGAAGAGATTGATGGGCTAAAGAAAGAAGAGTCTGATGCCATTCTAAAACTTTTGTTTGACCACGTAAACCACTCTCACGACTTACAAGTGAGAGCTGCTTACGAACCTGGTACCGTGGTTGCTTGGGATAATAGAAGAGTTCTGCACTCAGCCACTTTCGATTGGGAGTCTGGTGAGGCTCGCCACTGCTACAGAATCACTCCTCAGGCAGAGGAGCCTGTGGAGAATGAGGACGAATTGGAAGAGTGGAACAGATGAAGCGCTGGTCGTTTGTATATTATACGGAGTAGCCTAACATCGGTGGATTTTTGTACACCCAGCTAGGATTTTAAAATTTATGTTACTTCGATACTTTTGTTTAGTGGTCTTGTTGTAGTACTAGTTTTTGTGGTCTATGCTTACGTTACCACTTTTGGCTCTCTGTGAGTACTAAAAGGCATAGACGCGTGAACAAACAAATTATCAACAAAGCTGTGCGAACCCGAACGCATTAAAGTGGATCGCAGCTTTTGGGGCACACAAATCTTTGCAAACACACGGACACACACAGACACACAGAGACACACAAATACCAGACATTCCAGAGATGTCATCAAGGTAAGCATACATTTAATCACTGTTGACACTGGCAAGAGACACTAACAGCCCTCTCACAGAGCCTTTGTCACCATTGCAGATGTACCCATTGGGTACACAACACCAAAATTTCCCTCATTGTACTGGCCAGTTGGAAACTCTATGTACACTGTATCATACCTTTATTACACGTACGATATCTGGCGCTTCACTGTGTTTTGGACACTTATATTCTTTGTGGGGTTCTATGGTGCGGTCGGAGTGTGGGCATCGTTCATTCATAGAAACTTTAGGAAAGGCATTCTTATGGTGATTTTTTATGTTGTATTGGGAGGTGTACAAGCTCTAATATCCGGAACCATTGTTGGTCTTGTGTAAGTTTCTTCTTGTTTACTACAGCTCTCTCAATAGGGTAGAGTACTAACATATCAACTACAGAACGTCAGCTATCTACAAAGGAGGTCTTTTCTCAATGTCCACTTGGATTCCCATGTGTTGCGGCGTTGCTCAGATTCTTTTGAATCTCGTTATGTCGTACCCAATTCTTTCTGTTCTCATGTGAGCATTTTGCTGTGTCTTTATACTCGGGTTAACCTGAATATTGGTTACATACAGAGAGTCAAGTCAAACTCCCAGCTACTTGGACTCAATCAAAAGCAGCAGAGTCGCAATATATCCATGAAAGGTGTCCTAAACTTTCATAAGTGTATGGTAGCAGTGCCTACGGTTTCCAGGCCGGTCATCAACCAGAGATTAGATCACATATGGGGGTCACTGCTTATAATAGAACTGACCTTAATGTGATATGGATGGTAGAGTGAGTGAGGCGTGAGTGAGGCGTGAGTGTGTTGGGGGACGGGGGGGATCAGTGATATAGGTACCCACCTTTACATAACAACAGCTACACATCTGATCCTAGTTGTCTGATGAGAGAGGGAGAATGTGCGTGTAGGGTGGTGAACAACATTCCGGTCATAGATGGTCTTCCCAGTAAGTGGATCATGGAAAGGACCGAGGGCTATCTTCTGTTTAAAGGCACATGTCACTACCCGGTAGTACGTTGGATACAGCAAGTCAGAGAGAAGTGGTGTGCAATCTGACTTAACATCCAATCACCACAAAATAACTATTTATATAAAGTAATAACTGAAAATAGACCAAAATTTCGTAGATGTGCGGAAACGGCCAATTACCGACTACGGCAATTAATCCACGCGGGAAGGGGGCACTGCTATGATCACAACGCTTTGCGACACTTTTCAACTTGAACGCTTTGGATTACAAGACAACAAAGTTGCAACGCACACATAGAAGATACACACCACAATGTCTGCTGCCCTCGCTAACCGTTCTCTCTCCACTGTGAAGACTGTGAGTTGTGTGATCCTTTTTGCCCAGGCCACGTTGCAGGCTAATCAAGATACAGCCTAGCAGCGAGACACAATGAGCCCTTACTAATCGACAAAAACATAGGAGCTGGAGTTTCTCAAAGAATCTAACGTAATTTCAGACAGCTTCTATCAGCAGGTGATCACATCCTTGCCTGAGCGTTACCAAGTGGGGAATCCACCAGCTGAGCTCCATGGTGTTTCTGTCTCCTCCACACCTTCTGAAAAGCCAATAGCACCAGCGGTGGCACCGGTGCCACCACCTCCACAGCCACAGCGCCAAGATTCCGGCGAGTACGTCGAGGCCATATACCAGTACTCTCCTCAACAACCAGAGGATTTGGGCCTTCATCCGGGCGACAAGGTTCTTGTTCTCGAGCACACATCCCCAGACTGGTGGAAGGGCTCTTGCAATGGAAACACAGGTATGTTCCCAGTGAACTATGTCAAACCGCTGAGCTCACAAAGACAAGGCGCCCCATCTCCTGCACCTCCATATCAGGCTGCTATTGCAACTGCTCCACAGCAGTTCAGCAACGGATACCCACAGTATCCTAACGGCGGAAATAATGGAAATGTGTTCCCTGGTCAGCAGATGCAACAGATGCCACCACAGCAAATGCCGCCTCAACAGATGCAACAGCCAATGGTACAGGAAGAGCAACATCATAGTGGCGGGGGTGCTGCGTTCAAAAAATTCGGCTCTAAATTAGGTAATGCTGCAATCTTTGGTGCTGGTGCTACCATCGGTTCTGATATTGTCAATTCTATCTTTTAAGTCTTGTCACCGTTTTGTCAGCCTCAAGTTCTAGTCTTGGCCCACAATTCGAACAAATCGTTATTGGACATGATATCGTGTCTTAATTAGCCCCAGACACTTTTTGGTTTCCATTTCGTTTCATGTTTATGATCACTTCCGTTCGCTGTTAATATTAATACACTTTTTTGGCTCACAACTTATAGTTTCATTTATTTAGCCATTTACTCATCGCTTTATCTAATTTCCTCGATCATTCAAAGAACTTGCCATAGACGTGATAGATTCTCCCGACAGTGTTCAGTCTAGACTTCGTGGTGGCCTTACTGTTAACCAGGTCATTAATATCCCTCACCCATTCAAATCTTCTGTTAATAGGAACAAGTAACAATCCAGCATTTCTCAGTGAAATGATCTGTAACAAGAGCATACCATTCACGTAATCTAACAGATCTTGTTCTAGATCATCCAAAGATCCCAACAGTCTTTCCACATCATTTAAGTTTCTTGAAACAATTAGCTTATTCTCCCCGGTGCCTCTAGATATGTATCCTTTTTTGAAATAAGTATTGACACCATTCAACACATATATTAAGATCACAAGTGAAGGGGAGGCAGCAACGATACCAAACACTAGCTGTTGACTTTTAAGTAATTTGTCAATTCCACTAATAGCAACAGCACCATCTACTTTTGTTTTCTGTAATTGGATCAATAACGCACGTGGCAAGCGACCACTAACGAGGTTCTTCAATGGCTGTTTAATATCCTGTTCATATCCTTTCATCATTGGTGTCATGTCACCAGTTGTGACCATTGTGTTCAATTCCTGTTTCAAAAGTTCGACATCTGTGGATTTAAGATTTTTGTATTCCGGTGTATTTTCAATAGTGTACTCGATCACCATTCTTTTCAAAGACTCCAAGTCTGAGTCCAAGGATTTTTGGGACATTATGGAGATCTCAGAATTATCATCGTGACGAATGGTAGAGAGAATGTCATTAACGGGTTTAAGTATCCAGTTCTTCCAAAATCCGGAAACGGTATCGATAAGATTCTTTTGGATGAACTCAACAATAAGGTCACGATTGGTAACAATTGAAGCAACAGTGGATGGACCATAAAGTAAAACCGTCAAAATTGTGGGCCAATAGCGTGTTAAGAATGATGGTTTTATTGCTGCTGAACGTTGTGAAGACAGCTCTTTTTTGACACCTGGCATAATTTGTGAAGCAACAAAATAAAGGGAACTGAATACATCGCCATCAATAGCAGCAACATCATTTGACAATGCACTTCGAAGATGTTCGAGACTCTGTTGGGTTTTCTTCTCATCAAATTTAATACCTTTCAGATTTGGGACACTCAGCAGCAAACTACCCAGTTTTTTAGCATTCTTCTCTTGTAATGCTCTTGCAGCGTCTCTTTTACCTTGTAGTTCTTGAGCAATAGAGGCGAATGGTGCACCTATCATAACGTTGATATACTGTTTTACACTTGGTTTGAGCTTCTTAGACCCAAACATAGTGCTGTGATACTTTGAAGATCCAATGAACTTGTAGAAGCCCTTGATATTGTTAGCGATAATGTTGTTATAAAAAGAGTTCCTAATGATACCCTTGTAGTGAACGAAGAGCTTATATGTGTTCTGGTATGATGGGTAGTGAGTTCTGATATATTCTGGGACCGAAATTTCAAGCGAATCAAGGTCTGGAGAGGCAGAGTTAGCAAAATCTTTCCAAACGTTGGAGATCAGTTCTTTCGAACGAGTTGGTAATGTCTGAAGGGTATATAAAAGAGTTCTCCATGATGACGAGGATGTCATTTCCCAATACAACAGATCATCACCTAATGGTAACGTAGACGTGAGCAATTGGGTCAGCGCGATCTGGTAGAGAGCAATGAGCCCATACATCGATATAATCTGTTCCAGATCGGCAACAATGTTAAACTCTTTGGCACTTAGCGCCACTGTGTTGGATGTCTGGAGTTCCATAGCAACCGATTTCACAATAGAACCACTTGCGAAAGGCTTCAATACCTCTGTGAGCTTCTGCAAGCTCAGAAGCTTATTGTTGAGGTTAACACTAGATTTCCGTGAATTGGACTGGAGTCCCATGACAAGGGTCGTGATCTCAGTGAATGTATACTGGACCGTTTCAAGCTTGCGCATAGCCACCTCAGCTACAGGGTTCTCCAATGCTGGTGATGAAGAGCGTTGCATATTGGCATCATCCTTGGAGAAGCTGGGTAGCATAATGGGCGTGCTATCGTTGACATGAAGTCCCGCAAGCTCGTTAAGCACCTCTGCGGACTGTGCTTCGAGGTGTGTCAGACTATCCTGGAGGAAGTCATTTATGATTCCTGAAGACATCTTGAGTGTATCGAGCACTGACGATGTTACCCAAACACTGTAATCGGCGATAAGTCCAAGAAATATCGCCCTCAATCTCCAGAAGGCAAAGCAATCGATTGTTCTCTCAACTTCGCTTCGTCTAACAGCAAACAGGTCAGGGCTCCTTTACACAGGGGCACAGCCGCGAACTCGTTCTGTGTGGCCGAGATGGCGTAAACAGCACTGGCCGCGTTTAATGCTGTGAGTGATACACAGAGCTTATACACACTTGTTAAAGTAGCTAAGTAATGTAAAGATACAACGAAGGGTGATGTACTCGCAAGTATATGGTACTGATAGTGCACGCGCTGATAGCACCTTTACGAAGTACCAGAGCTCGAGAGCCCAGGGTAACGCACCCATCTCTCGCACATGTCACCCCATGCTCTGGCCTGGGGCCCTTGAACCATACAACTAATAGATATACCTTCCTGAGCACAAAAGTAAACAAAACCTTGCATAAGGCTTATGCACTGCGATACTTGAAATCTCATCCATGAGATGTCTGTTTGTTTTCATTTCGCTAAAGCTTTTTTGGCACATTCTCCTAATGGGGTAAATTGTCAACAACGGTCGCTACGACAACATAGCTGGTTTGCGCACATAACGAGGGGCGCAACCGCAGCAATTTCAGTTAGTAGCCGTGGGGGGCGGCAGCGGAGTCTGCAATTTGGCGAAAAAGCTTGATGGGTTCTTAGTGATGGAAAGCAAAACATAGAACATCACTGGATTAGTACGCACCGAGCTCAAAAACTCGACATTGTAGATCAGTTCACATCTTCGTGTGGCCAGTGGAAAATTTTGAGTGTTTCGTTTTAGGGTCTTGTTCAGGACCTGGTTTACCAAAGGTAATATGTGCGACGACTATAATAGCAAAAGTGCCTGGGGTAGGCGTGTGTGAGAGTGTATGACGTATGCTGGCTGATGGTGGTGGAAAACACACACCAGGGTGTCACCATTGCTACAATTCCATGGCCTATATAAGCTTCTAACATTAAGGAGAGCCATAGAAATAGAACTGACCGTGCTGAAAGACCAATACGCTGTTATCCATTGACAGGAGCTCATCGAGATGTGTCTCTCCAACAAAGCAAGGGAAGCCTGTTGTTGCGGTGAGCGGATGTAAACAATTTGCCCGTTTCAGTGTGATTACCACATTGGGCGACAGCGCGCTTCCGGATTGGTAAACAAAGCTTCCGGAATTGGAAATCTGGCAGGAAGGCGAGTGAGGTTGCGCGTGGTCTATCGAAAGGTATTGCAATGGGGAGAAGGAAATTCAGCATCAATAGCACCAGAGAATTTGAGAGCTCTTATTTATTCATCTTTAAGTCACTTAAATGCTTTACTAATCAATGAAATAGCTCATCTCGGCCACGGTTTCCCAGCGGCCGGTTGCTTGCGCCGCCTGCCGCCTCATGCAGCTGTGTGTGCCTCACCTTTTCGGGACGGGCGTTTCGCCAGCCCTTTATATACCTCCGGGCCCCTCGCCCCACGCCCTGAGTTACCAACCACACCCACTAAGTTTACCCAAGACATCCTCAGTTAATACACCGTTATCGCAATGTTGAAAATCGCTGACCTCACCCTCCGCGGCCTTAACTTCTTCTTCCTCGTCGTTGTTCTCGGTCTCACCGGATCCCTCATCCATGACCAGGAGTACAGCAACTCCAGAGTTAACTTTGCCCTCTTCACTGCTGTTTTCGGTCTCGTCACCTCCTCTTTCTATGGTATCCTTGCCTCTTTCATTGAGTTCCTTGCTTGGCCATTGATCTTGGTGTCTTTGGACATCCTCAACTTGATCTTCACCTTGGCTGCTGCTGCTGCTTTGGCCACCGCCATGAGAGTCCACTCTTGTACCAACCAGGATTACCTTGACATCAACGCCGTTTCCCAGGGTTCCTCTGACAGATGTAGAAAGGGTCAGGCCGCTACCGCCTTCCTTTTCTTCTCATTCGCCACCTTCCTCTTCTCCGGTGGTCTCTCTGTGATCTCCTTGTTGTCTGGTGGTGCTTTCGGTTCTAAGTCTAAACCAAGAACCGGTGTTCCAACTATTTCTGCTTAAGTTTATTGAGAGTGAATTTCATTCTCGATACTGAAACCAGAAAAAACAACAAATATAAAATCTTCCTTACAAAAAACCCTCACTCTTACCTCATCACCACACATGGTTATTGACATCCATTTTACCTCGTTTTGGTTCAAGAAGGCATGTTCGCAAAAAATTGTAATCAAAAGGTTTGTAGTGAATGCAGTCCTATTCTTTGTCATCATATACACTTCTTCACATACACCTTTTGCTACTGTTTTTTTCCCGCTCTCACCTGATTTTGATGTTAGTAATGGTGTCAACAACACAATCCTTTATCTCACTTACACATACCCTTTCCTTTCTTGAACGCTTTCTATAATTTCCACCAACCAACTGTTGAGTTCTTTTGGTTGAGTGCATATTCTTATCTTGTTTCAAGCCTGTGGTGTACTTTTTTGGCCGGTTTACTGATTTCAAAAGGGTAACATCTTAAGCTTGGTTCAACGGCTATATTAATGATTGACAATCGGTCATACTCGCTATTTGTGTTTTTATTTAGTATAAGCTTTTGTAATCTTTGATATCTATGTAGTGAGATGAATAAGATGCTGCTCTTTTTGGAACTCAATGGCGCTGTTGTTAGCGGCAAGGTTATTAGCAAAAGAGTACTATATATGTCTTTGTTTACACCCTGCGTTATCTCCGTATGAGGTCATACAAGCGGGACAGTTGCTAGGCGCAAAGCTTTCTACAACCTTCTTTGCAAATAGTATCAGCAATGGCAATTTAACAGCACAACAATGGGCCCGAGCTCCCGAACAAATAGTTTAAGTATATTAGCAAATTAAGCTTGATGTGCAACTGGCGTCTCCGGCTCTTACGGAGCTTTCGCTCCCCGATGCATCCGAAGCCGGGCGACCTTTTTGAAAATTTCACTTATCCCGGGGAGAGTGTGAGATTTATTGCTGGTTAAGGGGCTTCGGTGTGCTAGTGCATTTCAGCCGTCTGTGGCTCTTTCCTGTTGAGAGTGTCTCTAGTTATTTTAGTCAGAGACCGTAACAGTGTTCAGGTTTGGGATTGTTACGCTAAGTGCCCATGGAGCTTGTCTGGAGTCGGTGCGGACACGTATTAATTTACAACGAATCGCGGTTTGTCTGAAGTGTCAATGGGATATTGAGCGTAAAATCTACTGCTGATGAACATTCACTCTAGTCGAATTAAAGTTTATTATTGAGAATACTGTGATCTTAACATGAAATCGATGACTTCACAAGGATCAAGTTAAGTGTATGCATCAACCACATCTGTTTAAGAAGACCAGAGATGACATGAAATAAAACAAAAAAGAATAGGGAAACCAAATCAATGATGTAGACAACATAAACGTTTCGAATAAAGATTATTAATAAAAAAGAAGAGGAGAACTCTGATGAGAGTAAAAACAGAAAGACAAAAAAGCAGGAGTGAGAGTGACAGCGAGGGCTGAAGCAATTGCCAAAGATTGAGGGAGTGTGCAGATGTGCCAAATGTGTGATGCGTGAAAAATGCCAGATGGTGAGGATAAGTAGAGATGCGTCAATCAACAAGCACAGAGGCGAATAAAAGATGAGTGTTCGGCTGACGAATGGGGGGAAATTTATCAAGAACAACATAAAAGCTTCGACATGAAACCCTTTTTAGACTTTGTGGACTCTTGGTCACCAGCAATGTTGTTCATGTTATTAGTTCTATTCATGTCAGTCATGCCGCTAGAAGAGTTAACTTTCTCCCTGATTGGCGCAGGTTGTTTGTTTTGGAACTGTTGTTGGTTCAATGCACTGCTTGTGTTGAGTGGTTGACCAGAAGTGTGTTGAGATTGAAGCTGGCCTGGCAGCTGACCTTGCTGTTGTTGCTGTATTTGCTGTTGCTGAGCTTGGTGCTGAGCTTGTTGTTGTGCCAGCTGTTGTTGCTGAGCCTGTTGTTGCTGAATTTGTTGATGCAAATGTCTATTTCTTCTTTGCTGACGATGATGACGATCTTTCTCATTTGGTGGAGTTGGATGGCCATAACCGTGCAAGTTTGGTTTCTTGTTGATAGTAAGATCCCAGCCTTTACCTCCGTTCAATTTCATCCAATCATAAGTACCATCCATGGTATCACCGATATCAGTCAATGCAGACATCAACAACTGTCTATATTTTTCATAATCAGGAGTCTCTTCGAAGCCTAAACTTCTAACCAGTGTCAAGTATTGACTGAATTGCGGCGGTAGACCTTGACCTAAGTCATTAACATGAGTAGTTCTTTTCTTCTCCCCAATCTTTTCGTATTTTTGTTTGTTTGTTGGTGCTTTCAAACCTTGCCATGGTAATTGACCTCTCAAAAAGTAAAAGAACACATGACCAAGAGCTTCTAAATCATCTCTTCTCGATTGTTCTCTTCCTAAATGTGTGTTGATCGACATATATCTTGCAGTACCACTGAGTGATTTTTTTTCTCTGTATGGTATATGTTGTTTAGTCTTAGAGTCTCTATATTGTTTAGCCATACCGAAATCCACCAAATGAATTTGATTTTCATCAGGTTGTCCTGGTCTTCCAATCAAGAAATTGTCCGGCTTGATATCTCTATAGATGAGATCATGAGCATGGACAGCCTCGACCAATGAGATCATTTGAACAGCAACTTGAACAGCTGTTTTAACACTAAAACGACGACCACACCAATCAAACAAGTCTTCAAGGGACGGACCCAAAAGATCAATGACTAAAATGTTATGCAATCCTTCTTGACCGAAATAGTAAGCATGCGGAATACCATAACAACCCGTAAGATGTTTATAAGTTCTATATTCATCTCTGAGTTGTGGAGCTTCAGTCTTACGTGGTTCAAATTTGATGGCAACTGGAACTTGATTGATCATGTTTGTACCTTCAAAGATAACACCAAATGAACCTTCACCAATTTTTTTACCAATCTTATAGTGCAGACCAACAATGGTTGAATTATTAGAGCTTCCTCCGTTGGAATGAGACCCATTGGCATTAACGTTGTTGGATTGGGATGGTGTTTGCACAGAGGTATGTGTGTTTGTAATGTTATTGACGGCAGCGGAAGAAGCAGCCACGGCAGCAGCAGAAGCGGCGTTGTTAATGCGACTCATTTGCGTTGGCTAGTTATGGGGAATGTGTTGGTGAATGCGTTAATGGAGAGAAAGAGTAATCAAATCGTCCCAAACAAAAAGAGAAGACACTTACACACGGTGTAAATACTTTTTGTAGGAACAGATGTAGTCCAAAGTAGTAAGAGATCTTGTTTTCGATGAATTCAATAGAATCTCAAAATGTCGATGAGGAAGATGGTCCAAAACAAGAAGGTTCGGATCCTGGTGTGTTGAGTTGAGTGTGTGAGCGACCAGGACTGGGATGCAAACAAAAGCAAAAGGAAAACAGGAAAGATGCGGATCTGATTGATCAATCAAAAACGATATTTGTGTCTCCTGAGGGTGAGGAAGGTGGGCAGATCTCGACGATGACAGCAACCAATGAACGAGGACCGACGGGGAGTGAGCAAGGGATGGGACAAAGGACCAGTGTTCGTACGAAAGAATCAAAAGGTCCACCTAGTGTGTGTGGGTGCGTGAGAACCGGGTTTGGTGTTTATCGGCGCGGGATCAGTGGTGAGGTGTGTTGTGATCTGGCACGCGAGGGCTGGCTGGGTGGGGAGAGGACTGGGCCGAGCACGAGGAAGAAGGGACCAGAGCGTGGGCAGGTGCAGCGGAGCAGCGGGTGACAGAACTGTTGCTCCCGTGAAATGTCAAACACAGCGTGGAGTCGCAACGGGGAGAGCTGACTGGCTGTCCTTCTTTACTGGATTGTGATGTGGTTTACCTTTTACTCTTGGGCCTACTGCCCGGTGGCTGTTTTTCCGTTTTGTGGTTTTTTTCGTGGGCTTCTAGGATGCGTCGCGAAAATGTCCCGATTTAGAAGTTTTCTATTTTAGCCCCCTAAAGTGCATTGACGGGGTTTACGCTAGTGTTGTGTTGCACAGCTAATTGGGAGATGGGAGAGCCTTTGATCAGTGTGAGAATTACTTCTCCAACGAGAAGGAGAAACGGCAGGGGATAGCTGCTCTGCATAGTTAAACCAGTCGCATTTCAAAGACCCCTGCTATTGCCAGTCAGGGTTCCTAATCGGACTGGGTCTACAGGCCGCGAAATAATTTTATGGAGGTGAAAGTTTTCAGTTGTAGAGATGCCTTCTGTGAGTGATTTAATGTGTTAGTATCTCGCCATTAACCTGTAAGAGTCTTCTCACTTGATGTACTGGTAATTGGCGAGCGTTACAAACATTTGTTATCAAAAAACGCGGCCACTTTTTATCCATATACCCAGATCATATATACAGATTTACGAATCACAGGACAACTACGCAATGGCACCATTGGTTGATCTCAACGTCCCATGGCCGCAAGAGTCTTATGGCAAGCCACCCACAGCGGAATCGATTATCGTTCTGAAGAATACATTAGCAACACTTAGTGCGTTGGGTTACACACATGTTGCCTTGAATTTCACATTGCCACACAATACGAAAGTACCGCCACAAGCTCCCAACCCGATCGATCTATCACTTTTTAAAGAGTTTGCAAGACTCAAACTATACACAAGGTGTACAATAGTCATTGATGAACCAAGCTCTGGGCAAAGCATTGCCAAACTACAATCTTCATTTGACATAGTTGGTGTTTTACCAATATCCGAAAAAGGTTTAATGATGGCATGCTCATCGCTTGATATCGATGTCATCACATTTGAATATGGTAAGAGACTACCAACTTTTCTCAAACACAAGACCATTGGCTCTGCTGTTAGTCGTGGCGTTAAATTGGAGATTTTGTACTCCAAGATGCTTAGCGGCTCAAGTGATCAAATGAGAAGTCAATGCTTCAACAACATTACACAAGTGGTAAGAAGCTCGAGACATCAAAATCTTGTTATCAGCTCTGGCGCTGTGAAAAGCACACACTGTCGACCTTTCAAAGATGTTTACAATGTATTAGAATTATTGGGTTTTAAAAGAAACATGGAGAGAGATGTCCAAGCGAAAGCTTGCAAAGTGTTGTTAAGTGGAAGATTGAGAAATCAGAGCTACAAACAAACGGTAATGATTGGTGAGGATGTCGTTGAGGAAACTGGTAAAACTATGAAAAGAAACATATCCGAGATCAATGGTGGTGATATTTTCAAGGAACAGATGCGTAAG
This sequence comes from Petasospora mycetangii, assembly GCA_003708295.3. Classification (NCBI taxonomy): domain Eukaryota; kingdom Fungi; phylum Ascomycota; class Saccharomycetes; order Phaffomycetales; family Wickerhamomycetaceae; genus Petasospora; species Petasospora mycetangii. The sequence goes on from PPNU03000001.1 coordinate 123,501, forward strand.
CTCAAAGGTACCAAATGAGTGATCCCTGTTACTTTTTTTCTTCATGAAAGGTGCCTTGGTGTCTTTGTATCAGGGATGCTATCTATATGTACCCGTGCTTTTTTTATCTTTTTCTTTTGGGGACCACGATGAGTCGGATGGTTACTTTACCAAATGAATGACCAAGTTTAGTTGATTAAGGACCCTTGAAACTCAGTGCTGTAGATCTTGTATCGCTCGCTTACCCCTTTGATAAAAGGTGGACTCCGCATCTACGTCGGTGTATAGAGCTACATCAAAAAAAAAAAAACACCGGCTCTCATAGAGAATGCATACGCGCATACCATCTCATCACAAGTTACGTTCTTTGCCAAAAGTGGAGCTGGATATCTGAGTGTCTCTGAATCTGCGTGCCAGATATCTAAAATGACAGGCACGCTGTGTATGGATAGCAGACAAAGTCCCCCCTTTTAGCCTTTTATACTTCTGCTCTCCAAATCGGAAATCCTGCCAGGCACCAACTCCGCTTCTGACGCGTCGGCGATCTTTACGGATCATTTTTTAACTGTTATAATGTGCGAGTGCACAAAGAATGCGGAATGTTGGATATCCGGAGCGTACTTGTGCTCTTTTGGTGGTCACTGCTCAGAAGTAGTAGAGCCCCACACACCAGGGCACACCTAGCATAGCCTATGATAGAGCATACAGTGCTTGCCAACAGCATCTCTTGCGCCCACCACCAGGTACACCACCAGGCATATCACCAGTTGCACCACCAGCCACTACCTACCTCACTGGTGCGCACGCCAGTACAGCGGCACGACGTTGCAAGGATTCAATGATCTGTAACGTCCAATATCTCTGTTAAGTCTCTGGCACGGAGAGAAACCGTTGCGCGGCATGTCCGCATGCGCGCATTACGGTATCTGGGTGTGGTAATCTGGTATGTAGCGGATAAGCGAATTGTGGGTTGATGGTTAGACCACTTAACTATTCATTAGTTGTTCGAAAAATAATTGAGAGCACCAACAGCAGCGAGGGAACAAATACAAACTCAGCACCAGCGGCAAAAGCCATCCTCGGCACAATGCACATTCGCTTATCCCCTAGGAAGGAGAAGGTTCACTTTTTCGGAGCCCCTGTCCCAGACGCGTCAACCAAAGCATTTTACGCGTCTGGAAAGTTACTGAAAAAAAAAAAAACTCTGGCGCACGATCGCCTCCTTCCCGTTGAACTTATAAGTTGGGCGGCTTCCCTTGAACTTTTTCACTAAGCATTGGGCATTGGCCATTGAAGTTCCTAGCATACATCTACTACATTGGCACATAGACATGACGACCATCGATAACATGGACTCCATCTGGCTTGAGGATAACCACAGCAAGCTCTATGCTGCACACCCACATATGGAGGTCTTGAACTCTGCGACTCCATATCTTCAGTCCAATACAGTTGAACTACCCCCGCTGCCACCGACTTCCTACTTCACAACACTGATGGCACAAAAGGCTGAGGAAGAGGAGACCCGTAAATTATCAAAGAAGAAAAGTGGTGGTAAATTGCTTAACGCGTTCATGAGCTCCTTCAAAAGCGATAAAAAAGAGGTACACAGATTGAGAACTAAAATATCTACACCTTTCGCATTTTCCCATATCTCACATATCGATAAATGCACTACGATCACAAATAAATCATTTGAGATTCCCGTGACTCGCCAATCAGTTGATGATACATGCAACACTGTATCATCAAAAACAGCATCAGTCCAGACCCATGCTGTTGCATACAACAGGACAGAACCTGCAAAACGCCACCATTCTTCAACATCAACGATCCCACGATCCTCCTCATTGGCAAATTCTCTATGCTCCAACACCTTCTCTACAACCAGGGCCTCAGTCTCAACAACGGCCACTTCAACAAGAGTCCTGTCTCGTAAAAACACACAATCTCACCACCATCACACAGTGTCATCTTCGAGTATTGAACAGTTATCTAAACTGGAGAAGTATCAAATCTCCAAACAATGTCAACCTGACTATAAATGTACACGTACATCTTCTACTTCACCAGGTAACACACCTGCTTTACCACATAAGGATTCAATGAATTGGGACACTCCTTCACCTGGAAATGCTGTTAGGCAATCATGGATTTATTCCATTGACAGTGAGTCACCAGTTGATCCAAAGCAGAATAGTGATTGCAACAGAAGAAAACAGCTGTACACCACAGAAAACACAATGATTAGAGAATCTCTTTTGCTATTGCACACTCCGTTAAAAGAACATATTGACAAGTTCACCAATACACTAAATGCTTCATTTGATGAAGGTCCTGAGTTTGCAGAGATCCAGAAAGGTATGCAGGAACTGAGTGTTATGTTTGGCGTCAATGACTCCCCACAAAATGATAATGAAGTTCAGGAAGCAATGGCAAGCATGAGAGCAGCAGAATTTACCCGCATCTCTAGAGATTTGATGAAAGACTTGGGTGAAAATGGTATGCTTGAGTTTAGAGAAAGGCTAGACAGAGTTTTGAAGGAAACCAGCGAAGATGATACGGATGACTATGATGATGCCGTTGAACTCTCTACCATCTCATCCGACGACTCTGCTCGTATATAAGCCTCCATCTTATCTTGTTTTCTTTTGATGACACAACATTCGCTTTTACATGATTCTTATACCCCACTACGATTCACTCATTTAACGATCCCCATGACTTTAAATTTGTTTAGAGATAATACAATCGCTTGATTTGCGCAATTATTCGTTAACGTATTCATTAGCTTTTCATTAAATAATGGGACGAGTGCCTGGAGGATATCGCGTATCATTTGGGGGCCAATCCTTTCTTCTTCCACATTGAATACTGCATCTTTCTCTCAGTACTCTGCTTGGCCAATCTTTCATGTTCCCAGCGTTCCACTTTATCGGCTTCTTCCTCCTCATATTTGTTAATGACCTCTTCCATGGCCTCTAGGTCTTTATCAATGAACACGATCTTTTCAATGATCTCAAGTTCCCACATTGTCTTAGCAGCATTCTCCATGCCATCAACAGCTTTTTCAAACTTTTGTTGCGCTTCTCTTAATTGCAATGGAGGAAAGATTGAAAACATGTCCATTGGGTTATAGGGTTTCGGAATCTCAACATAGACAAAATCATCAAATTCCCCTTCTTTCACAACTTTTTTCTTCCTGTTCTTCAGTGAATGGATATTCTTAATCGTTGCATCACGGATAGCGTTTTTTTTATCCATTTCCTCATTGCCTTCAGCTTTTGCAATCTTCAAGTCCGCTTGATATTGAGTTTTGGCATTCCACCCTAGTTTCCTAGTAGCTTTAACCTTGTTGTCCCAGCAGCTCTTATTAAATTGCTTTCCTTGAGATGCATAGTTGGCTCTCGCAAAAGACTGGTAAGCCAATCCCAACTGTTCAGTTAATTGTGCTCTGTGCTCAGTGTATTCTGCCAGTTTGTGGAAATAGACAGCAATTGCACGGTCTTCCACCGTTGTAGCTGTCTCGCTTGCGTGGGACGGGAACAAGTCGTCTGCCATTTCATCAATAGCGTCACTGGCCATTTTCGAGAGTCTTCTTTCGTTTTGTTTAGGGAGTCTATTGGTGTGCAAGTGATGTGGTGTCTCCTCAGAATACTTCTCTCAAAGCTAAAAAAAAAAAAAAGACGTAAACAAAAATCAAAGCGAATTACACAAAATAGAGCTGGGAAAGTTCGTTACACAAAAGAGGGCCATATTACGTCTCACAAAAACCATATACACCTGCACAACCACAATGGCCGACCGTTTAACACAGCTGCAAATCTGCTTAGACCAGCTAGTTGAACAGTTCTGTGCGACCCTCCATTACGTCGACACACACCATGACTTTGTTCCATTGGAGGGGGAAGAGCACGTAAAGGACCCTGATCAAACCCCACCAGGGGCAGAGGAGTTCAAAACGTCCATTAATGAGCTCTCGACAGATTTAATACTTAAGAGTCGTCAGATTTTGGCGCTTATAGACTCACTTCCTGGAGCGGGTGTTTCACAAGCAGACCAAGTCAAACGTATTGTTGAACTACAAAAAGAACTCACCGAAGTTGAATCCGAGAAAGTGAACGCTGTTAGAGAGAAAGACGAGCTGTTGCAGTGGGTGAATGAACTTGTGGTGGAATTCTCGAGGGACCTCATAAATGCTAAGAAGAGTAAGCAGTGAGCCATGTTTTTCCGTACACCTCATCTCTATTCAGCGGCCGTGAGGGTTTACAAACACAGCAGCTATACAGAATGGCAGCTAATTCATTTCGTCGCTATCACCTATACACAAATCATTTGTACATGTCACATCTCATGTCCCAACCTGGGAAGAGACGAGCAGCTTCACAGGCAGTTTTCGTCCACGAAACACCTAGTGTAACAGGCAATACTGAGGTGAAGTAATGGAACGAGGTATACACCATTAAACCCATGATAACATAACCGAAATTGGCGTTCTTGAACATCACATATTCCAATGTCACTCCACAAAGCAATACTGCGAAATATAAGGCAGGGATATAATAATGTAAGAAGTATTCACCTTCGACCCTCACGTATGGTAACCAATGCAATAGATAACCGGCGGTGAATGATGCCGCTTGGATGTTGTAATTGTAAGTCATTGCTTGATAATCACCACGTACAAACGAGACGAATGCAATGATGATAAACACAGGTATTAAGATCAATGGCAACATAAATGTTACTGGATTGCCAATGACGTATAATGTTGACTCTTTACGAGAAGAGAAACGAACTCCTCTTTGTAACCAAAGCCATTCATATCCATCAGATGCACTCTTATTCGTAGAGTCTATACCAATAAGCAACTTGTAAATCAAATGATTGATTTCAATGAACTTCTTCCACATTGGAACAGGTTCATAAGGTAATTTCTCGGTAAGCATTGGGAACTTTTCATAGCTCAAGCCCTTTGGATGTTTAACGGTTTCGATCTTGAAATAAGAACGTTTCAAATTTGGTGAATCAATGCAAATGACCTCTTGCTGATTAAAAGCCCAGTCGGGTAATTTGATATCGTGAGATAGAACGGTACAACGCTTTTTAGGGTTATAAAGTCTGAATTGAATATCTGTGGCAGTCAAGAATGCACTCTTGTTTTTTTCATCTTGGAACTTGATATGATAAATATCAGTTTCATTCGCAGCGTAAGTTGCATTACCATAGCATGAAACCTCATGTTCATAGTCTTGCTCTGAGATCGGTGCTTTAAAGTTGTCAACACGAAGCACAGCACCAGTGTTCTTATGTCTTAAAACAATCTTTTGGTCGTTTTTGATTCTTGGTTCTTCTGGATCATAACGACCACCTGGCGCTTGTTCCACAATCCATTCATTATGGAAATCCTTGAACTTGAAAACAGTGACTTGTTGTTGCTTGGAGCCTGATTTATATTTATATGGATGTGAATGCAAGTACCCACCAATAGATTCACTATGACGGAGCGTAATGGTGGAATTCCATGTAACATATTTTGGAATGGACCAGACGTCATTACCAGCCAGTTCTCTTTGATACCCGGTGCTGAGCAATGAAGCGTCTGTATGGAACTGGTTTAATAACATACAATGCACAGCAATGACACCAAAGTAAATGACAAATGGTGTAAATACAAAAGCAAAAAGTCTTGAAATGGTTTGAGCAGTCACTTGACCATCTGTCACTTCTAAGTCGCCGAGAATGAACCACAACTTGATAGCAGTAAGAGACAGAACCCAACCAATAGTGACAGAACCTAGCCACTTAGTAGACACGGTCAGTCCTAACGACACTCCTGTCAACAATAAGTATTTGATCCATTGTCTACCAAACGGTTTGGATATATCAAATCGTTTGTATGCAAACACAGCTAAAGCCACACCGAACAAGAACAAACAATCTGGTAAAAACAATCTACCTGTCATCAAAGCCATGTTCTCAAAGACAAACACAAGGCCAGAAACAAATGCAACAATACCTCTAACACCGCAAGCACGCATGGTCAAGAAGGAGAGCACAGATACACCGGTACCAATGAATGCGGTTGTCGCTCTAAGAACAGTATATGGGAAGTAAGTCATAAGGTAATCCTCACCTGGCTTCGTGATAGGAGCATCACCACGATATCCAGCCAAGTACGCAACAAAAGTGTAGAACAACCCCGTTAATGGTGGTGAAACGTCATTAAAATAGACGCCATCAATGTACTTGTTGATGTGCGAGACAACGTGCGACTCGTCAAAGACAACAACGTTAGGCGTTCCAATAGCCCACAGTTTAGACACCAATGATATGATAGCCAAGACAATCAAATACCGATAATCAGTCAGTTCTAACTTCGAGGTGCTAAGTAGTAGCTGTGATGGACTAGACGTGAGGTAAGACCATTTACGTCCACGCTTCCATGGTGAAGAGTTCTGTGCCGTCGGTTTTTCGTCACGCTTGACGCTTGCCAATGACTTTTTCTTTGGAGGCATTGCAAAGTGTGATGAGATGGACAAGATAGTATGGGAAAGGTTGACGATTGAGCGTAGTTTTTACGTATTTTGGGTAGCGCTTGAGTGTTGTTATGCGTGTCCTTTTCTTAGGCTGACGCGTTCGCTGCTTGCACGTACAGTTATGGCAGACCTAGCTTGTTAGCTTTATTAGTAACTACAGAAAGAAAGGAAGATCGATTGGCTAAATTTTTCGGTTAAAGTGGTACAAAATGAGTCATAACGGGTCGTAAATATGTGATGGCCAGAGGTCAAGCGATCTCTCAGAGGAGCTGGAGGCCTTAAAGAAGAAGAGGAACAGATCAAAATTCTGTTTGTGTGTCGTGAGACTTAGTAGTTCTGTTGTATGGCGCCAATCATAAATGGGAAAAGGTAGAGAAGGACAGATAGAGATAACATAAAATATACTGGAGAGGCTAGTGGTGATTGAGGTACAGTCCACCGTCGTTTTCCTCCAACAGGTTGACAAGATCAGCAACGTCGTCACCTTGAACGTCCCAACCGAGCTTGGAAGTGACACTAACACTCTTTAAAGATGGCAATCGATCCTCCATAATAGCAATAGTCAAATCATCCGGATGAATCTTACTGCTTTGTCCTAGTGCACCACTGGATTCAATCCAAAGACTCTTCAAAGATCTACCGTGTGCCAGTTTTGGTAACGACTCTTCAGCGAACATTGATCTCGAACAGTAGTCAACTGTTATTTGGAGAAATACCAAGTTTGGACAGTACGTGAAAATAAAATCCATTGCACTATCTCCCAATTTAGGCATTGGATATTGAATGCTCAGATGTGTTATGTTCTCACCGTATTTGGATAGCATGTTATAAATACCAAACTCTGTCAGCAGTGGACAATGAGCAAACTCGAGACGTTTGATTGTTGCAGGGAAAACAGAGTTGGTAATGAACTTATCATTTATACCACCCGAGAGGCGAAGAGAGCTTAGGCTTGGTGGCCAAGTTGTATTGTTGTCGCATTCATCACAGGCAATTGATGACCTTGGGAACGATAGGGAGGTTAACTCCTTAGCATTTGAGATGGACTGGAAAAGTTCTTTCAGATTCACCGTCTCTGACACGTACCCCAAATCAAGAATTTTTATCTTAGTACAGCCTCTAAGTGATACCAATGGAGCATAACCGAAACTTGTCTGCGGGGCAACAAATACTTGTAAGTTATCTGAACAACGTCTCAAGATCTTTGAAACATAAGAGTTCTTACCACTTTGAATAATAGTCGATAAGTCCATAACTCTGACATTAGAGCCAATTTTATTCTTTGGGGTTGTTATAGTGTCAACAAACTTGTAGAAGTTATGAGAATCCAAATGTGGAGCCCTGTACAAGATTGAAACGTAGATTCTGTACCACATCTTGCATACTCTCAAGTACTTTGGATCTCTTTTCTCCACAAAGCTCAGAATCAAATGGTAGATCTCAGCTGGAAACACCATACCTTGTTTTTCTTCCACAAGAAAGGGCTGTTCCGAGATCTGGAAAGTCACTGGAATCTCCAGAAGTTCACCAGTTTTCATTCTCTCATTCAATAGAGCATACTTGAGCACGTCGATCTTCTGAAACTTTGAGACAGGCCAAGCTGGGTACACAGAGTGGCTCAGTGAGTCGGGGTCTTGGGTCACAGTGTTATTAGGAACGTAACCATAAGCACTTGGCGACACACCATTCGACAAACCATTCGAACCACTCTGTGCGTACCCATTCATCTCGACTTCGTCTTCTTCCTCTTCGTCGTCGTCGTTGGCTTTAAGGCCCGGCCCGTAATGTCTGTAGGGCAGCCGAGTCTTCTTGGGTCTTCTCTTGTTGGCCATCTTAATGGCTACGCCTCTGCTACTCTAGTGGTAAAAGAGGTGTTCAAAGATATCCAGCAAACCAAAAAGAAATGTAAAAAATGTGGAGAAGTTAATCCGATAGGCAGCACAAAATATTGCCGCTGACAAATACTAAAGAAAATACCGGAATAGGAAACCACCGGATCTAGATTGCTTCCTGGTTTGTGTTTTTATTTAGTTTTTATCAAACTTAACGGTATATAAAGCAAATATTAAAACTTTAACGAAGTAAATTTTTGGTATCTGGCTGAGAATTGCTGTGAACTACTAGTATGCAAAGTATCATTGTTCAAATAAAGTCAAGTACAGGACATATCAAAGGTCATACATGCTCTTCCCATCAGAATGGGGGTACGCGTTATACTAAACGCGACCGAAAAAACGCGTCTTCGTGAACAAAACACTGTAAGAGAAATCTATTCCCTCACTACTTTACGGAAAGTATATGTGGAGACGGCTGATACGGTCTGCAATTACTTCATCATCTCGCCTCAACTGTTTACAAACTGGCCAAGACTTGTTGTTATTACATCACCGTAGGCCACAGTTGATCACATACAAAATGGCTGGCAACAAAGACATATTTGCGATGCTCTCCAAAAAGAGGATGCTAGAGAAGAAAGAAGAAATTCAGGAGCAAGCAACTGTAGTGAAGAGTCACAATAACACTTCTGAACCCAGCACACCAGGAAATGTGAGTGTGAAAGCGCCATTCCCACCGGCTGCTCCAGAGGGCCACCTGCCACCATCCTCACATAAGTCTTCACCTCCTAAGAAAGAAATAAAATCAACGTCATCTACAGAGAAAGAAACGAGATCAAGGTCGCCTTCTCCAGTGAGAAAGAGACAGAGGACAGACACAACAATACGTGCCACTGGAATCAAAGACGATGAAGAGTTGTCGTCCACTGAAGATGATACCAAGGATGCCCCAGATACAGAACCATCCGAAGCACCAGAAGATGATTTGGCGTTTGATTCCGAAACGGAGAAACAGGATTCTCAGGATGCCAAACAGATCCTTTCATTGTCTAAGATGGAAACTACAAAATTCTCCACTGCAATTGCTGCTGGTAAACCTTTACCATATGCTGCAGTTGCCGAAGTATTTGAAAAGATCGAGGCCACCTCTAAACGTCTTGAAATCATTAAGTTCACGTCGGACTTCTTTCTCAAAGTCTTAGAAGGGCATTCAGATGATCTTGTTTTTGTAACGTACCTCTTCATTAATCGCCTTGGTCCAGATTATGAAGGGTTAGAGCTCGGTCTTGGCGAGACGATCCTCATTAAGACTATTTCTGAATCCACTGGTAAGTCTACTGCTCAGGTTAAGAGTAAGTATAGAGAGACTGGTGATCTTGGATTAATTGCACTGCAGGCTCGTAATGTGCAACCGACGATGTTCAAACCTAAACCATTAACTGTTAACATGGTCTTTAACAGCTTGAAAGAAATTGCTACAACCTCAGGAAGCAACTCTCAACAGAAAAAGATCAACATCATTAAAAGAATGCTAACTGCCTCTCAAGGTTTGGAAGCAAAGTTTTTGATCAGATCACTTGAGTCTAAATTGAGGATTGGCCTAGCGGAAAAGACAGTTTTGATCTCATTAGCCAAAGCACTTGTTACTGATGAGAAATTGAAAGTAGATAAGAAGGCCTCATCTTTAACGCCAGAGCTGTTCGTACAGGCAGAGGAAAAGATCAGAGATGCATTCTGTCAAGTTCCAAACTACGAAATTCTCATCAAAACTGCATTGAAATATGGAGTCTTGGACCTGGACAAACATTGCACTCTGAAGCCAGGTATTCCGTTGAAACCTATGCTGGCTAAGCCAACCAAGGCTATAACTGAGGTATTGGACAGATTCACAGGTGAAGAATTCACGTGCGAGTACAAATATGATGGTGAGCGTGCCCAGGTGCATTTATTGAATAATGGTGAAGTAAGAGTCTATTCAAGAAATTCAGAAGACATGTCTCAGAGATATCCAGATATCGTGCACAGTGTTAAGGGCTTTTTGAAACCTGATCAGCCGACTAAGTCATTGATTTTGGATTGTGAAGCTGTGGCATGGAGTAGAGAAGAACAAAAAATCTTACCATTCCAAGTGTTATCAACAAGAAAGAGAAAAGATGTTCAAAGTGAGGATATCAAAGTACAAGTGTGTCTTTTTGGATTTGATATATTATGCTACAATGAAGAGCCTATGATCCATAAACCACTAAGAGAAAGAAGGGAGATGCTGCATAAGGTATTACAAGAAGTGCCTGGTCATTTTGCTTTCGCAACGAGTAAGACTACTAATAACGTTGAAGAACTACAACAGTTTCTGGACGAATCGATCAAAGACTCATGTGAAGGATTAATGGTCAAAACACTGGACTCAGATCCGTACAGACCATCTCAGAGATCCAACTGTTGGCTGAAGTTAAAGAAGGATTATTTGGCAGGTGTTGGTGATTCGTTGGATTTGGTTGTTGTTGGTGCTTATTACGGTAAAGGTAAGAGAACGGGTACTTATGGTGGATTCTTGTTAGCATCTTATAACACCGATAGTGGTGACTATGAAACGTGTTGTAAGATTGGTACTGGATTTTCTGATGAGATGTTGAAGCAGTTGTATGAGATGTTATCTAAAACTGAGATCCAAGAGGCTAAGCCATATGTTATCCATGATCCATCTGCTGCTCCAGATATCTGGTTTGAGCCATCAATTCTGTTTGAAGTTCTCACTGCTGACTTGTCTTTATCGCCGATCTACAAAGCTGGTGCAGAGACGTTGGGTCGTGGTGTGTCTTTACGATTTCCAAGATTTATGCGTATCAGAGAGGATAAAGGTATTGAGGATGCTACTTCGAGTGATCAAGTTGTGGAGTTCTACGAAAGACAAGCTCATCAACAATAACCATGAATTGACAACTGAAAAAAATATATATAAAAGCCAGCTGAAACTACTGAAAATCACATGCCGAAATTACAGTAGAAATCCTAGTCAAGGTGATAACAAACAGAGAAGTCATTATGATTCTATGAAAGGTTCTTTCCATTCCAATTGCACACATTTGATCTTCTAGTTGATAGTTTGAGTAAATGTGGACGCATGTGGGGATGTGTACAGGGATGCAGTTGGGGTATTGCCGTTACAAGTGTCCCAGTAGTGGGTCACCTGAAGAGTAGTGTAGAGAACTAATGTGGATCCCATAGACGCAGTGTTAAGCACAGTGTTAGATTCAACTGCTGGTGTATCACAAAAGAGACTGACACTTTGAGCAGCAGCAGAATATGCTGAAACCATGGCGATTGTGAGTAGAAGGAAAATATTCATTTAATAGCAGCACAGCTGGAAAGATTTAATTTACACAATGCAATCTTGGGAACCGTCGAAATACTTGGGAATGTAACGACTTATATACCTACTTAGTCTGCTGTTCCAACTGGGTGTAAAAGTTTTGTTTAGTGCTGTCGATGTAGTGCTTATATACGTTACATGACGTCCTCATGATTCGTTTCCTTAAGTGGCGAGAAGAATGGGCTCACGCGTCATTCTATGCGAATGAAGAGACTAATGACTTTTGGAAACAGAACCTCAAAATACAGCAGTTAATGCTAATACAAAAGGATTCAAAGTTTGGCGCACTGTTCTCTTGAGGGTGTTGTGTATTCCATTGTGGCATCCCAAACAGGAAATTGATGGCCCAAAGACAGGAAACAGCACTTCTGGCAGTCACTCTTCAAGTTGTTAAAGGCTATATTACTCAAAAGAGAAACAAGAATTGAAGAGGTTATGGAGGCTCGCACACAAAGCTCTCTCGTAGAATTTGCTTTATTTAGGCTAGTATTTTTTATTGCAAACTGTCCCATCATACAGGAACAGGCTCATCTTGAGCTTAAATTGGCAAGCAAACATCGGCTAGACATTTTTGATAGACAAGCAAACGTTATATTGGAAGATTGTACAAATGATCTTGGCTGCTCTCTTCAGTGGGTGGGCTCATCGAATAGAGTTCCAAATTTGAGCTCGATTGTGCTCTTGGCTCTGGGGGCGGAGTTGCGCGGCTCATATACACATACGGCATACTTCGTCGAGCGAGACGTGCAAGCAGGAGGCCTGGCAAAACTAAAGCTATCAACACTCAATAACTTTCTCATTCGAATAATGAGCTTCCATTCATATTGAACAGCACAGTACAGATTGGTTGATAGGATAGATCTGCCTCAAAGATGCGGCAGGTTCCTCTTCTATGCAGAAAGCCTCGGCGGCGTACTCGGCATTAACTCTCCCTAGCACTTATATACAAAGCCCAAGTCCTTATTTGAAGTTCAATAAACTACATGGGGCTGTCTTGCCTTTAGTAACTTTTAGTAACTTTGATTGAAAGGTGAGAAAACATATAGGGATCAGTAATAAATAGATAGCGAAAAAACCGAAGCATTGAGGTCCAGTAGACGGCATCGGATATCGCGTATCATTGTGCGCATTACAGTATTGAGCTCAAGAACAGGATGCGTCGCTTAATCCGGCCCCTATTGCTGGTTTTAGATAGCTTAAGCAGACGGTCTACAGACTGCTAACAGTGCAGCCTCTCGGTTATTTTTCTGGATAATGTCCAAATACTTACAGCTTAGTGGTTTTCAGTGCCAGCACAACACATAGCTATTGGCAGGATGGGTATTGCGTGAAAAGACCAAATTGCAATGCATGCAAGGCTTGATCTGACATCTGCGCGTAGATTCTTGAAACACCAGTCGAAAAGAGGCAACAAAAGATCATTTACTGAAACAGTAGATGAACCAAACGCAGAATAACATGTCTAATGTCACCTTCAGCTCGAACAGTGGGTATATTCGGTGCAGGATTTGTGGTGACTGTAGTTGTCTTTCTAAGATTGTGAGTCGGTGTTGCCTTCACAAAGCTTGTAGAAATGAGCCTTGAATTTTGGCTGCACCACAAAGCTTCCCAGTCAGGAAAGAGACAAGATCTTGGTTCATACGGGTGCATAAATCATACAGAAGTCCGTTTACACAGCCTACTTTGCACGCTGATCTAGAAAGGCAAGCCCAGTGAGCACCAAATATATCCTGATACGCTCTGGTAAGTGACCAATGTCTGCTGCGGAGGGCGAACAGACAGATCCTAAGCCAACTTTGGGTGTCAACAGAGCTAAATAAGAAACCCATGGTCTCAAATGTCCAGTCGCTTTACTATCTAAAATTAGTTCTGTTCCGACTGCGTATCGACTAAATCGCTCATAACAAAAGACCGTATACTCAAACCCTTAAAACACAGAGAAAGCTGTTTTAAGAACGATCCACTATTTGCATGCAACAGGCAAAGGTTTGTCCAATTTGTCCGATTTCAGCGCACAGGAGCGGCCTCTTACACACAACACACTTTTCTTTTTTGATTCGCGAATCTGGCCCAATCAGGTATTTTATTGTAGTTGGAAAGATTACCCGGCAGTGAAATAACGTCGCGGCCGCATTCTCCTGGGACATCTATCAGCCGAGACAGGGGGACACCAGGACAAAAAAAAACATTCGCACTTTATAGCAACACGCCGAATTTGAACCAAACAAACCGGAACGTGGAAGCTCGCACTTGAACCGCTCACAAAGCAACCAACTCCCCACTCAGTAACCACCAGCCAGAACACAGAAGGCTAAGAGCATCCAGCCTATACATCCACCGCTCGGATACACCCTCCCATCAACTTCTAGCTTCTGCCGCCAGTCTAAGGTACCGCCGCACCACCTCTACCTGTCAACTTACAACTGGAGGTCACGACACATATCGCCAATTCCCCCATCACCCAACGAGCGGTATACTTCAACTTAATCAGTGGTATCAGCGTCTGTTAATTCTGGCACTAGCACCGTTATTCTTATCCAAACACCTTGACTCGTTGTTGTTGCCGCCCAGCTCAAAGCTTCTCTTGTTTTGGTCATTTGATTTGAGATTAACATATACAATCGATAGTTGACCCCTTTTCCTCATTGTCTCTCTACACATAATACTGATATACACCTATCAGTCGACACTCTCGCTTTGATTTGAGGATACACTTTATAACGACACTGGTCACCTTGATTGAAGCTCTCCTTTCCAAAACACTCTTTCACGTCACAGAACATACATCACAATGTCAACAAGAAATTTGACAGACCGCTCACCAGTGGCCAATGGCACAGAGTCCGATGACTCTGAGTCCAAAAACCCATTCATACAGGATGAGTTGAACTCCTTCGAAGAGACAAACTCGAGTGAAGGTTCAAGTAGTTCTAACCTGAATGCCAAGAAACCAACAAAGCCATATGTTGATTACAACGGTTACTACTCTCAGCAAGGCTCCTCAAACTCTCTTCACCAAGGCACAAAATCGTACTCTTCCTCAAACGTGTCAGCTATGGGCCAAAACATTAATATCGCCAAAGATGTTTACTCCCCGCCAGAATATGACAGATATCCATCCATTGCCGGTTCCAGGGTCGCCTCAATGGCCACTTCTCTCAATTCAAACACCAACCTTCTGGGACACGCCAAGAAGTCTTCAATGATTTCAGGCCAATCTTCCAATAACTCTGAATCTTCTTCGAATCCATTCCTGATGGACGCCGATTTTTCTCCATTCGGCGGTTATCCAGCTTCTTCTTTTCCATTGCATATTGATGAAAAAGAACCAGACGACTATCTGCACAACCCAGACCCGATCGCTGATGCATATGCTGACAAACACAGATTTTTGAATGATTTCAAACATATGGACAAAAGATCAACAGGTGGTCTGATTGGCCTGCTCGTGTTGTTTATTGGTGCCATCGCCTTATTCATCATTCTTCCAGCTTTGACTTACTCTGGTGCTCTTGACCATGAACAAGTTGTTGACGTCATTAGTATCCTAACCTACTACGAGTATCCAACATTATCTGCCATTAGAACGTCTCTTATTGATTCAGATACCCCAGACTCTGCTATGACCAAAGAGGCTAAGGATGGCTCAAAATGGACACTTGTGTTTTCTGATGAGTTCAATGCTGAAGGACGTACTTTTTATGATGGGGATGATCAATTTTGGACGGCTCCAGATATTCATTACGATGCTACAAAGGATTTGGAGTGGTATGACCCTGATGCTGCCACTACTAAGAAAGGATACCTCGAACTCAGAATGGATGCTTTTGAAAATCACAACTTATACTACAGATCGGGAATGCTCCAATCTTGGAATAAGATGTGTTACACTCAGGGTAACCTTGAAGTCTCCGCTCAGTTACCAAATTATGGTAATGTTACTGGCTTATGGCCAGGTATTTGGACCATGGGTAACTTGGGTAGACCAGGTTATTTGGCTTCTACCGAAGGTGTCTGGCCCTACAGTTATGATTCCTGTGATGCTGGTATTACTGCTAACCAATCATCTACGGATGGAATCAACTACTTGCCAGGCCAGAGATTGTCTGTGTGTACATGCGACGGTGAAGACCATCCAAACCAAGGAACAGGTAGAGGTGCTCCTGAGATTGATGCATTCGAAGGCGCTGTTGATACCACCCTTGGTGTTGGTACAGCTTCTCAGTCAATGCAGATAGCTCCATTTGATATTTGGTACATGCCAGACTACAATTTCATTGAAATTTACAACCAGACAATTACTGCCATGAACACCTATGCTGGTGGTCCTTTCCAACAGGCCGTGTCTGCTGTTTCCACTTTGAATACATCATGGTTTGAGTTTGGTGATTCAACTACTCACTACTTCCAGAAATATGGCTTTGAATACCTCAATGACAATGATGACGGCTACTGCCGCTGGTTTGTCGGTGATGAACCAACGTTCACAGTTTACTCTACAGCCCTTCACCCTAACGGTAACATTGGTTGGAGAAGAATTTCGAAAGAACCAATGTCTATCGTTTTGAATTTGGGTATCTCTAATAACTGGGCCTATATTGATTGGGCATCTCTCATGTTCCCAGTGACCTTGAAAATTGACTATGTTCGTATTTATCAACCATCTGATGCGATTAGCGTCACTTGTGACCCTGCAGACTTCCCAACTTATGACTACATTACCAATCATGCAAATGCTTATCAAAACGCCAACCTAACTAAGTGGAACCAGACCGGCTACGATGCTCCAAAGAATATTTTGACCGGTAACTGTAAGAGTTCTAAATATTCGTCAGCCACATGATTTTCGGTTCTCATTCTTTAATATTGGTTAGTTAGTTTGTACATTCACAGTTTGCTTTTTACATCACATCACATTCCACATATCCGTTTCACATGACGGTTGACATTGCATTTTAAGGGCAGCTTTGTTTCACTCAATATGTTTTGTTATTTTGGTCTAGATTTCGACTTCATTTTGATTCACTTTGATTCATTCCCCCCCTCCCCCTCTGCTCTCATGGTTTTCCACCTTCATGAAGTCGGGTTGACGATCTTTTGACAGAGTTTTTAAGAAACAAACCAGGTTATTGATGGTCCCGGTATATCACAGGCACAGTCGCATCGATTACTTTTTGCCCACAGTTGTTTTATGATTGTTTATTATTGTTCCCACTTGTTCATGCGTTTCTTAATAGAAGCGATATTTGTCAAATCGGTTTGTAGATCTACAACTTTAAGTTCCTAAAAGCCATTTACGTTGATTATAGGAGATTAAGTGACCAATCATTCCTCATCGTCGTCATCCTTCTTCACGATATCGTACTCCTTGATCAAGGCCTCAATATCAGCAGGCTTCCACACACGTTGAATGATTTTGCCCTGTGAATTTTTAGAGATAGTGGCGAATTCAATTTTCTCTGAGGTCAAGTTTGTGGCATCCATGGTCTTGGAAAGAACTTTGAGAGCGAGTTCCGCTGCCTCTTTGATATTGATGTTGTCTTTGTAATCCTGTTTTAATAGGGTCTGTGCAGCGGCGTTGTTGGCGCCAATACTTGTGGCCTTCCACCCAGAGTAGTTACCAGAGGGGTTTGAGGTGTATAGCTGGAAGTCATATCTGTCATCGTAGCCAGCATATATGAAAGAGACACCAAAGGGTCTGAGACCACCATGCTGGGTATAACCTTGTTTGACATCACAAAGGCGACGAACTAGCAACTCCACGGGGATGTCCTCACTGTATGTCTTTAAGTAATTCTGGGCTTGGACACGTGCAGAGTTGATAAGTATTCCAGCATCTGCTGTCATACCTGCAACTGCAACTGCAACATTATCGTTTAAAGTGTAGATCTTCTCTGCGGATGTGTCCTGCTCCAACAGCTTACTCGTCACTTTACGCTCAGCGGCGAGAACAATACCGTCGGTGGCGAGGATACCGATACAGGTTCCGGCATGGGAGATGGCTTCGAGTGCGTACTCGACCTGGATGATTAGTTAGTAATTCTGACTCTAAACTTGACAGATTAAGTAATTGGTGCTCTTGATGGCTGCGATTGGCGAGTCTACGCCACTGAATACGAAGACATCTACTCTGCCTTACTTCTTTCAGCAGGATATAGTTGAGCCCCATTGGTCACCAAGTCTTCATCTGTGAAAGCGAAAACGTACTTGGTAAAGTCTTCCCTCTGGTGAGAAGATTGTGGTTCGACTATCGTATCTTCTGGAGCCCATTGTTTAGCTATGTGGTCACAATTAGCGATGTTGTTGACAGTCTCGGTGTAAGTTCGCCACTTTGAATTTGTTGGCGTTCGTTTCGCGGGGAGGTGGGTGATTGGGGAACCGCTACACTATAGCGAAGCAGTGCGCATAGAAGGGCAAATTGAAAAATTGTACGGGAGCTGTTAATCTTGAGCTTTGTAGCTTTAGTCATTGGTTATCCTAGAACTCAGTGATGGAGCCGAAGTTCAAAGTGCAACTCCCCGACTCAGACTGGGCTGCTGTCATCACCCAGGATGGCTCGCATTTCTATCATAATACAAGAACACGGCAGTCCGCTTGGAGAGCTGACGAAGATGAGCTTCGTGAAGCTGTGGCAACTTTTGATCGTCGTGTTTTACTACTGCTGGTTGCAAAGGCTCGAGGTTTCGAGCTGGATAATGATGGTGAAGAGCTGGTGACTCGGTCCCTGGGGGCTACAACCTATGAAGCATTTGATTCAGAACAGAAGAGGCAGAAACTAACAATGCAAGATGCACAAAATGTTCCATATCCCATTGAAGAACCAATGTTATTAAGCAAAACAGGCTTAATATCTGGCTACTCATCTAGTGAAGAGTCTGATGAAGACGATGATAACGTTGGTGATGATGATAGGTCACAACCAGAAAGCAATGAGGCATCCCCTTCACCTGACGCCATAACTATGGAACATACACAAGACCACAATCATGTGGAAACGGACTCGTCAAACGATAATTCATCAGATGATGTTGCTCTTTTCAATCTGGCGGAGCTTGATTATGTTTCCTCTGATGATGATGAAGGACACCATACATCCATAGAGCAAGCTGAAGCATCGTTTCTTGCTCTCATTCAAGAACATTCACTGGATCCTTACAGTCCATGGGAAACCGAGTCACTCGCCATTATCAATGACCCAAGATTTCTTGAGATTAGCAGTAACAAGGAACGTAAACGACTATTTGATACTTGGAGTGCAATGGCCATAAGTATGAGGAACACTGAGGTCACTTCGTCTTCAAAAACATTACCGGAGACGCCATTTGTTAAGTTCCTACGACTATTGGAGTGTAAAAAGTGTGATCGTTTCTATGTAGACTTCAAGAAGAGGTGGAAAGTTGAGCTGGACACAATAGATTTGAGTGATAGAGACAAGGAGAGATTTTACAAGCAATATACCATATTGATGAAGAAAAGCGAGCAGGACAGAGAAAAGATCTTCAAATCGCTGCTAACAGATGCTAAAATCTTCAAGCGTAATCTTTTAGCTTCTGAAGGTGCAAAGAAGACACTGAATGACTTGGACCTGGATGCCCTTCCCGAGCATGAAACCCATGAGCTCTACGAAATTATTCACCACCTTGAAGAGAATTTGGGAATCTCAGATACCCTAACGCAGCAAACAAAATATTTTCTGGTTGATGTCAAAACTAGAATTCGTTTGATTTCTGAGGTCAGTCGTTTCTTTCTGAACTGAAGAATGCCTTATAACTCATGATATCCAAACCTCGTTCAGGTTAATCCGGCCTCGCTATGGAAAAGCACATATTTAAATGTATAATTTGAATGTGTTTATTGACATTAATGATAAAGTAACAAATGGTAAATGCTGTAAAGAATAACAAAGACAGGCAACGGTAATATTATGAAGCATAATGTATTCATATAAAAATATTCAGAACAAATAATGGTCAGTTCCAATGCTTAAAATGTAGAGAGTTGCATGCAGATAATAAAAGTAGGATCACCAGGCTGTAATAAAGACAGTGAGTAATATTGGTAGTAAAAATACTAACAGAGAAACGGAAGATAAGGATGATGCACCACTGGTAGTTTGGATTTCGAAACCCGAAATCTCTCCACTTGGAGTTTGTGTCTCAGCATTTCCTGTAGTTTGTGTCCCCTCTTTAGTACCTTCAGTTCCAGTGATTGTATTGATGGTGTTGGAAGCACCAGTGTTGGTGGACAATGATGTGTTTTCAGTGACACTAAATGTGTAAGAGAAACCATCTGAGTCTGTTGCAGTAACGATTTTGGTATTAGCATTCGATGTCATCGATTTCCGAGCATAACTAGTGTCAGAAGATGTCGTAGAAGCGGACGTTTCTCTAGTGTTACTCTCTTGAGAAAGCACAAATGGAGATGGAGATGCATTCGATAGAGATGTACTCGACGGAGATGTATTTGATGAAGACGAATCGGTTTCCGGAAGAGAAGTTTCAATATTATGGGTAATCGTAGGGAGTGTCTCTGTGTGAGAAGAAGAAGTATTACTTCTATCTGGAGAAGAACCCGTAGCTGAAAATCCAATCTCTCTTGTTGTACCAGCAAAGGAGGTTAGTGGAGCAGAATTAGGCATAATACCGTCGGTTGTCGAAGGAGTAAAAGTGGAATGTAGTGTTCGGGAATTACTAGCTTGAGAAGTAGACGGGTATGATGTGATAAAGGTACTGGTGACATGAGTTGGAATTGTCCCAGAACTAGAAGATGGTGCAATAGAGCCAATATGAGCAGTTGCAGACGTAACTTCATCAGAGGAGTCATCAGCGGAAATAATATTACCTGATAAAATGGTAGGATGTGATGCAACAGAGTCAAATGGAAGGGAAGAGAAAGTGATTAGTTGACCAGTAGAAGTGATACTGGAAATGACAATGGAAGAAGTTGGAGTAAATGTTGTAGAGGAAACAGTATAGGACGAAACTGTTGATAATTCTGGACTAGGAATTGTGACATTTCTCCCATCTGGTGGTGAAATCATGGTAGTTGAAAAGGTGACTAATACTCCAGAGGACGAAACGGTGAATGTCACTGTAGTACAATCTGGAGGAGCACCTGTAGTTGTGGTTTCAGCACCAGCAACTGTTGTGGTAGATTTATATGAAGAAGAGCAATTGATAGAGCAGATGGTGGAACTGGCGGTAACCTCATCAGATGAGTTGGTGGAGGATGTACTTGTAGCACTAATAATGGCAACAGAAGTTGGATTCTCTGTGAGAGTAGAAGACACCAGCATTTGAGTAGAGCCACCCACGACTATGTCACTAGACTGTGGAAAAATGAATGAGATAGTAGTTGCAGCAGGTGGGGCACCTGTTGTGGTAGTCTCAGCGCCAGCAACAGTGGCAGTGGATCTGAAGGACAGTGTATCAGGGCCTGAGGTCGGTCCAGATAATATCTCACTAAGAATAGTCGAAGGGACAACAGGTCCCAGTTGATCTGATGACATCGTAGCTGCAGTTAGGGAAGATCCGTAGGACCTGGAATCACTGGCATTGATGATGCTTGTAAGATTGTAAGAAGGTTCTGTAGTAACACCTTCTGGCAACACATCAGAAGTAGGATAAGAAGAGTGCTCACTAAAGGTCAAAATGTATGTGCTTCCAGTGGCATCAGTAACAGTTCGTATTGACATACTTGCTGTGAGAGTTTCTTTTGAGTGTGATGGAATAGAAGCCTCACAAACAACTGTACTCACCTCAGAAGAAACCACAGTAGATCCAAAAGCGTCAACCGAGGTATAACCACGGCTAATTGCACAATATCTCTGGTTAATAGCAGAGCTTGTAGATGCCGTTTCCGTAACAAGAACCACCGATGAGGAACCAGCAGCATCTGTAGTGGTTACAGTAGATACAGTACTCATAGTAGTTTCACCAGTGTAAGTCAACTGTGTGTTATCTGAGGCTGTAGAAATAAGTAAAGTTCCAGTAGAGGTTTCTGTAATTTTCATAGTGCTAGTACTGATAAAAGTAATTATCACATCACTGGTAACATATGTGACGTCCATGCTTGAGAGGTAGCTTGCATAGTAAGATGTGGTAGTGAATTCTGTGCTCTCCAAACATCTGGTTTCCACGAAGAGGATGTCAGACGTAGTATCAGTCCATCCAGTGATACTGCTTTGGGCGTTGTATGCAGGTGCAACGGTCAAGACTCTTTGAGTTGCAGTCTCATATCTAGCAATCAAACAAATAGTTGTAGATGAGGTCATTGCAGTAATAGTTGATGGGGTTGGCAGTTCAGACGTGAGAGAGTGGGCAATGATGGAAGTAGCCGTATCATCATCTGTAATATGGTACGTAGATACAACATCCGTAACAGCCCCTGCCATTGATGATAACTGATGCCAAGAAAACGAGTTGTTGGAACTTCTGAAACTTGAACTTTCAAAAAGAGCTGGTGCAGATGATGCAAAAGACTTCCCATATGAAGTCTCAGAAGGCTGAGAAAATGATGTCACTGAAGCGGATCTCAAAGTACCGGAGTTCAAGGTAGCAAGCGTTGACGCACCATCAATTGTGGTTGTCAATGACACTGGAGTTTTCGCCGTAACTGGAAAGCTCAAAGTAACAAAGGTAGAAGCAGCGTCAAGGGTTGTTGTCAATGGATATTCTTGACTAGGGGAATTATCCAAAAGGTCTGAATTTGTTAAAGTTGTGCCATCATTGTATGAGGATCTTGCTGAACTCAAAGTTGAAAAATACAAACTATCTGAACCATATGGCTGTGAAGTGAAATCATTTGAAGGAACTGTGGTTGTGAAACTCAAGCTGGAGTCATGAACATTGGGGTCAATGGTTGAGGTATTGTACTCATCAGTGGTTGTGACAGAATAAGAGACCAGCACATCCCCCGGTCTTGAAACAGCTGATGTCAAATAGTTCGATTCGATGGAAGGATGAATCGAAAAGGACTCGGTAATGTCTGTAGGTGACACATTTTCTGATGTAGATAAGCTCTTGTAAATATCTGAACTTCCAGTATCGGTTTTTATAGAGAACGCAACAGTACCTGAACTTGTTTCTGCAAAAGTTTCGTAATGACCTGAGGTGAAACCTGTAGAATTATCGGAGTAAATGGATGAAGCAAGTGTGACATCAGAATAAACCGAAGGTTTCATTGAGGAAAGAGATCTCCCCGAAGCCAAATTGTCAGAGACAATAGTATTAGATTCAAGAGAGTCCCTGGAGCCAACAGAAGATGAGATAATAGAATAATATTCTGAGGCAGACAAAGAAGGTGAGGAACAAGACGCAGTTTCCCTGTGAGAGGTGTAATTCGGTTCAATTGAAGATTTTCTCGAATTCAACTCTGGACTTGAAGACTCATCAGAGGGTTCAGGGAATGATAACGTGATAATAGTTGAAGCAGCGTCCAAAGACGTGGTTCTCTCAGGGATACTGTTAATTACCCAGTCAGATGATCCTGATAGAGACGAAGACTCATCAGAGGGTTCAGGGAATGATAACGTGACAGCAGTTGAAGCAGCGTCCAAAGACGTGGTTCTCTCAGGGATACTGTTAATTACCCAGTCAGATGATCCTGATAGAGACGAAGACTCATCAAGCTGTAGCTCCCCAATCGAAGAAGAAAATGAACTTTCGGTAGGCTCCTTCTTAGAGAGCCCCGAAGACTGATCAGAGGGTTCAGGGAATGATAACGTGACAGCAGTTGAAGCAGCGTCCAAAGACGTGGTTCTCTCAGGGATACTGTTAATTACCCAGTCAGATGATCCTGATAGAGACGAAGACTCATCAAGCTGTAGCTCCCCAATCGAAGAAGAAAATGAACTTTCGGTAGGCTCATTCTTAGAGAGCCCTGAAGACTCATCAGAGGGTTCAGGGAATGATAACGTGACAACAGTTGAAGCAGCATCCAAAGACGTGGTACGCGACAAGTCACTGTTCATATCCCAGTTGGATAACTGTGACTGTGTAGCTACTGAGCTGTAAAGCTTTTGAGACGACATATCAACGATAGAGTAGGTGGACTTTTCAGGTAGAGAGACCGTTGTCTCGAAGTGAGAGTATGAGATTGATGAGACAATAGACGTCGAACTATCAGACTGTGAGACAGATAAAGTGTCGCTAGTCGATGAAATCATATAATCTCGAGCTGACAAAATATTGTTATCTGAAGATGTCATGGAAGAGTATTCTGGATTATAAGCACTATCAGATGCAAAAGAAGAAGACTGCTGGTAGAAGAAATCAGACTGGACCGAAGAAAGGACAGCAAAAGACTCTGAGATTAAAGATGAGATTATTTCAGTCACAGAAGATATCTTCGAATCGCCTGGCTCGTTAGATGGGACTGGGTATAGCAAGCTAGAAACAACGGAAGCACCATTCAAAGATGTAGTGTCTTCATTGGAAGACCACGGCGGGTATTCAGAAGTAGTAGATGACGATAACTGCGAGACTGAAGATGTTGGCAGGTGGTATGAGCTGACCGTATCACTTTCTGGTGATACGAATCCTGAATTAGCAGAGGAGTCAAAAGAACTATATGATGGTTCAATCTCAGTAGGGGAGGCGGACTCGAAAGGATGAGAGTTAACTGACTCGTATGAGCTCGCAATATCAACAGAGGATACTGACAGATTAGTGGGGCTTGGCATGAAAAAGCGGTCTGAAATGGAAGACTTCTCTGTCGTAAGCTCGTAAGAAGATTCTGGCGTAAAGTCGGTGAAAGAAACAGATCTGTCTGTAACGGAAGGTTTGCTCGTCAAAGAATGCAAGATCTGACTAACAGAATGTAATGACTCTGTGGCCAAGAGAGTGCTGGAGTGTGAAGGTTCATAAGATAATGTGGTAGATGATGATTCAGCCGAAACAGAACTAGCACCTAACGACCAAAATTCATATTCAGAATGTAGCGATGATAGTTCTGCAGATGCGGACGAAATCAATAAACTATGAGAAATATCACTGACTGATTCCAAGGAATGATGTTCTGACTCCACTGAAAGATGTGATCCATCCAATAAAGCTTCAGAGGATATGACAGACAACATAGATGAGATAACAGTAGCATCTGAAGACACTTCGGATAGAGATACAAAGGACCTTGTAGAGGAAGTAACTTCACTAGCTGATGACAATAGAGACAAATCGTCCGGAGTCGAAATTGAAGCAGATGAAACCGCTGAATTTTGAGACTGAATTGATGTGTAAACTGAAACAGATTCAGACTCTAAAGAAGAAAAAGTCTGACTAGCAGCAACCACAATATTTGTGTAGGAAGACTTAGATGACGAGGTGCTGGATGCATAAACTGCTTCACCAGATGGCTCTTGTAACGATAATATAGCTTTTGTTGACACAGCAGCATATGTAATGGTGCTATAAAGGTTGGAAGATAAAGATTCTCCAACACTTGTAAAAGGCCTTGCAGAATAGACAGAAGTCAACAATCTAGAGCTCAATGGCTCAGGGCTCGTAGAAGAATGCAATGTAACAGAGCTAGACTGTGACTGTGCACGACAAGACTCGTCGTTGACACTCCAACAGTATCCTGGGGAGTTAGACTGTGCTTGACAACCAACATCATAGTCATATGACTTATTAAAAGTCCAGGTAGAGCACTCAATACTATCGGTAACTCCTTCTGCACACCAGTCAAACTGAATTTGAAAGTTTGGCATACAAAACTCATTGGTTGAAGAACCCTCAGTCGCAGAAACCACAACAGTAGTCTCCCACCTACCAGGATTAGCGATAAGATCCACCTTCTCATTGAAAGAGAATATTACTTTCTGGACTCCACCAATGATCTTAAGCTCAGATAACGAGCTCTTAGACATGGATGAAACACTAGAGAAATTGATGTTGACTAGAAATTGACCATCACTAGTCTTTGTGACGGATGTAACAGAAACATCAGCCACTGGTATATTCTTATTGGCTGCACTATCGATGTAAGAGCCGATCGAGCACTGGGCAGTGGGAGTCAAAGCACAGACAGTCGAAGTCACAGATTGGGAAGGACTGTTGCTCATTGTATAAGAAACAGCACCACTGAAAGAAGAACTGCTGACAATAGAGCTCATTAATGCTTTGGTAGATGAAAGCTGCGAGGTGTATTCTGGAGAAGAAGATGATAATGCAGCGTGCTGAGATGAATAGGACAAGAGGTTCTCTGTCTGAAAAGAAGATTGAGCGACAGATGACAAAGAAATCCATAAGGACTGTTTCTCACTTGAAGTAGAGACCATTCCCGAGTGGGATGGCTCTTGTGTATATGATCCAACATAGTCTGATGATACGTCTAAATCCAATGACCGATCGTTTAACGTGAATGCAGACTTTAGGAGCGTTGTGTCTGTAGAAGAGGTCACAGAAGACAAGGAATTAAGGTCATAAGCCAGAGATGACAATTCAGCATATGTTGAAGTTCCATCACTGAGTTTCTTAGTTGAGGCAGGCGTCAATAAGGAGTCTCCAGATTCGAATGAAGAGATGGAATAAGATTCAAGTGCCATAGATGACGTCAATGGCTCAACAGACGACGTATATGAAGGATACTCAAACTGAGTAGACGACAAGAGTTCAGCATCATGTGAACTTTCATTTGAGAGCGGTACTTCATAACCAGAAGACTGCACCGGGGAATAATGAGCGGAAGAGAAAGAAACGTGTTCTGACCCTGACTCAGGTTTAGCTGATAAATGGATTACGGATGACTCCAAGACCAAAGAAGATACGCTCTCAATTGAGGAAGATGCAAAATCAGAATATGAGGACTCTGTGACCAATATAGAAGGCTCGATAGATGATTCTGCTGGAGACAAAGTCATTAAGGTGGAAGCAGCATCCAACGTTGTGGTGTCATGAAGTGAACTTTTAGAAAACCATGACCTAGACCCAGGTTGGACTGAGTACGAATCATCCGAGAGAGACAACCCTGAGGTGTTTGAGAAACTGAAAATAGCACCATTAGAAGTGTATTCAGGCTCAGCTGATGCAGATAAAGGCTCAGAGCTTATAGGAGTCATCATAAAAGTAGACGATGAAATGAATGATTCCGTACAGTTATCAACAGTGACTGACGAAACTTCAGATGTCTGCAATGGGATGGATACAGCTGTGGCTGAAAACCTCAAAGATGTGTGGCTTTCGCTGGTTAAAGAAACGGACGCAAAATCAAAGGAGGATTTGGAGGAGTAGCGGGGTTTTACATGAGATTCAGCAAAAGAGATAGCAGTGGAAGACTCAGACACAGGGGAAAGTATTTTTTCAGTTCCACTTGAGATGATGGAGTCGTACAGTGACCCAGCTGTATAAACTTCAGAGTAATGGGTTAATGCATTGATGGACTCCTGTGATGACAATGTTACCGAGGAGTATGTGGTCTCGATTGATCTGGAAGAATAGGAACCGGAGCCAGAATATGAAGATTTGGGTTCTGATCCGGATAATGCCACGGTATTCGAAATGGAAGATAGATGAGTTCTGGAAGATACATTAGATGTTGATGAACGATATTCAGTCCCAGATGTCACAAATGAAGACTCAACTTCTTCATAGGAAGTCAACGACGAATAGTAACTAGAGGATGTAGAAGTAAGATAGAAATCAGAATCAAAAGAAAGCTGAGACACCACTGATGATGTATCCCTTTCAGCAGATAGTAAGACTGAGTCGGAATTATACTGCGAGAGATAAGGCAAAGATGACAGAGAAACCAAATAAGAATCACTACTGGATGTGATCTTATCTGAAGAGAAGGGCTCAACCTTAGATGATTCTGGGCTCTTAAAACTCTCGTAAGATGAGAAGGAAAGCGTTACTAATGTTGAGGCAGGGCCAAGTGAAGTAGTAACACTGGAAACAGTCTCAGAATTCCAATGGACAGATAGAGACTCAGAAGAGGAAGGGATATCTGCAGTGGCATAACTTTGTGTAAAATAAGAGTCAGAAGAGAAGTTAATAGATGGGGAAGCAGGCAAACTCTCAGATCGGGTAAAGGTAGTTCCCAAAACGGAATTTGAGTAGACGTAGTTAGAGTGGGAATAGGGCGTAGGGAAAGGTGTACGTGATGTGGAGGAATGGTCCAAAGCAGATGTTCTTGCTCCACTAGAAGTCAAGACAGCCGAATATTCTGAGGAGGGAGATACTGAAGAATAATAACCAGGGGAAACTTCAATAGAAGTCTTTGAATGTCCAAGAGTCGAAGTAGGCCTCAGAGCAGATTCAGAAGGTTGTGCAAAAGCAGATGAAGAGTAGGAAGGGTTTAATTCCAAACCAGCAGAAGAATAAGAAGACATAATAACCAAGGAGTCTGAGAGTGATAAGATATCGAGCTTTGAAGCAGAATCAAGACTTTCTGTGACCTCAGATAATAAGGAGAGAGATTGCGATTGAGCAGCAGAGTCGCTTTCAGAGCTAGGGAACACGAAATCACCCACCCTAGAAGACAACAGTTCAGACAAAGACCTTGCTACCGAAGGGGTAACACTGACCACTCCAGAAGAATGTGCAAAAGATATGGAAGTACTTGAACTAGATATAGAATACCCAGTCATAAACTCTGAATAAGAGGTAAGCGAGGTCGTACCTGATGGCCCAAGAGATGAAAGTTGTTTGAATCCACATTCCTTCGGCCATTTGAATGAGGGTGAGTCGGTCTGAGAGTTTCCATTGTTGTCATAGTTATTACAACCAGTAGTGTAGTCATATGAGTTAGAATACTTCCAAACAGAACACTCTGATTTGTCAGTAACGCCCTCGTAGCACCAGTCATATTGAATCTGGAAGGATGGCATGGTGACTTCCCCATCGGATCCTGGTAAGATGGAAACAAGCACAGTTGCATCCCATGTGGATGGGTCATTGATGGTTTCAATATTTTGGTTCCGAGAATACAACAAATAGTAGGCGGGACCAATAACCTTCAACTCAGACAAGGAGCTCAATGACATCAAAGATTCAGTGGCCTGGAAATGAATGTTGACCTCATAAACGGTACCAGAGATCCAAGAGACAGAAGAGATATCAATTTCAGCTTTTGGAATATTGGCTTGTTGGGCATGCCAGTTGAAGTTCAAGCTGGAGCATCCGCTGATGATGTCACTTTCTAAACAAGCATGTCCGGTAACAGATGGAGTACCGGAAGACAAAGTCATAACAGGTGCAGTGTTCTCTGTGTGGTCAAAAGACGTTGAATGAGAACGAACACCAGACAACAGAGTATTCTCTGACAAAGAGGAACGGGGCCAATATCCACTGGAGGAATCTTCATGGGATACAGAAGGTTGTGAGCTGCTGTTCCAAGAAACTGTACGGCCGTCAGCGCCAATAACGGAGAAGGAGCTGTAGTCAGAAGACGTTCCAACAGCATGTACCGCAGTTAAGCTAACTGAAGTATGGAATGCAGAATTAGACGATTCATGAGCAGAGGGAAACTTATTAGAAAAGGATTCAGAAGTTGGAGGAGCTAAAGCTTCTGTGGAAGGAGCACTCGCAGAAATCTCTGTAAAAGCTGTGGGGGAAGCGGTCAGGGACACACTACCTGACTTATAAGAAACAATGCCCGTGGAAGACCCTGACAGTGACAGAGACTTGGTTGAGGAATCAATACCAATGAAGTTAGAGAATGTTTGGGAGGAGCTAGCCGTGGCTATACTTCCAGACGGAAAAGCCTGAACGGTGGTCTTAGAGGAATCCACGGGAGAGTTCTCACCAGAAGGCTCAACATAGTACGAAGTAGATAGCTCTGATGCAAAATTTGAACCGGAAGTGGTGTCATTCAAGACCACAGAAGTGGAAAATTGAGATGTTTTGGTGAACTTAATTTCAGAGGTACTGAGTCCAGAAAGCGAAGAGGACTGCATATAGTAACCACACAGGTTTGGCCAATAGTATGAAGGAGAATCAGTCTGGGAGTTGCCGTTGTTGTCGTAATTATCACAGCCAGTAATGTAGTCGTAAGAGTCAGCGTATGACCAAGAGTCACATTCCGTCATATCACTTACACCGGCAGAGCACCAATCGAACTGAATCTGGAAAGAAGGCATCGAAACTATTCCATCGGCGCCTTGGTCCAATTCTACTGAAACACTAGCGTCCCAAGAAGCTGGATCAGTGATGCTATTGACCTTCTCGTTGTATGAATATAGCATGTAGGATACCGATCCGATAACCTTTAATTCTGACAAGGATTTCAAAGACATGAGAGTCTCGGTTGCATCAAAGTGGATATTAACCTGGTAAGTAGTACCAGAAATCCATACTACTTCAGTGATTTCAATGTTGGCAGTGGGCATGTTAATCTGCTTGGCATGCCAGTCAAAATTCAAATTAGGACAACCATTGATAATGGAGCCACTTGAGCATGTATATCCACCGCTTGGAGCAGAAGGAATCGAAGATTCAGTAATGGTGGAGGACGGTCCATCGGCAACAGTAGTCAATATGCCAGTCGGTGTTACATAAGTATTAGTAATGGAAGTAGTAGTGGCAGTGAGCGTAATACACTGGTGATACCACTCATTATCACTATTACATGAACATCCACCTCCACAGATGGTAGCACCTGTATATCCACTGCCGCCACACTGTCCATAACAAGCAACAGTATTCGTATTGCTGCTTGTATCGGCACCAATTGCCAAACTTGTGGTTATGGATGTGAGTATGATAGCACTGGATGACTTTATAAGATCTGGGCTCGTTGTAGTAGCAGCATCAGTCAATGTTGTATAAGTACCAGGTGTGCATTGGTAATAATAATCATTGTCACTCAAACAATAGCATCCTCCACCGCATAACGTGGCTCCTGTGTATCCAATTCCACCACACTGACCGTAACACGCAACAGTATCTGTGTTTACATAAGAGGTACTTGTGACCAGTGATGAACTAGATGTTTTTGTTGTTGCTATTGTAGGACTACTAGCAGTAGTCGGTGTTCCTGGAGTGCATTGGTAGTAGTAATCATTGGCGCTCAAACAATAGCATCCTCCACCACATAGCGTGGCTCCTGTGTATCCAATTCCACCACACTGACCGTAACACGCAACGGTATTGGTGTTCACCGAAGAGATCGTTGTGATTGTCGAAATGGTGGGGGAGAATGTTGACGTGGCCTTCAACGTGGTAGAGGTAGAGGTTGTTGTCAAGGTTGATGGAGTAGAAGTAGATGTCTCGATGGAACCCGTAGTAGAACGCGTTATTATGGATGAAGACTTAGAAGACGTTGCTGCCGTTAAGGTGATGGAAGAGGAGCTTGTAGAAGTAGTAAGAATGGTCGTAGGAGTTCCTGGAGTGCACTGATAGTAGTAATCGTTGGCGCTCAAACAATAGCATCCTCCACCACATAGCGTGGCTCCTGTGTATCCAATTCCACCGCATTGGCCGTAACAAGCAACAGTATTTGTGTTCAAAGAGGGAGTCGTTGTGATCATCGAAGATTTAGAGGTTGTTGTTTTTGTTGTTGTTGCTGCTGCATGTGTAGAACTACTAGTGGCAGTTGTCGTTGCAGTCGTACAACTACTAGAGGTAGTAGGAGTTCCGGGAGTGCACTGATAGTAGTAATCGTTGGCGCTCAAGCAATAGCATCCTCCACCACAAAGAGTGGCTCCTGTGTATCCAATTCCACCGCATTGGCCGTAACAAGCAACAGTGTTCGTGTTCATAGATGTTGTACCAGAAGTCTTGAATGTTGAGGCTGTAATTGTGGTTGTGGTGTTGATAGAAGATGTTGTTCTTTTGGATGTGGAAGAGGTGGAAGTAGAAGATGTTGTTTTTTTAGTTGTGGAAGAGGTGGAAGTAGAAGATGTTGTCTTTTTAGTTGTGGAAGAGGTGGAAGTCTTAGAGGTGGTGAGAGATGTATTTGGATTGATACTAGATGTCGTCTTGGTTGTTGTAGAAGAGGACTTCGTGGTAGTTGTAGTAATGTTGTAACCACACTGCTGTGGCCAAACATATGACGGAGAATCAGTCTGAGAGTTACCGTTATTATCATAATTGTTGCAACCTGTGATGTAGTCATACGAGGAAGCAAATGTCCACTGTTTACACTCAGTCATATCTGTCACACCAGCAGAACACCAATCGTACTGGATCTGAAAGGAAGGCATGGTGACTTGACCGTCTGAGTCCGGAGAGATAGATACTGAAACAACGGTGTCCCAAGATGATGGATCATCAATTATGTCAACATTTTCGTTGTACGAGTACAACATGGATGAAACAGAGCCAATGACCTTCAACTCAGTTAAGGACTTTATGGACATCAAAGTCTCAGTTGCCTCGAAGTGAATGTTGACCTTATAGGTGGTTCCAGAGACCCATTCGACACTTGTGATGGAAATTTCGGCCGTTGGCATGTTAGTGTTAGCACAGTGCCAGTTAAAGTTAAGACCGGAGCATGGATTTGTTATTGAATCGCTGGGACAGAGGTATTCGCTTGAAGAGCTGGAGGCCACAGTGGGTGAAGCTGTACCCGCAAGCCACACGATAAGCGAAGCAAATCTCATGGCTTCCAGATTATTCTAGTCTAATAAAGTGTGTGGGACTGTCGGTATTCAGTGAGTGTTCCTAGTAAGCGATTTGGAGAGATTGGTCCACACTTATATCAGATTGGGCAGGTCGGGATGCGAACAAGCGTGATGAATGAGCTGTAAGCTTGCTTCGCTACAATAGAAATTTGGAGCAGATATTTGCGGGAAACAGTGCGTCTGGGGACACTGTGATGCACGAGTTTGCCGAATATTATTGCACTGAAGGATGTTGTATGAACAAAACTAGGCGCTTTCTTCAACACCTTTTTCAACCCAGTTTCAAACATGTTCAAGAAAGTGAGCGGAGCGCAGTCAATACCTGGGCGAACTAGCAGGGCTTCTAGAAGCGCTTCGGTACATGATACAGACGTACCTTTCGGACCATATTGGTCTCTGGAAGTAGAATTCCGGCATTTGCATACAGCTCAAGTGGCCAATGCTCCGCCTCTGAGCCCCATACACGCTTATAGACCAGATCCTGATGCACACGTTATGCATTATAGTGCATATACGTACACGAGGTACACTAAGTAAAGTTTCTTTTTTTGCTCCCAGGTGTGCCCCCACTGAAAACTTGACACTAAACTCTATAAGTACAAGTAAGTCTTTTTTGAAAGAGCTTGTCTCCCATGTTTGGGAGCAAGTGATTTCTATGTACATACTTACAAGATTGATTAATTTCAGTTGCCTCCCCTCCAAAAGCTCTGATGGTTGTCAGCAACAGCAAGCAAACAGCTGCATGAATCAGTGTCGAAAGGTGGGTAATCGCCCGCTCACTTTTCCATGTCCTCTCCCAGATTTAGTACCAAGTCGGAAAAGCGTTAAGTCCACTAACTGCAACATATACAGATGGATACAAATGGGTAGACGAGGGAATTTCTTGTTATTCTGGAGACTTCCTTGAAGAATTACAAGGTATGCCCTTGATATCAAAGAGATGTAAGAACTCGTCTGTCATCATGCTGGCTCGAAACGTCATCAACCGCGAGCGGAAGTCTTGAGGCCCCGGGCACGACGCTGATTTTAAGCTCTGTACCCGGGGCCTACCCTCCAGATTTAGCACAATGAAGCATTTGGACTGGAGTCTACCTATACAAACCATATCAGGGGAAAAGACATATACCCGCACACTAAAGTTGTTTCAAATAGAAGCCTACCGCCTATGCCCGTACAACCTGGTCACTTCCTCACGCCTCAAATATCTTTCGCTTACGCACCCCCGTGCACAACACGGAGGTGGTACAAGCCTCCGCGCCACTTGGAAAAGACTCATTAGATCATTTAATTTGGCTTGTTATGATATATTGCTTGTAAACTTTGCAGGGGTCGTAGTAGAACTTGTAGAATGCCAACAAACAATGTGTTGCCCAACCCTTGTGTGATAAATCAAACAACCTAGTTATAAAGTTGAGCACTTTGGTGTTTAATGATTTTAGATCTAGGAGAATTGGTGGGCTTTTACAGTTTACATACTGCATAACGCCCGTTAACGTTGTCGTGTTTCGGTGTAAGAACCGCACCTTGCTGCTTGTACTAGCGTACCCGCTTCTCGGGTTTCACTCGCCAGTTACACTTTACATAGAAAGTTGCTGTTTATTCGATAAAACTGTTTTGATTTGATACATCTATTTTTCACACCTCCAATATTTTACTAGCAGCAAGTCAGTGACAGACCCTCGGCTTAGAGCCCTCAACGCAATCAGCTGTATCGAACTGCAAACTAGTTTTGCAAAGTGGCGTTAAAGCCCAGACTTGAAAATTAATAAACTCTTTATGCTAGACGCATATGGACAATTTGGTTGATTATCCGAGAAGGCA
Organism: Petasospora mycetangii; assembly: GCA_003708295.3. NCBI lineage: Eukaryota > Fungi > Ascomycota > Saccharomycetes > Phaffomycetales > Wickerhamomycetaceae > Petasospora > Petasospora mycetangii. The sequence continues at coordinate 157,608 of PPNU03000001.1, forward strand.
GGAAGAAACCTTCTCAAATGCACTAGTTCAGCTCGCTTAAAACCCCGCGTGGGGCCAGCAGTCAACGGAGTCACTGTAAGTACTAGGCCCATACCAAGTTAGATCGATATATTTGGGTAGAAAAATTACTTTTACAAGAATTTGGTCAGGTATATGAATCATCCATTATTAATCTCATTCATTATTGACTCTGCCCTTCAAGATAAAAGCGTTTTATGGATGCCGTCTGCAAAAAGTAGTGTGACTAGAATTCAACAACAATAAATAGTAGCGTTAAATCATGCTTCACACAACGTATACCCTCAAAAGTTGACTGTGTTGATTACAGATCGACCGAAGCTCTGGATCCGGCTTTGTAACTAACATAAGGTAACGGTTTTGCGTCTTCCCCCCTCCCCACCCCAGACATCGAACATCTTTCGCATAGGGATCTGCAGTTCTTCCATGCAATTATCTGATGCCGATCTTGTCATTTTAGCCGCCCGGCGCCATCGTCACTCGCGGTAGCGGAATTCTTTCAATTGGTTTGACTCAAACATATAAGCGGGCCTATGAGCTGCCAAGCAAATGCTTGTAGTTTGAACATCTAGGAGTATTTGTAATTAGCATAAGGCAGGAGCAACAACCTGACAAAATAAAACGTAGTATTATGAGATATAAATACCTGGTCAAAAGATAGAAAAGCTTGTCCAGTATTGGGGACCCAGCCCAGGAAACGACATATAATTCCCAGTTGTCGACAAAATCAAATCGAAAAGACATAAACATAACATGAAACAAGAAAGAAACACCATTTCACCACAAACCTTCCTATTTCAAGCACTCAACTTAGCAAACTTTTGAGACAAGTACTCAGCTTCGGCTGCAAAGTCAATTTTATTGACACCAACGGCAGAGTACCTCATTCTGACATTACCGTTATAGTTGTCCTCTTTGGCTCTCACTCTGAACTCAAACTCATTCATCTGCAGACGATTCATCGTCTGTGAAAATTTGTCTGGTTCCTCTTCCTTGTATGAGTGCAAGTCATTAGCAGAGCATCCAAGCAGTGCCTGCGCTTCATTGTCGAAGAGTGTGATCCACATTTGGCCAGATGGATCCAATACCGAAGCAGTCAGCACATATCTGTAGTTAGGCACAGCATGGTTAATATCGCACTTCTCGCATCTCCAAGTGCTGTCTGGCTGCTCAATAACTTTTCTGTTACAGTTATCAGTGAGGCATGCTGCGTAAGCAAAGTTATCAGTCTTTATGAAGTTGATAGAAGCCTTACAATTGAAGTATCCTGGTTTCTCGCCCATGCCAATTTCCTCCTGCTGTGCTTCAGCAATAGTCTTACGCTCCATTGGAGATCCTTTCTTCGATGAAGACATGTCCGTCTTCAAAGAAGTGAATTTCTCATCATGGCCTTGAGAATCATACCAGCCTTTTATAGTGTAAGCCTCTGGGGCATCCGGGTTTGGTGTGACAGAAGCACCTGGTGTCAGAGACAAGGTTTTACCATTGAAATCAGAAACTTTGGCACCCTTGACAGCGACAACAGTACCTTCTGGAATGTTAAAATCAATGGCGTATTTGTTCCAAAGACCAACAGAAATAGCAAACTGAGAGTCATCGACAATGGTGATATCACGACGATCATAGGAACGGCCAGCTTTGGATGTGATCTGAAAAGCCGGGTTGACCTCCTTAATCACACCGACAACATCAATCAAAGAGTCGGCCTCCAAGTTCTGAATCTTCGAGAGCTTAACAAAATCATAATTCAACTTTGGAATGCCATCCTTGTCAAGACACTCCTCAATGACGGTGTCTCTATCCAATTGTAACTCATATGGATGCTTCAAATGAGAAAATTGTGGTCTGGAAGGTTGGATTCTAGCCTTAGAAATATAATAGACCTTACCATCCTGCAAAAGGTTGAAGAATTTCTCGGCATTATCATTGAAAGCAGTAGCTCTGATCTCATCAGTCTCGTCCAGGAAGTTAACGTTGAACAACTTACCTTCGCCTCTCTGGTTAGACCAAGTACGCATGTCACTCTTGTAGGAGAGGCGAGCCTTAATGGTCCAATTGCTTTGATATGGGGATAACTGATCAATAGCATAGAGGTTGGCCGGTTTGTTGTCCCGGACTGGGGCGGCAGTTGGAGCCATAGTAGCGGAAGCCATTGGTGGCACCACAGGTGGGGCTGGTGTGTGTTCATGCGGAGTCGGAGTGGATTCTCCCTCTGTGCTCTGGTATCTGTCCTCCTCGGGGTGATTCTTGAAATATTCATCGATATTCTCGAAAGAGCTCCCAATTCTGCTAGCGCTGGCCTCTTTGACATCCAACTCACTGATGATAATCACGTGTTTGTTGTTATTACCCATTCTCTCGATATCATAGGATGTCAAAGTGATGATACTGGATTTCTGAATACCATTCGCCTCAGCAGCAACGACACAGTCCGGTCTAGCAACAGCATGTGTGCTGTATTGGCCATCAGAAAGCATTAAACGCAGTCTTTTACCCGCGTCATTTGGGATAGGCTTGACGTTGGTGACCTGAACGGTCACAGGTGGTCTTACACTCCACACTTGTTCATCGGAAAACAGGCGCTTGAGAATTCCGGTATCAAGTTGTCCGCTGGTCATCTCTTCTTGTTTGACTTAGTTTCAAGTCAAGTGTTAGTAGTTGTGAGTGGAGTTTGGCGTGTTTTGTTTTCGTCTACGCGTTCGCCACCCAAACGCGAAACGCGTGAGGCCAGTGAATCGTCGCGTTTAATGGTGGTGTTCAGGTTTTTACTATGTAATCAAAAGTAGGGAGCTTACGTACGCAGACTGACATTTGGATCATGCGGGCATAGCAAATTACCAACACTTTACCTTCTCTTATCCATAGTCATTTATTGAAGTTCTTCTTTGATTCTACAATGAATACTATAAGTATACAGTCTTCCTTTGAAGAGGTCATTAGTGACGTCCAAATTGGAGTACTACCAGAGAGCACATTTTGGATCAACATCATCGATTCTGAGAACCTTGACAATGGTGCAGCTCGTGAAGAAACCATTGTTGTGTGCAAGTCCGGTGACAGGTTGCTGTTTCGAAATAATCATGGACTACAGTTTGAAGTAATATCAGATAACAATTACAAGCTCCAAATTGATGAGCATGTCTACAACTTGAAGTCACCGGTGTCTTCTACAAGGACAGCCATTCAAGGTATAACATCATTTGATATTTCACCACAAGAAGATACATACATTGTCGGTACACACGGTGGCTCGCTCGCTTTTGGCTCGCTCTCGGAACCGGAAAAGCGTACGATACATGTGAAAAATGCCCACTACAGTTCACTTATCAAATCGTTCTTCTTCCCCTCGGGCAAGGTGGCATTGACCGCTGCTCTCGATTACCAGATAAAAATCTGGGACGCCACTGACGGTCATTCGCCTAGACAGTTTGCTGGACATAAAGATAGAATAACAGACTTGGCCATTATTGATCGTGGTAGAAATTTTTTGTCTTCTAGTGCTGATGGTACTGTCAAATTATGGGACTGTGCATCTGGTAACAATATCATTTCTCTGTCAAGAGCACAATCGTTGAAGGACGGTGTTACATCCCTTTACATTAGTCAAGGAAATACAACAATGACAAAAACCAGGAGCTCGCATGAATTTGGTACGTTAGGAAAGCGTGTCCTAGCCGGTCACGAGTCTGGTGTTATCTCTCTCTTTGACCTTGGTTCCAGAGAGGAGCTTCTCAGCATTCCAAGTTTACATTCTTCAGTGATATCCATTGGAAGCCTCAATAAGTCATCCGATACCATTTACTCTGCCTATGAATCTGGAACCATTGCTCAGTGGGATATTAGAAATACAAAGGAGCCTGTGGTCAAAAGAATCCTAGAATCCTCTTTGAACGCCATGACATATGGTGAAAATGAAATATTTGTCTCTTACAACATTGGTTACACAATCACCCTCTACAAGGACACTTTAGAAACGGCATCTATCCTCAGTGGAACAGAATATGATTGTAAGCTTGTAAGATCTTTATCCAAGTATACATACGTAGCTGGCTCAGAAGGAAATATCTATAAATACTAAGTTAATGAAACAATAAATTTTCGTGGTTGGTGTAGCTATTTACAACACATCTATAATCTTTAATTGCTAATGAAATTATGCTGTATTCCAATGTAGCCCGTTAGATTCTTGCCAAAACACTTTCAGAGCATCATTAGTAAGTCTCGTAGACCCTCTTGTGATGAGAACCTTTTGAATAAACATATCCCTCGATCCCAACTGGTGCTTACCGTTGGCAATTCGCTCGGTGTTTAGCCTCTCAAGAACTTCATATAACCATGCTTTCAAATGGAGTTGATGTTTAACCACCATAATTACCACAACCAAGCCGTACTGCTCTAAATCAGATCTAGCAGAGTCTAGTATACCCCTCATCAAGTTTTCAGTCAAAATAGGACCGATCTCTTGCTCAATGAGATGTCTCAGTATTTGTTCCTCCTCGCGTGATGTCTTTGAATAAGAACCCAATAACTTCTGCCAGAACTTACAGACAGACTTGATCACAAACTTTTCCTTTGATAACAACAATGGCAAACAGGTACTTACCATGAATTTCATAGTATCTGTCTCCCGCAGCAAGAAGCCAATTCTGTGAGAAACAATAGCAGTGAAGATATCAACAGCTGCTTGGATGCAGTCGGGGTCCTGTTGTATGAAATCAAACTGATCAGCAACAAACGTTTTGATATTCATAGAGACTTCCTGATCACTAAGTTTCTTGGTTGAATGATTTTTTTTGCGCAATCCACAATTCAACAACGTACAGATCAACTCCAGAATGTCCTGGAAAGACTTCTGCATGTTACAACGGCTTATTTTCTGGAAAGCATATTCCATAACGTCATTGTATGGTAATGCGAAAGGGCCATAATCTTCAACTAAACCATCTTTATAGATATGAATTGAGGTCAACGTGATGTCGGTATTTCCAGCCAGCATGTCAATGTCCAATGAGAATTTCTTGACGATGGATTTGATCTTATCATAAACTCTCCCATTGTAGTTGAGCCAAAACTCTTTATTTCTAGCATTGATCTCGGTACGTTGTTGATAATAATCGTCAGGAACAGCGAGGCCCTTTGCAATCTCATGGATACAGTTGAACAAGGAGCAGGTATATTCGAGCTCAGATTCATTGAGCATGTTCTGAGAAGCCTTTTCGTGGTACGGTTGAGATGCATTCTCAACAATGTCGAGCATATGGTATATATATTCCTCTTGAGCTGATGGTTCTGTTATGGCCTGGACAATGCAAGCGATAGACTGGGCAAACTTTTCTCTTGTGTAGGGAGAAATAGATACATTTGAGATCATATCCACGAGCATTGCTTCCAAGTATTGGATACTGTTCGCCAATATGTATCTACAGTTGTCACAAATTTCTAAGATGGTCCGAGAAATGTGGAACTGAAGGGTCTGATATGTCTTCATACATCCAAACAAGTACTCAATAACTTTCATAACATAAACAGAATCTCTCTTGTTGTAAAAGAACTCAATCTCACCGAGAAATCTGATACTGTATTTGACATAAGCATCTGGAACTTGTTGTTGTTGAATCATATTTGTAACTCTTGTGAGGAAGTCCGCTTCGAATATTTTGTCAATACTTGACAATATACTGTCATTCGGATCATCCATAGAATTGGAAAGACTTGTCAGTAAGAAGAAACTGGTTTCAATCTGGTTCAAATCGGTATTGGTAGCAATGGCAGAAGTAAGACCATCAAACAACGAATCGCCAACCTCTGAGAACAAACTGTCGAATAACTCAGCGACACTTTGTCTAAAATCGATAAACTCTTGTTCATGCTCACGATACTCTGAATCTGACATAATAGAGAGTTGGATTTTGTTAAAATATACCTTGGTCAACTCGCCAAAGAGTACCTGTGCATTTGATATGATCTGATTAAGGGCATTTTCATCATTTTTGAGTCGGGTTTTGATGGAATCTCTGTCTTGGATGAAGATATCAACAACGTGAACCCAAAAGTCGATCAAGTTTTTCGAAATTTCCTCTTCAATGATTGGTTTGAGTGGGAAGTTTGTCAAGTTGAGAAGAAAGTCCAGCAATGGTTTGTTCTGATGACTGAGTATTCTCATTGTCATTGTCAATTCATCAGATTCCACATATTTAGATATTAACAATGAAAACTTGTTCAACTCATCATAGTCCTCGGTTTCCATGAATTTATTGATGTTGTTCATTGACCATTCACTGGTGATCATTTGTTCAAAGCTCATTCTCAGATCATAGCTAACAAGGAATGGATTCTCATCAAACAACGCGGTAACGAACTCAACACATTTTGAGAAAACCTCATCAATTGAAGAATGTAAGAGCATAAATATAGACTGCCATATGTCGTTGAGGTCGTTGTAACGGACTTGTGTATTGTGAAGGACAAAATTGATGTATTGGAACCAATTGGTCAAACTTTCAAGGCCAAGGATAATGAGTTCCTCGTTATGTGATTGGAGATTGTGAATGATAATGTGCTTAATTATAGGGTAGATTATAGTGTGTACCTTATCATTTGTAGTCTCACCGACGCCCTTGTGTTTTCTCTCGACAGTGAAATCGCTGGTGAGATCTTCCACAATGATAGATGCAAATGTTAAGATCAATCTGTTGGCTGAAATGTCTGAGAGTATTGGTTGAATCAAGTCCTCAACACTAAAAGTGGTATCCAATGCAGGACCTGTATTTGTATTGATGATATATGCGAGGACAGCTATTGGATTGGTCCACATTGGTGCTTCAATCTCACCAAACTTAAAGAGGATGGAGAGATTCTGAAACATCTTTCTCACAATAAACATATTCGAAACTCCATTACCTCTCTGCTGATTTATAAGCTGTGTCACATGGTGTAATAATCTCTGAAGGATAATCACTGGCTCTGTTCCTTCAAGCTCTTGCCCACCTTTGAGCTTACTGAGAACGACTGTGTATGTTAAAGCACCAAAAAATTGACAGTTCAAAGAGAGTGATGGGTCACTAAGAAGCATGTCAGCTAGGGTATATCCCTCAGCCGACTTTTGAATCGCTTGAAGGTACGTCTGGACCTGTGAGATCACTTTGGCATCTTGTTCGGAGTAAAGCCTCTCGATTAGCTATGATATTAGATGTGTTAGTCTTATACTCAACTCGGTGCTCTTCTGCCCGACAAATAGCTACACTCTTCTCAATACACACCTGTACAAGCTGCGGCAGCGTTGGATGCTGAGGCAAATCCATCATCAGAAACCTTCCCACTCAATTAGTCAGGTAGATCACACAGAGTTTTCCAAAGTGACTGACCAAATGCGCTACTGCACCTGTACTCAGAAGTAAATTTAATGCCCATCTGAGGTGTCCGTACCATTCGCGCTTAAGCGAAACAGCTTATGTAATTGAAGGACGCCGCTTATGTAATATTGTTTGTTAGTTTGTTTTTTTTTTCTTTTCTCAATTTTTTCCGAGCCGGTGGCGCGTTCTGGCCTCTCGCGCCTTTCGCGGACTTTTCTCTCTCCCTCCCCCCGGTTATAACAAACAACAAACAACTTGAGAAAAGACCCTTCCAGCTACAAGAAAGCATAGAATAACGGCGCTTCACCGCAAAAACAACCTGTCAGGAACTTTGACTTGAGACCCTTATCAACTCCTACATACATCGTACACTAGGCTGCTCAACCGCTAAAAACACACAAATACTTCTCTCGTTCCCCTTTCACGCTCCGTTTCATCTCGCCATTTCATCAACGAAAGATGAGCGCCATGCCAGAGAGACCACCTCTTCCACAGCTGAGTACGTCGCTTGCAGATCAGGCCACCGGTGCTGTCTATCAGGTAATTAAAGAGTTTAATGCAAGACTGGAGGATGAGTTAACACTGAGGCTCGGCGACAAAATCGAGGTGATATCTGATGACAAAGAGTACAATGACGGTTGGTACATGGGGAAATCGCTGACCACAGGTAGTGTTGGGCTTTACCCCAAGGCATTCACACAGCTGCTTCCAAGTCTGACGAGACCGACACTTTTGAGGTCTCGATCAAGAAGAATCGCTTCGCCAACTTCCGCCACGATGCAATCACCAATCTCCAACAAGAGCTCTTCTGTTACACCAACGTCTCATAGAGCTCCTAAGTTTGAGGACTACATGAAAGAGTCTCCTGTGATTCCAGAAGAGTCACCTAAACACAGTGGTGTCACCAGTGCCTTGTCAGACATTGATAAGGCACTCGAAGAACTTAGAACAGAAGCTGGCTCCGCTTCTGATGAACTGAAGAATATCGACACCCGTCGTTATAGTACAGAGTCTAAGGAGTCTTTGACACCGGAGTCTGTTGAGTCGTGGACGCCCGAGCAGGTTACATCTTATTTCGCCTATCTGGGTTTTGACTCAAAATCTGCCGGTCAATTTGCTAAGCACAAGATCACTGGTACCATTTTGCTTGAGTTGGAGCTCGCATATCTGAAAGAATTAGATATCGCATCCTTCGGCACAAGATTTGAAATCTATAAGGAGATTGAAGCACTAAGAGAATTGGTGAAGAGTAATAACGATCCTGTCGATGAAGATATTCTTGGCGATGATTCTGGTTTGCAAGCTGCTCCAGAGCTTTACAGAAATGGCAACGGAACTCAAACAACACTTGAAGAAGATATCGATACATTCACTCGTCCCCTGGGAACACACACGAGAAAGAAATCAAGATCGTTGGATAATATTCCAGAAGTTTCGAAGTCCCAAAGTACTCGTTCTACTGTTCAACCACCATCTTCCCAAATTCCCCAAGTGCCGCAATCTCCTGTCAATGCTCAATTTTTGTCTCCAAGAAGAGCACCTGCTCCACCATCTTATCCATCTCCTGTTCAAATGAACCAGTCAACACCAACGATGAAAAGACATTCCTTTTATGAATCGCATTCGAGAGGTCATTCCAGAAAGCCATCTTATGACGTCAACCCAGCTTACCAAGTCAACGCAGGTCACTCGAGAAAATCTTCATATGACACTAACCACGCCAGAATTAGCTCTCGTGGTATTAAGAGTGCTTCTGTTGCTGATTTGCTGAGTACCATCAATGATAAACGTCCTGCTTCGAGTATTTACATGGATGCTTCACATTCCAGAAACTCAAGTGTCAACTTAACAACTACAGGCGGTGGTCATACTAGAAGCTCTTCACATGCCAGTGCCACACAACATCGTCGTCAGTCATCTGTTTTCTCTTTCATGTCAAATGGTTTTGTTGCTGGTGGTAAGTCGTCACGTCCTGCTTCGGTAATTTTCACCGAATCTCCAACAAAGAGTACATTCCAGAACACTACACCAATGATGCAACAAACAGGATCTATGTCTCCAGTCAAGGACAGAAGATCTGTTAGTGCTAAAGAACCAACCACATCATCTTCCACGCCAGCAGCTGCAATTCCACAATCTCCGAACAAGAGATCAGTTTCTGAGGCTGTTAGGGCCAAGACCTTACGTACAATGTCATCTAATAAAACGAGTAAGAAGGACACATCCGCTTTTATGGAGGGTATTAAGGGAGTGTCACCATCTGAATCTATCAAAACTTCTCAATGTTATGGATGGATGGCTAAAAGAGGTGGTATTGCCGTTGGTGTTTGGAAACAACGTTATTTTACTCTTCATGGTACGAGGTTATCCTATTTCACTTCGTTGAGTGATACAAGAGAGCGCGGTTTAATTGATATCACTTCTCATAAGGTATTACCTGCCAAAGATGACGATAAGTTGATGTCATTATATGCTGCTTCTACTGGTAATGGTAAATTCTGCTTCAAACTGGTTCCACCTGCACCTGGTTCTAAGAAAGGCTTAACCTTCACACAACCGAAAGTTCATTACTTCGCTGTTGACACAAAAGAAGAGATGAGAATGTGGATGGCTGCACTGATAAAAGCTACTATTGATATTGATGAATCTGTTCCTGTCTTGAGTTCATGCGCCACCCCGACCGTTTCATTACAAAGAGCCCAGGTGTTATTGGCGCAGGCACGTGAAAATGCAAAGAAAAGAGAAGAGGCCAGAATGAATAACCAAGCTTCAAAACCATCTTTAGTGACTGAATTCTCAGGTAATTCATCTGGTTCACCAGATACTGACTCGTTTGATTCTAACATGCCAGCCCATTCTCCAAATACCACAGCTAACACTTCTGAAATGACACCAGTAACAAATCATGAACCAACATTCACGTCACCATACGATTTACCAATGACTTCTGTGAATAAATCTGCTACTTCATCCACTACACAGAGTCCTATTGATGATTTTAAAAGTACTCCATATAACGCAGGTGTGTTACGTCAACAGAGTCAAAGAGTACTGAGCCCATCGCAGGCTGCTGCTCAGGCTGCTCTAGGTGGTTTTAAAAGAAACAATAAGGTCTAAGTGAAAGGTCTCAGTTCTATGGATATCCGACTTGTTATACATTGTTGAGATCACCCAACTATCACCAAACATCACCATGACCATTACACTAAAAAAGCGTTCCCGCCTGATTCCTTGCCCTGTTTTCTGGTATTATTGTTTTCGATCAAGTGGGTCACCAAGGAGAGCCCCTTGTTCCGGGTGCTTAATAATCTATTTCCTTAAATTTTTAATGAACAACCGCACTCAATAGAACGTGTTGCTATAAGTTATTCGTAGTAGTAAGGTTGTTTTTTTTCGCGGGTATATCAAAACTCAAAACATCAACATTTTTGACTTGTAACCTCTAGAGAAGGGAAGGGAACAGTGCTACTGCATCAGACACGTCATACGATGACCACAGATAACTGGGATACCTTGTCGCTACAACTAGCCAATGATCCTGAAAACTTCGGTCACTGGACCGCTTTGATCGCATTTGTTTCAAGCAGAATGAGTAAGATCTCGCCTCTATCTGACATTGAACGAATGCGTGTATGTTATCGGCAATTATTGCTGAAATATCCATATTTGGAGCAATATTGGGTCAACTGGGCACACTTGGAGTTCACATTAGGAAACACCCATCAAGCTAGAAAGGTATATACGCAAGCTTTAAGTGTGTTACCGTATTCATTACTAGTATGGGTCAAGTATTTACAACTGGTTCAGTTGGTTGAACTGGATTATGAAAAAGTGTTGTCGTTGTTTGTTGAAAGTGAGATGAAGGTTGGATTCCACTATCACGCCTATGAGTTCTGGAAATTGTACTTATCATTCGAAGAGAGTCATAAAGGTAAAAGTGTATTATGGTATAACTTATTAAAAAAGGTCATCGAGATCCCCAGCTATCATTTTGCATATTTCTTCAAGCTATTGATGAGTGAGATTGAGCAGTTGGATAAAGAGACTGCGTTAAAGATTGTTGATGCTGTTGAAATGAACAAGAAGCTGAAGATTGATACTAAAAAAGAGTGGAGTAAAGACACGCTACATGATGTTCGTTCCAAATTGAAGAAGACTTATACCGATGCGTACATCACCACACAATTCTTGTCATTTGAGATGTATCAATTTGAAAAAAATATCAAATTGGAGTATCTTGTCCCTGGTGTTTATCAATCATATCAAGACTTAAGTAATTGGGAGGACTATCTGGACTATATTGAGCTGAATGGCTCTTCATTACAAGTCAAGCAGTTATATCATAGAGCATTGACTCCAACAGCTTATTACCCTAGCATATGGTTAAAATTTGCCGACTATTACATTCATAAGGGTCATTTACAAAGTGGCAAATCGATTTTACATATGTCTCTCGTCTACCTCTCTGATGCCATGTGTGTACCGATCCAACTGAAATTGCTCAAATTGGAGTTATCATTGGGGAACTACCTATCTGCTCGTGACATTGTACTAGCGTCACTGACGAAAAACAAAGACAATGTGGAGCTCCTGATCCAGTACGTTAATATTGAGCATACGCTGATGGTGCGTCGGTCCCAGTTTGACGTTTCAGAGTTCAAGACGTTTATCGTTGATCTGCTCCAGGATAAGCCGGTTGATGTGTCTGTTGCGGTATTGAAGCACGCCACGAGGTTCAAAGCTCTCGAAGGTGCCACCATCGACCTACTGACGTCGCTAAGGCCAAGCTTGCAGACTAGCGGACGCTACTGGATCCTGATTCTCGAACAGACAGAGCACCAGAACGTGATGGCTGTCTACGAAGAGGCGCTCACAATGGTGACGAGCTCCGTTGAGACCCTCAAAGCGTGGGCGTCCCGTTCTCTAGCACACTCCCCGGCTTCTTTGCCATTACTGTTCGAGTCGAGTCGTGAGACCCTTCCATAGTTTTCCCCTAGCTCCATTAAAGCCCATATATACACGTGACCGACCTCAGTACTACAGTCATCAACTGATTAGCCCGCGCGACTACGCTCTTTGTATAGGCGATGACCTCCGGCAGCCATCGGAGCGCGCCCGATGGGCCACAACCTCCGGGCCGCAGTGAGATTATAACTGATGGGGCTTCTCTTTATGGTGCAAATCGAAAGCCCATTTTTGGCTCCAAATGTCATTTTGTGCTGTTCACTGTGAGTTGTTCTGTGTGTGTCCCTCCAGTGTTGTGGCCACTTTACATTGGCTAAAGTCTCTACTGAGGCCACCAGCCCACGCCACACAGTCAAGGTGCGCCGTTGCGTGGTCACCTTAAAAAAAAGGATTTCAGTCCGCCATATAAAAGGCCCCATCGCGCCCGGTTAAACCACCGTTATCAGCACACGCAAAGCAAAGCAGCAATTAACTATCAAGTGTTGAAACGATGCTACCACAGGACTCTAAAATCGGCTGGTTGGCCTCCCTCGATGTCTCCGAGACCCCAGAGAACCATTTGCGCAGAACTGCGATCATCGGTACAATTGGGCCAAAGACTAACAGCGCTGAGATGATGGTCAAGCTCAGAAAAGCCGGTTTGAACGTTGTCAGAATGAACTTCTCGCACGGCTCGTATGAGTACCACCAGTCCGTCATTGACAATGCTAGAAAGTCGGAGGAGCTCTACCGTGGCCGTCCGCTTGCCATTGCGCTCGATACCAAGGGCCCCGAGATTAGAACCGGTACCACCAAAGAGGATAAGGACTTCCCAATTGGCGTCTCCCATGAAATGATCTTCTCTACCGATGACAAGTACTCCAAGTCTTCTGACGACAAAATCATGTACATTGACTACAAAAACATAACCAAGGTCATTGAAAAGGGCCGTGTCATCTACGTTGATGATGGTGTTCTCTCTTTTGAGGTGTTGGAGGTCATTGACTCCCAGACTTTAAAGGTGCGCTCCATCAACGCTGGTAAGATCTGTTCGCACAAGGGTGTTAACTTGCCAAATACCGACGTTGATCTTCCAGCTCTCTCTGAGAAAGACAAGGCTGATCTTAGATTCGGTGTCAAGAACGGAGTTCATATGATCTTTGCCTCGTTTATTAGAACTGCTCAAGACATCAAGACCATTAGAGAAGTACTCGGTGAGGATGGTAAAGACATTAAGATCATCGCTAAGATTGAAAACCAGCAAGGTGTTAACAACTTCGACGAAATTTTGCAAGAGACAGATGGTGTTATGGTTGCTAGAGGTGACTTAGGTATTGAAATTCCAGCTCCACAGGTGTTTGTTGTTCAAAAGCAACTTATCGCTAAGTGTAACCTTGCTGGTAAACCAGTCATCTGTGCTACGCAGATGCTTGAGTCCATGACTTACAACCCAAGACCAACTCGTGCTGAAGTCTCAGATGTTGGTAATGCCGTCTTGGATGGTGCTGATTGTGTTATGCTGTCTGGTGAAACAGCAAAGGGTAACTACCCAATTGAGGCCGTCACTATGATGCACCACACATCATTGATCGCTGAGAAGGCTATTGCATATGCTCCTCTCTATGATGACATCAGAACTTTAACCAAGAAGCCATTGTCTTCTGTTGAGACCGTATCTGCTGCTGCCGTATCTGCTGCTGCAGAGAATGGTGCCAAGGCCATTGTGACCTTGTCCACTTCTGCCACTACTGCTAGACTGGTGTCCAAGTATAGACCAGATCTCCCAATCATCATGGTGACGAGAAATGAGCGTGCTGCTAGATTCTGTCACTTGTACCGTGGTGTGTATCCATTCGAGTACAAGGAGGCACCAGAAGAGAACTGGCAAGAGGACGTTGAGAAGAGATTGAGACATGGTGTTCAGGAGGCCATTGATCTTGGAATTTTGAAGAAGGGCGAGTCCGTTGTGTGTATTCAAGGTTGGACAAAGGGTTCTGGTCACTCCAACACCATCAGATTAATCACCGCTTAAACCCATTTTTACTTCTTTGATTGCTTGTTTAACTTACACGTGACGATTTTTAACAAAAATGTATGATCATATGAAAGATTGCATGAATATATTTGTAGTTTCTTAGTTGTATACATAACCTTAATATTTTTCATTACTCATTTGGTTCGTCTAACAAACTCCTTCAGGGCATTCGCCCACTTATCACAAACATCGGACTCCGATGCGATAACCAGCCGCATCCGTTGTGTTACACTATGATAGAAAATTCGGTTTTTCTGCCATACTTCATCCAAGAAGTCTTGAAATAAGTCCATATCTTTAGCATGTGGTCCTGAAATCTTTGTTTGTGTCATCCAGTTGTCTATCAGTTTTAAAACCTCTTTAGGTCTCGATTGTTTTTGAAATGTCAAAGATGGACACAATTGTTTGAAATTACTAATTGATAACTCCCCGATCTCATCATGTTGTAAAAGTGGTAATTTACCTTTCAACTTATCATACTCAGTCTTCTTGGACTCCTCATATTGCTTCCATTCCTCTAGAATGTTATCTCTAATCGAAGAAGGCAACTCTTTTAATACATCCTGATCAATTTGATCCATATAGGGTCCTGCATGAACGGGTGGTGGTATGGACTTCTCTGGTGATTTGGATGGGGACCTCAATTTCCTCTTGGTAGGTGATTTCTTTGGAGAAACAACCCTAACATACTGTGCTTCTCCATCGGGTGCAAAAACTCGTTGTAGAAATACCCTTTTATTCTTAGAAGGTGTCTTTGGTTGTAGCTGGATGTTCCTTCTGTGCAACTCATTTTTCAGTTCTTCTTGAATGTCTTTTGGTAAATTCTGAAACACTTCTATATCGACTTCCTTTGGTATCGATAAGATAGGTTCCTTGGCCTTTTCCTTCTGTCTCTTGATCTTATTTTTCACGGAAGATGGTAGTTCCTCCAGGATAGAGGATTCAATGTCTGAGGGTATTACGTACTGTGTAAAATTTGACATTGGAGTCTCTTCGTGTTGTGCCTTTTCTTCTACCTCTTTTTCTTCCTTTTCCAATATTTGTCGCTTATAGGTATCAAAATCAACCTTGTTGAACTGCAATCTCTTCTGATTATCCTTTTTCCTCTCAATCAACTGCGTCACTTGAATTGAAATACCTCTCAACTCCTTCGGATCACATCCGATGTGGCGAAATAAAGCTCTGGCCTCGGTGCCAATAATTCTAAAATCGTCAGTCGGTACTCCCAATTTGGAACTTTTACTAAAAGAATCACATTCACCGCATCCTAAGTACTTTGGAGGATCCCTTGGAGCATGAGGAGCCCTCTTCAAAAGTTTCAATGTCAGTTGAGATGTGACCATATTGATTTTTTCCAGCTTTAGAGTAATTTCTTTGGCAATCTTCAGTAAGAATCTGTCTATCTGTGACATTTCATCAAATCTTATACCCCAGTTGATATCTATAGAAACGCTCTTCCTCATGAACTGTAAAGGATTTTCAGAGATGTCGATAGATGTATTATCAACACCGCGAGCATAATCAAACAACTTTTGTCCTGTCTTTTGGCCGAATATCTTTTCCAAATTGGATATTTTCAGTGATCTTAGATCTTTCACTAGTGGTTTGCGTTCAAGATCATTCGGAAACAGTTCATTCGTCAATTTTTGTACAATTGATCTACCAACACCTGGTAAATCACTCACTTCGATCTCATTTAAAAATTGTGTGATATTGTCATGAAGGTAGAGAGAACCATCAGGCTTTGCCTTCCGTACTGATAATTTGGCAAGGAGGACATTGGATGATATTCCAATACTAGCTGTACATTTGGTCTTAGAAAGGATCTCTTGTCTTAGTTTCTCTGAAAATAATATCACTTGGTCCACAAAGTCCTCCCCATCTTGATTAAAGAAAGATGTGATCTCCAATAAAGCCTCGTCAATAGAAACAGGTAAGATACAATCAGGTTTCAAGGACATCAATATATCGTAAAATTGTTTAGAGATTCTCTCATATGTTGGAAAGTCATAATCAAGACAGACCAACTGTGGACACAACTTTTTGGCTCCACCTACCCATGTGCCATTCCTAATACCATATTGGCGACAGACGTAATTGCAGCTGGCAACGTCTGCAGTGGATGACGCTGAAGATCCACCATGAGAAACACATACTGGTGTATTGTTGAAATCAATTTCTGGATACTTCAAGGAAGAAGCCATGGCGAAAAAGCAATCAAAGTCCACATGCATGATCAACTTACTTCCCTTCTTCTTTCTTGGTCTTTGTGTCTGTCTAGCCTGTACTAACGCTTTAGAAAGAAACTCTGCTCTCAAATCTGCCTTCCAAGTACTCAAATGATGGAGCCTCGATTTGGCAAAGAATATCGTCAGGAAATCAGGATGTTTAGAATCAACAGCTATTCCGGTTTCATCTGCTGTTGGGTCCGATTCTGGTTCTGGTTGAGTTAAATCAGAAACTTCGTCATTCGCATCATCACTATCAAAGGACCCATCATAGTCTTTATCCTCCTTTGGAGCAAACGGCAGTCGTACTTGACCATAGTCTGTGTCGATGACGCTGTAATCATTCCATCTTTGCAACTTACCCTTCTCGATAGAATCAACAATCCACTCTGGCCTCACTACTTTGTAGTTTTTGAACTCCAACCTCTTCTTTGGTGTGAGCCTCGAGGCAATCACATGAGTAGCAGCACCTTTTGAACTCAAGTGATGAATGAACTTGCCACCGTGGAGTATCACAAGCTTATGGATAGTGGCGATGCCTGGTCTCGTGTGGCCGTTGACGTGAATAATACAACCTTCAAATAAAGATGACCTCTGGTCGTCTAATCCTTGAATTTTACGTCTCTTGTTGTCCCACTCCAGGTATTTTTCATCTTCGAGCTGTTGATGGGCAGCCTTGGTGGCAAAGTAAGTGTTGTAGTCGCCAAAGATGATGTTGTCTCCTTCTGAGCTTTGTGACGGCGGCTCATCAGGTGGTTGTTGAGCCAGGGGTAGCGATAGAGACGTTGATGTGTGGTGAGACTCATCAGACGGCAGCAACGGCACTGAAAGATCCGGGTGTGGTTTCTCTCTCACTTCTTCGTCGTTGTCTGTTGCTATCTCATTGCCGCCTTGCTCGTTCCTCTGTGACAGTTTGTTAATCAAATCAAGGAGCTCATCATCACCCAGAGAGGTCAAAAAGCTCTTATCCGAAAAGCTCTTTTCCGAAATCTGTGAAAGATCCATCACTCATCGCTATCTTTCAGCTGTGGTTGTGCTGTGGTTGTTTCACGGTGTGCCAAGAGGCACATTATGGTGATGATTGCCTGGGTTATAACCCGCGCACTACTTAACGGCCCCGGCCCCACTGAGTTTACTATAACACAGAGTGGTTTCAAATATAAATTATTGATTTCATGAAGCTTAATAGCAAAATAAATAAATATATACCGATACTGTATCAAACAGTATTTCAGACCCATCATTTAGATCTATCCTTAACAGCTGCGATCAGCTGCTCAACAACTTGAGGATTGGACAAAGTGCTCACATCGCCAAGCTGGTCCTCCTCACCTGCCAAGATCTTTCTAAGGATTCTTCTCATGATCTTACCGGATCTGGTCTTTGGTAAGTCGTCGACCAAGATGATGAGCTTTGGTGCAGCGAAAGGTCCAATTTCTTTACGGACGGTCAAGATCAGCTCCTTGGAGATCTCAGTGGACTTGGAGGCCAAGGACTTATCCTTCAAAGCGACGAAGGCAGCAACAGCTTGTCCTGTCAACTCATCGGCAAATCCAACAACAGCAGACTCGGCAACAATTGTATTTTCAATCAAAGCAGCCTCTATCTCAGCAGTGGACAATCTATGGCCAGACACATTGACAACGTCATCGACTCTGCCCAAGATCCAGAAGAATCCATCAGCGTCCCTTGCAGCACCATCACCAGAGAAGAAGTATCCTGGATATGGTTTTAAGTAAGTATCGAGATATCTGTCGTAATTTTTCCAAATAGTTCTAGCAATCGATGGCCATGGAGATTTGATGGCCAAGATACCTTCAACGTTGGGACCTTTCAGTTCCTCTCCCGTTGTTGGATCCAAGATCAATGGCTCAATCCCGAAGAATGGCAAAGAAGCGGAACCTGGTTTCAGTGGTGTCACACCAGTGATACCAGAGATCAGTTGAGATCCAGATTCGGTCATCCACCAAGTATCCAAAATTGATATCTCACTCTTACCGATCTTTTCGAAGTACCATTCCCATACTTCTGCAGCAATTGGCTCACCAACAGATCCAAGAGTTCTCAATGAAGTTAAGTCGTGACCTTCAATATATTGATCACCGGCCCTTTTCAACAATCTCAGAGCGGTTGGAGCAACGTAGAACTGTGTAACTTTATACTTATCCACAATCTCCCAATAACGAGAATAGTTAGGATAAGCTGGTGTACCTTCAAACACCACTGTAGTTGCACCGTTAAGCAACGGACCATACACAACATAAGTGTGACCTGTAATCCAACCGATATCACCAGCAGTGAAGAAGATATCCTCTGGGTGTAAGTCAAAGTTATACTTGATCGTGACCAAAGCACTCAGTAAATAGCCAGCAGTACAATGCTGGATACCCTTTGGAGATCCTGTAGATCCCGAAGTATAAAGCAAGAACAACGGATCCTCCGAGTTGACCGGAACAGGTGGGAAGTATGGACCATACTTCTTTGTCTCTTCATGCCACCATAAATCTCTCTTCGGGTCAAATGGCACATGGTTACCAGTTCTCTTGAAGACCAAAACGTTGGAGACTTGAGGACAGGACTTCAAAGCCTCGTCAACAATCTTTTTGGTCTCAATGGTCTTAGAACCTCTCTTGGATTCATCCGCAGTGATCACGATCTTGGAGTTAGCGTCATTAATACGGTCTCTGAGTGAAGCAGAGGAGAAACCAGCAAACACAACAGAGTGTAGTGCACCAAGACGAGCAATTGCCAATAGCGTCACAACGGCCTCTGGAATCATTGGCAAGTAAACGGCAACTGTGTCACCTTTTGTAACACCAAGACTGTTCAAGATAGCAGCGACTTTAGAAACCTCCTTAAGCAATTCGCCATAAGTAACAATTCTTCCTTCACCTGGCTCGTCAGCCTCATAGATTATTGCAGGCTTGTCCGGGTTCTTGAACGCGTGTCTGTCGACACAATTATAAGAGGCATTGAGTGTACCACCAGTGAACCATGAGGCAACATCACTGTTAACGAATCCCTTCTGTCCATCTGGATGTTTAGCGACATCAAAGGGTCTGATCCAGTCCAAATTTTCCTTAGCCAGCTTACCAAAGAACTGAGATGGATTTTCAATGGATTCTTTGTACATCTCATCATACTGAGCCATAGATGCAATGTTTGGAGGGCCCGGTCTCTTTCTGTTGTTCTGTGGAGCCGGAATGGCACTGATGTCCATCAAGTGCGCATTCTCCAGCTGCTTTGTCGACTCTGGCATTGTTATCTCTGTTAGAAGCGTGTGTATTCCGTTGACTAATTGAACTCTAGCGACATTTTAGCACATGGCGGGGGTCCCAGCGGGGTCTTATATGTGGACATCCGCCTGCCCCACAATGGTCACATTTTTGTTGAGCTTTATTGTGCGGCCCGTAAATTCCCCTCCGCAAGCCCTTTGTGTGCGCACAGGCACTGATCATATGTGGGGCTACCGGTGTCCTGCTCCTTCTGTCCTGGCGGTGTGTTTATTGGGTTCGCCAATAAGGAGTTGCTTAATGGCTAATTGCGATGGAGAAGCAACAGCACTCTTAGGAGAGCACAAGATGGAGCATCCGTCCTTAACGCATACAGCCGATTGATTATGTACGCACTACAGTATGCAATTTTCTAACAAGCGAACACAACAAGTCTTATGGTGTGTAGTGTGTAGTCAGGGGAAGTGGCGCCTGTAGCGATCAAGATGGCTGGGAAAGGCAATGATAACACCTCTACGACGGCTGGGCGGGCCAGTTCCAGGGCTAATATGGAAAGGTACAATTGCATTATACCCTATTTGTTGATCCTTGCCAACATGATGTGTGACTACGCTCCCTTCAAACGAGCCCTGCGACGAATGACACCGCCCCACACTGAAGTAACTGCAAAGGTTGGCGCAAAGTGTGGGGCTGATGTGGCTCCTACTGATGGTGTCCAGGTGTATTTTATGATTATGTAACTGAAGAAGAACCTATGACTTATCAATGTACTTATTACAGTGAATTCAAGAAGAAATGGTACATTTCTATGCATCAATTCAAAACAGATCTATACAAGGATTGTCAATATTAATTTAAAACATCTCGCAGTTCAGAATTTCAGAATTTGGCATCTTTGTAAGCTAATCTCAACTGTTTATATAAAAAGTTGTTGTCTTAATTGTAAGTATTTGAAATTTGATAACATATTATCCTCTTAACATCTTTAAAGCTTATAGAACACTCTCACGTACTTGCAAACTGCACAAAATACTAACGTTTTGACGGTTATTACACACATATCGCTTCAAACTTGAATTTAAGCAATACTATGTGGTGTACGGGTGTACTGGTGGAGTATGGCACATGGTTTATACTGGAAATTACACCAACGAGGACTCGGTTAATATGGGCGTGACCTCTAAATATTCAGCTCATGAACTTCTTCTAATAATTTCCTGAGGCTCGTATTACAACATGCAGTTCGGGACCATGGGATCTTTTCAGAACATGGTTCGCTACTATAACTGTGCTAAAAGCATAACAGTACCTGAAAGGGTCTGATATCAGCATTCTGTATGCATGCGATTAGCTAAACCACTAAATAGCTATTAATAAATAACCCCCACTGCCTCCACAAAGATCTATCCTGCGGACCCACATCACTGCCCTCTTATCGATAAAAATATATAACACTAGCCACACAACTACCTTTTTCGTCGATTATGTGGCGTATGTGGCTACTATCCACGCACCCTACAGCACAGCCTGGAATCTGCCTGGAACGTGTGTTAGCGGTGCTATAAATAACTCTGGGCAGAAGGCTTCTCCGCGATCTCAGCCTAGCTTGTTCGCGTTTCGCGCAATTCAGGTGAGGCTTCTGCCTAATCACCCACCGCGCTCTGCCTAGCGCGACTGTGTGCTTGGATCGCCAAAAGAAATGCGCCTCACTGATTCTCTCCAAGTTAAAAATTGCAACATCAGACAACAAAGAATCTGTTAAGGCACTGCTCCTGAACTGGCACATCTACGCGTTAAAAAGCGTTCCCCACACAGAAAGCACTGCCCCACATATACACCTGCTGCTCAGCCTTTCTTCCACTCACTTCTTGCTTACATATCACTGGACCTGCACCTTCCAAGTTTTGTATCTTGAACATCAACACTAAGATATTCCGAACTCTCAGCCGAGCTCTTGACAAAAAGTAATAAGCATCAGCGATACAATCCGCTCACGATGCAATTCAGTAAGATTTTCCTTACGCTATGGATGCTGATGGCCCACTTGGTAAGCGCCGACAAGTTCATTAAGACCTCGTCCCTCTTAACTTGTATGGCCGACTCCCAGCTCACAGCCACTTACTTCGATGTTAAGTTTTACCCCTCAAACAACACTGTCGTTTATGACGTTAATGCTCTAACAACAATTACTGGTGACATTATGGCAGAGGTCACTATCATTGTTTACGGCCTCAACGTCATTCAGAAGAACGTTGAGCTCTGTTCTTTGAACCTGGATGAGATTTGTCCTATACAGGCTGGAGCAGGTCGTATTGATATCAGTTCCAATACTGAGGTCGACTCGTCCGTTACTGACATGATTCCGGGTATTGCATACACAATACCCGATCTTGATGCCCGTGTAAGAGTTGTTGCATACTCTACCAACGATACCAACACTCCACTGGCTTGTGTTGAAGCTGTTTTGTCCAATGGTAAGACCGTTCAGACAAAGTACGCATCATGGCCTATTGCTGCCATTTCCGGTGCCGGTTTGATCACTTCTGGTATCATCTCTATCATTGGTCACTCGAATACTGCCGCTCACATTGCTTCCAACTCCATTTCTCTTTTCGTTTACTTCCAGAACTTGGCTATTACGTCCATGATGGGTGTATCCAAGGTGCCACCTATCGCTGCTGCTTGGGCTCAGAACTTCCAATGGTCTATGGGTATCATCAACGCAGGCTTCATGCAGAATGCTATCAAGTGGTATGTCCAGGCAACCGGTGGTACTTCTACCGTGGTTATTGAGAATAAGGATCTCTTATCTATTTCTGTCCAAAAGAGATCCTTCCTCGACACAATCGCTGATGTTGGTCCACAAATTGTCTCTCGTCTAGCCAAGAGAGTCGAGCTCACTTACGACGATGAAATCGATGACACATCTTTGTACAATACTGATGAACACAATACTGATTCCTTGACATCCATGATTTTGGTCCTCAGAGGTATTCAAAGAGTTTCTTACTTGGCCAATATCGAGATTTCTAACTTCTTCCTTACTGGTATTGTTTTCTTTTTGTTCTTTTTGTTTGTACTCCTGATCTTGATTGTCTCATTCAAGGCCATTGTCGAGCTCTCCATCAGAACTGGTACTATGAAACAACATAAGTTCCAAGATTTCAGAAAGCAGTGGTCTACTATAATCAAAGGCACACTCTTTAGATTGGCATTGATTTCTTTACCGCAGATATCGTTGCTTTGTCTTTGGGAGTTCACTGAACGTGACTCCGCCGCAATTGTTGTCGTTGCAGTGTTCATGCTGATCATTGTTGTTGGTTTGCTGTTGTACGGTGCCACCAGGGTCATCATTATAGGTAGAAGATCGACTAGAGAACACAAGACTCCAGCCTTTTTGCTCTATGGTGATGCAAAGGTTCTTAACCGATTTGGGTTCTTGTACGTACAGTTCCAAGCTGAGCGTTACTGGTGGTTGGTTCCAATGCTGTCATACTTGATTTTGCGTTCTATCTTTGTCGCCTTGCTACAAACTCAAGGTAAAGCTCAAGCTGTTTGTATCTTTGCCATTGAGCTTATCTACTTTTGTGCACTGTGTTGGAAGAGACCATACATGGATAAGAGAACCAATGCTTTCAACATTATGGTCCACTTAATCAATTTGTTCAATTCTATTATCTTTATGTTCTTCTCCAACGTGTTTGGCCAGCCAGCTGTCGTATCTTCAGTGGCTGCTGTTGTGCTCTTTGTTGTTAATGCTGTCTTTGCTTTGTTCCTCTTGATTTTCACTATTGTTACATGTGTGTTGGCGTTGGTTTACAAGAACCCAGACACCAAATATCAGCCGATGAAGGACGACAGAGTGTCATTCATTCCAAGAACAACCGCATTGG
Source organism: Petasospora mycetangii (assembly GCA_003708295.3). NCBI lineage: Eukaryota > Fungi > Ascomycota > Saccharomycetes > Phaffomycetales > Wickerhamomycetaceae > Petasospora > Petasospora mycetangii. The sequence continues at coordinate 181,311 of PPNU03000001.1, forward strand.
AGAAATCCGACAAGAAGGACACCGAACTTCTGGCTCTTGGTGAATCTGTTCTGTCTGGTCAACAGCCACAACAGTTACAAGTCCGTGAGAGCGAAAGTGATGACCAGTCTTCTGGCTTCCCACAATCGGGATTGCCAAGAGATCGTTCAGATTCTTTGAACAGTAACAATGTGGTACAACCTGCAAGTGCTGTCTACGGAACACAGCCGCTTTCTAAACCGGGTGTGTCTTTTGCCAATGACACGTCATACCATGGTTCTGGATTCTTTGACGAGGGAAGCAACAACAATTCATCAACCAACTTTGTCAATAATCCTTATGAGAATCCATATGCTAGAGCCAGACAGAACAACCGCTTCTGATCTAACTCAAGCATTCGCATTACATGAAGAGAAAAAAAAGAGCATCAAGTCGTGTCCCATAAATACATCCTTTTTCTTCACTGATTAAGCATGGGATCATTTACTTTGCAAGAGGACAATTCATTTCCAAATTTGTGTACAATATCCATTTTGCTACTAAAGCCTTTTAACTACTTGTGAATTTACGGTGAAAAATACAGGCGATTCAATGTAGATCAAGCCCAAGTCTTGAACCAACAGATCATGTCGCTCAAAGCCTTCTCCTTAGCATACTTGATAACCGGGACGGTGATATCACCTCTAGCGGCAAAACCGTGAGAGGTACCAGAGAACAAATCGACTTGGTAAGTTGCACCAATCTCTTTCAACTTAGCCTCAGTCTGGTGTCTCAAAGTCTCTGGGAAGATTGAGTCCTCCTCAGCAGCGGAGATGAGCAATGGCTTATCGACAGCGGCGACTTCCTCCATAGAAACAAAAGATGGATGAGCAACGGCACAGCATGTGGCATACTTACCTTTAGCAATTTGTTGAATGGCATATTTGGCACCGAAGCAGTAACCAACGGCACAACAAGTTTTGTACTTCAAGTCAGCACTGAGCTTAGCGAAGAAGCCGTCAACAATTGGAGAGGTGAAATCATTACCGTGTCTTCCTAACCATTCAGGGATATCTGTAATGCCCTCAACACAGTCCTCACCAGCTAAAATGTCAGGAACCAGAGTGTAGTAACCAGCCTTTGCGAACTCATCAGCGATAAGAAGAACGTTGTTGAATTTGTTACCAAAGATATCGGTGACGATGACGACCACATTCTCAGATCTCTCACCAGAGACATAAGTGTTTAAACCATACAGCTCAACATGCTTACCGCCTGGGGTACCCTCTGTTATTCAGTTAGTAAATTTGATTAGGAGAGAGCTAATTGTCATCACGATCATGGACGGAAGAAGCACCAGCAGCACATGAGACACGCCAATTGGGCCGGAGCCACGCGCAAATAGAATAGGAGATGTAACATACCGTGGAAGGAGCCCTGTGTGCAACAAGTAGACGGTGGATTAGAGGCCATTGCAATCAAATTTGGGGAGCCAGGACAGAACGCTTTGACCCTGTTGGTGAATGGGATGAATCGGCCTGATTTTCATAAATGCCGGTTTCACGGAATACCGAGGTTTACAGTTAGTCTCCGACGATATACAGTCACAGAGAAGAGACACTACATACAGCAATAGAAGTTTGGTGTAACCTATGGATTCTTGACCGAAAGACAAATTTGCCATCAAACTCCGCAAAACTTAGTTTTTCCAAATATGCTGTGGTGAAAGACACCATACCACGTTATTGGTTCACAGCCCTGAGGCTGCTTGTGTAGTGCTTGACGGGTGGAGTTGCCATTGGCGGAGGCATTCGACTCAACCTTAACAAGATTGGCATGATTTAGTTTGTCTATCTTTGATTTCTCCCTCCAATCATGCGCAGTATCCTCAATCTCATTATTTTTTCTTCGTGATTGCTTGCTGGACTGTCTGTACTTTCTCCCAGTGTCTTTGGCGCTCTTATGATTGGGCTTGACCCTTGTTGTCTTTCCATTGGAAGAAGGTGACAGCAGCGCTTTCGATCGAACAAAGGTGGCAGATCCTTCCCTGATCTTTTTGTCCTTGAGCTTCTTCTGGTACAACCTATCTTCTAAATGTCCACGAACCTCCTCAATGCGGGATTTGATCATTTCCTCATTGTCCTCAGCTTGGACTTCTCGACGCCGAAAGAAAGCTTTTGTCTGGGTACTCTTAGAAGACTGTATTGGAGAGAAATCCAGCCTTGTTTTCGGTGTGTATGTGTCCCTTGATTTTTCCTGAGGCCCCTTCATTATGGACAATGGAATGGTTAACTCCTCAATGGGTTCATACTCTATGTTGTGATTGGCATTGGGAATCATCTTGGTGTTGAGACGCTCAGACCGTTTCACTACCGGTATATTCACACCATAACTGTTTTCAAAGCCGCTAGGGTAATCATCAGATGTGACAACATATCTCTTGCTCTTTTTTACTTTCATATGTTCATAAGCAGGAAATAACACCAAGTTGTTCAAGTCGTCTTTGATCTTGATGCAGTAGCTCTGCCTCTTTTGAGTTACATTAACGGTGCAAAACACACCATGGATCAACTGGCTCATACCAATATCCTCGGACCAGGTACGGGCAAAGGTATCAAAGAATACAGTCAAGTCACGATCAGTGACAACATGTTTCAGTTTCATCAATGGTATGCTGATTTCTTTAGACTCAATAGCGCTAGGACCACTCCTGAAGAAGAACAGAATCAGTGGAACACCTTCTCTCATGGCATGAGCAAACATGGGAAAAATGGTACTGCTGGCAGTCAACAGATCAGAGCCCACAAGATCAAAACCAAATCCTCCATTGACTGGGATAGGCAAGACTAACAGATAATCAACTAGGGTGGAAAAATCTGGGAGTGCGAATGGGGCTGAATGGCCAAGGAAGTCAGCATACTCCAGCCTAGATTGTGATTTGGGTACACAAAGAGAATCTGAGGCGTTGAACACGAAGTACGGGACAGTTTTTTCTGGAATGATTATGTCCAAATGCGATTGGAAAATGTGGTCGTTGTAGTGGAATTTCTTTGCGTACTTGACCAAGTCTTTGTAGCCCAAACTGTTCAATGTGCGTTCTGTGATTTGGCTTCTCGGGATGATGAGCACGTCATGACCCGAGTCTAGCCGTGTATCACCAGTCTCACATAATTGGAGCGATTCTAGCTCATCTTGCAATTGGAGTGTGGTTTTGGACGGTAATGGCTTGTCTGTATTTTGGCTCACAATCTCAGATTTATCGTAGGGAAATGGAAAGGAGTACACTGAAGGAAGAAGGGTATATGTTACACAGAACCACCACAATGAATGAGGTACCATGGTGATATGAAGTGGGATGAACAGCAGAGAATTAAAGAGGTTTCCTCATCCAAGAAAGGCTATGTATTTAACTGATTCATTCGATGGCGAGCCAAGTATCACAACTCTGTTTTGCTTTTGTGTCACAATTCGTGGGGAAGGAGACATATGTTTGGACAAGTCGACGGAGTTGGATTCCCGCACAAGATCACAGAGTGCTCGGATACGCTAATTCCCAGTTCTTTCAGCGCACAAATTGCGAACTAGTGGAGAGTGGCTGTGTACACTACAGTCAATGTAAAATAAAAACATATCGAGTGACAGACCTATCATTGACGAAGACCAGGCTGGAGAAACAAATAGGTAGAGAGCGATGAGCTTTCCATAAGGGTAAAAAAGTCACACAGTGCCTTTCGAGAGACATAACTCGGGACAGCATATATTATTCAGATGGCAAGGTCCAGTTCTTCTTCTCTTCTTTACTAAGCTTACTCCACATATCAGAGATGATCTTAGTGACATCCTGGGCTGACAAGTCTGGATGTTTGTCGTTGTAAATCTTAAAGTGGTGCTTGTAGAAAATATTGTATGTGGTTAGCGGTTTATTTTCTTTGAACGACATGGATGAGCTGATAGATCCCAAAGTGCCCAAGTCAATGCTTACGCCTTTGAGCTTCATGAGTATGAGCTTCAACTCAGCAGTCATTCTTGTAGAAGAGGCGATGAGATGTTCAAGAATCAAAACAGCACCAGGATCAACATTTGGATTGCTAGTGTGTTGAAGTCTCTTCTGTGGTTGAGAGATTAAATATCTGACCTTCTTAGCGACTGCTTGACTAGCGACCTTGGTTGCCAGAATTCTGACTCCAAGACCTGAGTTTCTGAATGTGACTCGGAAGGAAGAGAGCATGATCGATTGTCGTGATTTTATCAGAAGTGGATCTCGTGGATTAAAGGAGCGAGTATCATGAGCTTTTATAGGAAACATTTGTTTCATCTGTGTTATAAAGTCATGTTTCACAAGAGTCAAAGGACATGATGACGTCTCATCGGCACAAGAAAACCATTAGAAGTTGTATATACCAGGTTCTCCCAGATTTCTTGTAGTAAACAAGACAAGTTCAAACTTCTCAGTTGCTACCGAAGTGAGTCAACATGATAACTCATCAACTAGATTATTCCTGGTGCTCCACTACACAGGCAGGTCAAAATCGCGATCTCCGCGATCGCAAGGTTTTGCTTTTCGAAACGAACCGATGGCACCTGTTTGGGCTTTGATTAGTCCTTGTATAACAATTGTCACACACACACAAACGATGTTCAGAACCATTCAGAGGAATACAGTCCGTGTTTCCTGCCCGTCACTAACGGCGACGTCGCAGTTCTCCACGTACACGCACTTGCAGCAGAAGACAACCCATTTTGGCTCTAAGACTGTGCTTGAGGCCGAGAAGGAGAAGCTTGTTGGACAGGTTTTCAGTTCTGTGGCTTCAAAATACGACATTATGAACGATGTCATGTCTGTTGGTGTACACAGACTCTGGAAAGACCACTTCATCAGAAAACTTGACGCCGGTGCTAGACCTGGCTCCCGCCCATTGGACTTTATCGACGTTGCTGGTGGCTCTGGAGACATTGCATTTGGTCTCTTGGACCACGCCAAGGCTCGTTTTAACGATAGTAAGTCCACTATGACCATTGTTGATATCAATCCGGACATGCTTGCTGAGGGTGAAAAGAGATGCATGTCTAATGAATACAAGAATGACCCTCGTGTTCAATTTTTAGTTCAGAACGGTGAGGTGCTGGACAAGATAAAGGATGATTCTAAGGATGTGTACACAGTGTCATTTGGTATCAGAAACTTCACTAACATCCAGGCTGGTTTGAATACTGCTTACAGAGTCTTGAGACCGGGTGGTGTCATTGGCGTGCTAGAGTTCTCCAAGGTAGAGAATCCATTGGTAGACACGATTTATCAGAACTGGTCAAAGGCTCTTCCAATTTTCGGCCAGGCTATCGCCAATGACTACGACTCGTACCAGTACTTAGTGGAATCCATTCAAAAATTCCCTAAACAGGAGGAGTTCAAGAGCATGATCCAGAAGGCCGGCTTCTATGTACCAGAACCGGGATACGAGAACTTGACTTTTGGTGTTGCCGCTATTCACATTGGTATTAAACTCTGATAAGTCTCTCAAAAACAGGCATTGAACACTGCCATTGTAAATAGATTTTCATGATAACACACATGTACGGTAAAAAAAGTTACAACTTTATCTTGGCTTTTGTAGATGTGGCGGTGGTGGCGTTAGTGGTGGCGGGTGGTAGGTTTATTCGATTATACTTCCAAATTGGGATATCTTCCGCATTTCTGTCGAGATGATGAAGATCGCACACAGTTGAGATAATCTGGGGTTAATGCTCATAAATAAAGTGCGATATGCAATTCGTTAGTGCTTACTACATGTAGACTACATCTAGTATCAGTATTCAGTTGTGAAATCTTCAAGGCTCTACCCAAAATCATGACGAAGAAGGAGACAAATTTTCTCATTATCGTTGCCGATGACTTGGGGTTCACAGACACAGCTCCCTTTGGCGGTGAGATCGATACTCCGAATTTAACTCGTTTAGCCAAAGCAGGACTTCGTTTTACGGACTTTCATACAGCATCTGCATGCTCTCCTACACGTTCCATGTTGTTATCCGGTACAGACAACCATATCGCTGGCCTTGGTCAGATGGCTGAATTCGGTAGATACTTTCCCGAACAGCTAGGGGGAAAAGAAGGTTACGAGGGATATTTAAACTTCAAAGTTGCTGCTTTATCCGAAATCTTGAAAGATGAGGGTTATTACACTTGCTTGTCTGGAAAATGGCACTTGGGATTATATGATGAGTATTGGCCATCAGCAAGAGGTTTCGACCGTTCATTTGGATTGCTTTCTGGTGCTGGAAATCATTATAAGTACTTCCCGAAAGAGAATGGGGAGCATTTGAAATGGCAAACCCCTGTGTATCAAGAAGATGGTATTCGACTCAATCCAGATGAAGAGCTACCTGATGATTTCTATTCCACTGTGATGTACACTGACAAATTTATTGAACAGCTAGAGGATCCACGGAGAGGTGATAAACCTTTTTTTGGCATGTTAACACATGTCGCACCCCATTGGCCATACCAAGCACCAAGGGAGGTGATTAACAAGTACAAGGGAGTTTATGATAAGGGCCCTTTGGCTTTACGTGAGCAGAGATTGAAGAAGGCATTGGAGTTGGGCATTATTCCACAGGGAATTGAACCACATGCAGTGGAGACTATGAGAGACAAGTCCTGGTCTGAACTTAGTGAAGATGAGCAAAAAATTGAATGCCGTATAATGGAGGTTTATGCAGCCATGGTTGATGTTTTGGATCAACAAGTTGGCCGTGTCCTGGATTATTTGGAGAATACGGGTGAGTTGGAGGATACCTTAATAATGTTCATGTCTGATAATGGTGCTGAAGGTATGTTGTTAGAAGCTATGGCTGTTACATCTGACAGAATGACTGGAATTGTCAAGAAGTACTTTGATAACTCACTTGAAAATATTGGTAATGCTAACTCTTTTGTTTGGTACGGTGATCAATGGGCACAGGCAGCTACTGCTCCTCACTATATGTACAAAATGTGGGCTTCGGAAGGAGGGATCCGCTGTCCTTTGATTATTCACTGGCCTCAAGGTATCAAGGAAGAAGACCGTGGTAGCATTAAGAGCGGATTCATTACGGTAATGGATATCTTGCCTACTGTATTGGATGTTGCTGGTGTTACCCACCCATATCCTGAATTCCATGGCCGTAAAGTTGTTAAGCCAAGAGGTGACACTTGGGTTCCATACTTGAAAGGCATCAGAGGCTACGTCCATGACGAAGAGAAGGTCACTGGTTGGGAACTCTTTGCTCAGCAGGCTGTGAGAAAGGGTAAATACAAAGCTTTGTACATCCCCAAACCAATGGGTCCCGACAAATGGCAGTTGTTCAACATCAAGGCTGACCCGGGTGAGACTACCGACATTGCTGAACAAGAGCCGGAGGTGCTGAAGGAAATGTTGGACCACTGGGGAGCTTACGTAGCAGAAACTGGACTGGTTGAGCTCACAGATGTTTTCTTTGGAGATGCCCTGAAAATTGATACTAATCCAAGGGTTTTACTGGAATGAACGACACAGTGAGATATGTTGATTATACTATATAGGGGTATTGTCAATACGACACTTTGTTGGTCTTTTCAACAAGTTATTCTTAGTTAATAGTTGCAATTCATAACATAGAGCACCCAACGGTGAGCAATGTACAACTTTCACTATATCGCTATGGAGACTATCAAACGTCTACGTACATAGTGATGGTGTCGAAATGTATGGTTACGCAGCCCCTTGTCATCACTATCTATTTGGTAAGCGCCGCAGTTTCAACAATACGTCGGACAAAGGGCGATCCCATTTCCTTCAACAGTTGAGCCACGAGTCTGAAGGCTACACAGGGGCATGGTGCGCTCTTCAAAAAACTGGTACGTCACGACTAGTCGGTAAGTAGAAAGTGAGCTCCACAATAAATGACAGTTGTAGCATGCCTCGACACCAAAATCAGGATAAGCGCGGCTGCTGATAGGCCTAGAGAGATAGGGGTATGTGCCGTGTCTAAACAGGCATCACCGTGATATTATCCCGCAAAGAACAAATAACGATCGAAATCAACAACAGGTAAGAAAAACTCCAACATGTCGAGTGCACCAACGCCAACAACCTCACATTCACATGCCACACTGTAGGGCCGTAAGCTGCCATCTGGGAAGAGGGCAGATATGCCTGGTTCGCGCACGCACCCAACGCCCAACATTTTGGCGGTGTTGAACTCAACGCGGTCGCGGTTGGAGCTGGGGGAGAAAGCGCTTGAAAGACGTGTCCTTGGGTACCATATATAGAGCTATGAGTCGGCTCTTTAGTGTAGTTAGTTGCTGTGTTGATTGATACGTTTACCTCCGTTGCCTTCTCTTTTAACGCGTACCCGCGCGCCCCCAACAGCCAGATCCGCGCTTATTCCCCGTTTATTCAACACTGTTGACACTGCGCGTGCAAAAAAGCCCATCGCCAGATTCTTCTTCGCTTCTCCCAAACACTTAGAACAAGCACGCCCAATTGCCCTTCCAGTACCCGTTACGAGCCTCTAAGAACCGCTGTAATCACCACACACAGTGCACATAGAACTCATCAAGGGTCCCGCTTCACACTAGATCTTGAACCGCTTAGCCCCAACTTAGTGCCCTCCCATACACCACACCACACAGGGAGACGCCACCGAATACAGCTATCGACTCAAATCGCAGGGCTATAAACGTCAACTAATTTACCCTTACACACATATCCACACATAAGCCGTCGTTCTCTCATATTAAAATTGTGAGTTTCAACCCCTTGTCTCACCGCACATTGCATTTCACATCTCGGCGGTTAACGCCCATGTGTCGATGATCTGCCCTTTCACAGAACAATTTACTAACAATCACTTGGTTACAGATGGTCGGCGTTTACACACCAAACCACACAAACTCATCTTTGAGACCGTTGACTCTCAGTCACGGCTCCATCGAGTATACTCTTCTTGTTCCAACAAACTTGTTATTTGTTGGTACTGAGCTTAAGGAGCAATTCTCCAAGCAGCTTCCAGAGGTCACAGAGGGATACGCTGGTGAACAGGAACCAGCATCTCCAACCGAATTACTCGCCTCCTTTTTGGGATACATTGCTAACTTGATCGATCCAAATGTTTCTGGTCAGTTTGACCAGGTCTTGCTCATGACTCTATCTGAGTTTGAGACCACTTTCTTGAATGGTAATGACATCCACACTGTTGCATCCTCTCTCTTGAACTCCGAAGAGTTCCCAACTACTTTGGATAAGGCTAAAAACATTGTGAAAAACTACTTTGCTGCCAGAATTGCTGCTAATAAGCCATTCAAGAAATACGACTCCGCCTTGCTTAGAAATGTTTTGAATGGAGAAGCATCTCTCGTCTCTATCTTTGGAGGTCAGGGTAATACTGATGACTATTTCGAGGAGCTGAGAGACTTGTACAAAATCTACGATGGCTTGGTCTCTGATGTCATCAAGGCTGCTGCTGACAAGTTGAACAGCTTGGTTAGATCCACCCCTGGTACCGAGAAAATCTACACTCAAGGTTTCGATTTGATTTCCTGGTTGGAGTCTGAGGAGAAAACACCATCTACCGAGTATTTACTGTTGATTCCAGTCTCTTGTCCGTTGATCTGTGTTATCCAATTGGCCCACTATGCTATCACCACTCGTGTCCTTGGTATGACTCCAGGCGAATTCAGAGGCTACCTCTCTGGTGCCACTGGTCACTCCCAGGGTTTGACCACCGCTTTGGCTGTTGCAGAGGCCGACTCTTGGGAATCTTTCTTCAAGGCAGTGGACAAATCTGTTGCGTTCCTGTTCTACACTGGTGTCCGTTGTTACCAGGTCTACCCGAACACTGCTCTCCCACCATCTATCTTACAAGACTCTATTGAAAACGGTGAAGGTAACCCATACCCAATGCTCTCCATTAGAGACTTGTCTAAGGAACAAGTCCAGGAGTTTGTCGACACTACTAATGCTCACTTGCCGAAGGAGAAGCATATTGCTATCTCTTTGGTCAACGGTGCCAGAAACTTGGTTGTCTCCGGTCCACCACAGTCACTTTACGGTTTAAATTTGACTTTGAGAAAGGCTAAGGCCCCATCTGGTTTAGACCAGGCCAGAATCCCATTCTCTGAGAGAAAATTGAAATTCTCCAACAGATTTTTACCAATTACATCCCCTTTCCATTCTCATTTGCTTGATGAGGCATACACATTGATTGAGGATGATCTTGCCAGCGAGGGCTTAGAATTCAATGCTGCTGATTTGAAAATCCCGGTTTATGACACTTTCGACGGGTCTGATTTGCGTGAATACAAGGGTTCTATAATTAACAGACTCAATTTGCTTATCACTAAGCTTCCAGTTAACTGGGAGGTTGCCACCCAATTCAAAGCCACCCACATCCTTGACTTTGGTCCAGGTGGTGCCTCTGGTCTCGGTGTTCTCACTCACAGAAATAAGGAGGGTACTGGTGTTCGTGTCATTATTGCTGGTGTATTAGACTCTTCCAACGATGATGAGTTTGGTTTCAAGCAGGAGCTGTTTGATTTGAATGCTGCTGGTGTTAAGTACGCTCAGAACTGGTTGAAGGAGTATCAGCCAAAGCTTGTCAAAACTAAGGCTGGTAAGGTTTTTGTTGACACTAAGTTCTCGAGACTTCTTGGCAGGGCTCCAATCTTGGTTCCAGGTATGACCCCAACTACTGTTCACCCAGATTTTGTCGCTGCTACTTTGAATGCTGGTTATCACATTGAAATTGCTGGTGGTGGTTATTTCGATCCAAAGTCATTCACTAATGCTTTGGAGAAGGTTGTTGCTCAGGTCCCACCAGGTACTGGTGTTGGTATTAACCTCATTTACGTCAATCCAAGAATGTTGCAGTGGGGTATCCCATTGATCAAAGAGCTTAGAGACAAGGGCTTCCCAATTCAATCTTTGACTATTGGTGCTGGTGTTCCTTCTTTGGAGGTTGCCACTGAGTACATTGAAACTCTTGGTTTGACTCATTTGGGTTTGAAGCCAGGTTCCGTTGACTCCATCTCCCAAGCTATATCTATTGCTAAGGCCCATCCCTCTTTCCCAATTGTTTTGCAGTGGACTGGTGGACGTGGTGGTGGTCACCACTCTTTCGAGGACTTCCATGCTCCAATATTGCAAATGTACTCTAAAATCAGAAGATGTCCAAATATCTCTTTGATCGCCGGTTCTGGTTTCGGTTCTGCCGAAGACACTTATCCATACTTGACTGGTGAGTGGTCAACTAAGTTCAACTACCCACACATGCCATTTGATGGTGTCTTGACTGGATCCAGAGTTATGATTGCCAAGGAGGCTTTCACTTCTCCAGATGCTAAGAAGGCCATTGCTGCTGCACCAGGTGTCCCAGACTCACAGTGGGAGATGACCTACAAGAAGCCAACTGGTGGTATCATCACTGTCAGATCAGAGATGGGTGAGCCAATTCATAAGCTCGCTACTCGTGGTGTCATGTTGTGGCAGGAAATGGACAACACTATTTTCAATTTGCCAAAGAACAAGCTTCAAGATGCTTTGGACAAGAAAAAAGACTATATTATCAAGAAGTTGAATGCTGACTTCCAGAAACCATGGTTTGCTACTATTGATGGTAAGGTCTACGACTTGCCAGACTTGACTTATGAACAAATTGCCAAGAGATTGGTTGAGTTGATGTACATTAGAGGTTCTCAAAGATGGATTGATGTTTCTTTGAGAAATTTCACTGGTACATTCTTGCGCCGTGTTGAGGAGCGTTTCACTACTAAGGCTACCGTTTCTGTGCTTTCTAACTTCAACGCTTTAGAAAAGCCAGATGAGGCTGTTGAGTCTGTCTTTTCCGCTTATCCAGCTGCTAAGACACAATTGATCAACCAGCAGGATGTTGACTACTTCTTGATGTTGTGCACTAACCCTGCTCAGAAGCCTGTTCCATTCGTTCCAGTTTTAGATTCCAGATTCGAGGTCTTCTTTAAGAAGGACTCCTTGTGGCAGTCTGAGGACCTGGAAGCTGTCATCGATCAAGATGTGCAGAGAACTTGTATCTTGCACGGTCCAGTTGCTGCTCAGTTCACCAACAATGTCGATGAACCAGTGAAGTCTATCTTAGATGGTATCCATGATGGTCACATTAAAAAGTTGCTGAATGACTCATACTCCGGAGACATTTCCAATGTTCCAGTTGTTGAATACTTCGGTGGTGAGGAGCCTGTTGAGGTCTCATATGACTACGCTCAGTCCGGTTCCAAGGTCATTTACAATGCTTCAGAGTCTACTAATGAGGAGACTTGGTTCAAGCTACTTGCTGGTCCGAAGCGTTCTTGGAGACATGCTTTCATTTCTACCAAGCGTATCATCCAGGGCTCCAACTTTGTCGCTAATCCCGCTAAGCAGGTTTTGTCTCCAGCTAGAGGTGTTGTTGTTGAAATTGAGCACCCAGATGAGCCAGCCAAGACTCTCATCACTGTTTCTGAACCGGTCCAGGGAAAGACTGTTCCAGTTGTTACATTAAAGGCTTTGGATGCCAACACCATTGAGTTGTCTTTGATCGAGACAAGAAACGTCAAGAAGGAGGCAACTGCTTTGCCATTAATCTACAAGTACAACCCAGAAGATGGGTTCGCTCCGATTGTTGAGGTGACTGAAAACCGTAATGACCGTATCAAGGAGTTCTACTGGAAACTTTGGTTCAACGATGCTTACAATATTGACATTGACGTTCACAAGCCTATTCCAGGTGAGGATGTTACCATTACTTCCCAGGATATTGCTGAGTTCACCCACGCCGTTGGGAACAAATGTGAGGACTTTGTTGTTAGACCAGGTAGAAAACAGCTTGCACCAATGGACTTTGCCATCGTTGTAGGCTGGAAGGCTATCATCAAGGCTATTTTCCCAAAGACTGTCGACGGTGATTTGTTGAGATTGGTCCACTTGTCCAATTCCTATAAAATGCTTGCAGGTGCTGCACCATTGGGTCATGGTGACATTGTTTCCTCTCATGCTGAAATCAGATCCGTCTTGAACCAGGATAATGGTAAAGTTGTTGAGGTTGTTGGTGTCATTTCCAGAGATGGTGCCCCTGTAATGGAGGTTGCTTCATCCTTCTTCTATCGTGGTGAATACAATGATTTCGAGAACACCTTCTCTAAAATCACTGAAGCTCCATTCAAACTTCAAATCAAGTCTGCTAAGGATCTTGCTGTCTTGAAGTCCAAGGAGTGGTTTGCTTTAGAGACCGATATTGACATCTTGAACCAGACTTTAACTTTCGAGATCGAGACCGAATTGACATACAAGAACAAGACTGTTTTCAACTCTGTTACTTCTACCGGTAAGGTCTTGCTGGAGCTGCCATCTAAGGAGATTATCCAGGTTGGTTCTGTTGACTACGAGGCTGGTGAGTCTCATGGTAACCCAGTTATTGACTACTTAACCAGAAACGGCTCTGCCATTGAGCAGACCGTCAAGTTTGAGAACGCCATTCCAATTGCTTCTGTTGAGACTCGTGCCCCAGGTACAAACGAGCCATACGCTGTTGTCTCTGGTGATTATAACCCAATTCATGTTTCCCGTGTATTCTCCAGATACGCAAACTTGCCAGGTACTATTACCCACGGTATGTTCTCATCTGCTTCTGTTCGTGCCATCGTCGAGTCTTGGGCCGCTGACTCTGTTTCTTCCAGAGTTCGTGCGTTCAACGTTTCCTTCACTGGCATGGTCTTGCCAAACGACACCTTGACCACTCGCCTTGAGCATGTTGGTATGATTAACGGTCGTAAATTGATCAAGGTTGAGACCAAGAACGAGAGAGATGATGTTGTTTTGTCGGGTGAGGCTGAAATTGATCAACCACTTACTACCTTTGTCTTTACCGGTCAAGGTTCTCAGGAACAGGGTATGGGTATGGACTTGTACGAGAAGTCTGAGGTTGCCAAGAATGTCTGGGACAGAGCTGACATCCACTTCTTGAACACTTACGGTTTCTCTATTATCGACATTGTCAAGAACAACCCAAGTGAATTGACTGTCCACTTCGGTGGTGAGAAGGGTAGAGCCATCAGAGAAAACTACACCAAGATGACATTCGAGACTCTTGTTGATGGAAAGGTTGTTTCTGAGAAGATTTTCAAGGAGATTGATGACAAGACTACATCCTTCACATTTATGAACCCAGGTGGTTTGATTTCTGCTACTCAGTTCACGCAACCAGCCTTAACCTTGATGGAGAAGGCTTCCTTCGAGGACTTGAAGGCTAAGGGTTTGGTTCCAGCTGACTGTATTTTCGCTGGTCACTCCCTTGGTGAGTATGCATCCTTGGCCTCCTTGGCTGAGGTTATGTCTATTGAATCTCTTGTTGAGGTTGTTTTCTACAGAGGTATGACTATGCAGGTTGCTGTCCCAAGAGACGACCAGGGCAGATCCAACTATGGTATGATTGCTGTCAACCCATCCAGAGTTTCTCCTACATTCTCCCACGAGGCTTTGACTTTCGTTGTTGATTGTGTTGGTAAGAGAACACAGTGGTTGTGCGAAATTGTCAACTTTAACGTTGAGAACCAGCAGTATGTTACAGCTGGTGACCTCCGTGGTCTTGACGCTTTGACAAATGTTTTAAATTTCATCAAGTTGCAGAAGATTGACATCTCTAAGCTCAGAGAGCAGATGTCTTTAGAGCAGGTTGAGGAGCACTTGAACGAAATCATCGATGAGATTGCTAAGAAGTCTACTGCAAAGCCACAGCCAATTGAGTTGGAGAGAGGTTTCGCCTGTATTCCACTTCGTGGTATTTCTGTTCCATTCCACTCCAGTTACTTGAGAAATGGTGTTAAGCCGTTCAAGAAGTTCCTGGAGAAGAACATTTTGAAAGAGAACGTTAAGGTTGACAAGTTGACTAACAAGTACATTCCAAACTTGACTGCTAAGCCATTCCAGGTTACAAAAGAATACTTCGAGGATGTTTACAAGTTGACAAACTCCGAGTCTATCAAGGCCGTGCTTGAGAACTGGGAGAAATATCAACAGTGATTGGTTTTTATTTTTCATACGGGTTCACTCTCCATGCTAGTGTGGTGTTAGCATCTGGGCGAAACTTGTTAAGATTTTTTGGTTCTGATTCTGTTATTCCAAGCATTTTCATACGGTTAGGCATAAGGGTTTGTTTTGACTTATTATAATACTGTTCATAATTTAATTTTACAACGTTTTAATTGTATACTAACCTTTGTTGTAAGCGTATTAGTCATGTGTGATAGCAATCGAATTAGGCTTCATAAATTGCTGTATACAGTTAAGCAATTATAAAAATATTCACCAATTCACCCACTCTTTCCCTACTACCCCCCTTCTATCAACAATACCACACAAACACTCCCAATTGATGACTGCTTTGAATTCTGAACCCTTAGGGGACCTCTCCGGAAAGAAGATTC
Organism: Petasospora mycetangii; assembly: GCA_003708295.3. Taxonomy (NCBI): domain Eukaryota; kingdom Fungi; phylum Ascomycota; class Saccharomycetes; order Phaffomycetales; family Wickerhamomycetaceae; genus Petasospora; species Petasospora mycetangii. The sequence continues at coordinate 196,720 of PPNU03000001.1, forward strand.
TCGGCATTGGTGGCACTGGTGGCCTTGGTCGTGCTCTGGTTCTCGAGCTTGCCAGTCATGGTGCATCGGCTATTGTCGTGGGTAGAACTTTAAGAGATGAAGGCAATGATAAATTGAAGTTCTATAAAGCTGATTTGACCTCCATGGTGGCCACACAGAAGGTGTCTAAGTCCCTGACTGACGATGTCAAAGATGTTGATATCGTCTTGTTCACCACAGGCACGTTTGCCTCCAAGTCCCGTGAGGAGACGGAGGAAGGATTGGAGAAAGACATTGCCGTGAGTTTCTTGAATAGAGTGGCTATTTTGGATATTATTGGGCCAGTTTTGAAGCCTGGCTGTCGTGTCTTCGTAATGGGCTTCCCAGGACAGGGTCAGCTGGGTACACCAGACGATCTCAACAGTGTTAAGAGTTATAATTTCTTCTCTTGTCACATGAACACTGTAGCCGGCAACGAAGCACTTGTTCTGGACTCTGTTGCAAAATACCCAAACCTTCAGTTTTATGGCATGAATCCAGGTCTGGTGAAGACAAACATTAGAGATAACTTGTTTGGTAAGGGATGGATTTCTTACTTTATTGAGACATTCTTGGGCTGGTTCACACCAACTCCCGAGCAGTATGCTCACAAGTTGGCACCAGCTCTGGTTAGTCAGAAACTGGAGGATTATAATGGTGTTTTCATCGACAAGAATGGTAAATTGTTGGCTGCAAGTAATGGTATGACCACTGAGTACGCCCAATCTTATCTGGAGAAATCCAGAGAGTTGTTGTACAGGTTTATTGCGGGGAATTGACCACTGAGTGATCTTTTCTTTGGGATATATATGGTTTTTTATGGATATTGTTTATGATTAATGGACTATGAATACTTCTATAATCGCTTGAGATAGATGGACAATTTGTATTCATACGGATTAGACAGTGGTTAGGAGGTTGACAACACCTGAGCAGTACTTCACAAGGTCATCAAAATCCTCAGCCTTACTTTTATGAGCAGTGTACCAAATGTCCAGAGCCTCTCTCAGTTCGCCCTCTTCGGTACCATGAATAATGTCACCATGGTTCTTGAGAAGCATGGCCATCCAAGCCTCAATCAACTCAATATTGGTGTTCGACTTATATCCCTGAGTGAGGGCTCCGATGAAGTACTTCATCTCAGACAGCTCGACAGAGCTCATGGACTTAATTTCGAGGTCTGTGACTGCAGAAGAAGCCAAGGCAAAGAATTTCAAGAAATCGGAATAATCACCCGTTTTATTGCATTCACGAAGCAACCTAGTGAATTCAGACTCGAAAGAACCGTTGGTTGGCTGCAACTCGTGAAGCTCTGAGATTTCATTCTGCTTAAGATCACCATTACCAGCAAGAATGGCAGACTTACCTTCCCTTCCAGAAGCTTCATCGCCAATAGCAGAGCCAGATAACTGAAGGAAGAAAGGAGCGTTTGTTGGTTTTCTAGGTGCCTCTTTTGGTTTGTTACGCTGCTTTATGGTGTCAATATTCAACAATGTCTGGAACTTGGAGCGCGGTCCCAAAGAGAGTGTTAACAAGGATTCATCTATCTGGTCAACAGACTCGTAATGATTATTGATATCATCATCGTTGTTTTCTGCATCAAACGCACCGTCCAATAGCGTGACATCATCAGCGATAGTAGACAAAGAGACATCAATGAAATCTTCCTCGTCCACATTTCTGGTGGAGACAGGTCTAAACTGAGCACGATTTGTCCATAAGGATATGCCGATTCTAGAGACATGTGTAGTAGCAAGGAAGTCACCCACTGGAGAAAATTTGATGTTTGTTGCGACATGACTGATTTTCATACCATCAATACAGAGACCAGTTGGGATATCCCATGTACGAATAGTGGAATCCAAGGAGGCAGATACGATCCAACGACCATCTGGAGAGAAGTCCATTGCTGTGATTCTGTTCGAGTGACCCCAGAAGACTCTAACAACCTTATGTGTGATTGAATCAACAATAACAACAGACAGGTCATCCAGTGCAAGGGCAAAGAGGTCAGAAGATCTGTGATAAACCATCGCAGTGATTGGTGCACCCAACGTGAGCTTTCCAAGATACTTCGACTGAGAGAAGTCGTAGAAGCCAACAACACCATCTAAGCCACAAGAAACCATTTTTCTATTCATGCCATCCATTGCAATACCGGTGACTGCCTTCTTATGCAGCTGGTATTTCTTTCTGATCTGGCCACTCTGCATGTTGTGAACACCAATGCCACCATTGGATGAGCCAATAAGGGCAAAATTACCACAAGGAGAGGAGGCGACACTCTTGACAACACCGCCATCAACAGTGGCAAATTTGTGTTTTCCAACTCTTTTATTTTGAGAATCCCAAGTACGAGCCACTGTCTCACCTTCATGAGCAGTGACAACGTTCTCCCATTCACCAACTCTTGTGTTCTCAATGGCGATGTCGATCACTTCCGGGAACTTGTCTTTGAGACCACCTTCTCTCTTACCATTTGAGTTTTTTTGTGCTCTCTGTGACATCTCTTGAGATTGAGCATCCTTTCTAAGAGAGAACTTCCACATAGTCTTGTCTCTGGAACCGGAAAGGATGTAATGACCCACATCATCGGCAAACTTGAAAGTAGTCACTGGAGCGGCATGTCCACCTCTGGATCTAAGATATCTCGGTGGAGATACAACAGCAGCATTAGATGAAAGAGGTGGATCAAATACAAATTCCTTCAATTGGTTGTCACCACCGTTTGTGACGATTATCGGCTGGCCATTCAGGAATTGGGCCTTGGAAACACCACCATGAGACTCGCGGTGGGCATTGAGCACATGGATGCGAGCGTTTCTGTCCAAATCATAGAAACTCAAGTCACCAGTAGAATGCCCAACACATAAATGAGCTGGTCCATCTGTTCTGAAAGAGATTGATGTGATCGAATTCTTTGTTGTGAGTGTACGAAGTGTCTTGCCCTTCTTGATGTTATACAGGATGACTTCACCAGTGGTAGTACCTAGGGCAACAACATCAAGCACTGGAGCACACTCGATAGCAGTCATTGTGTATTGGAACGAAGTGCTAAAGAGCAGTTTACCAGAGTGAATGTTAAAGATGTGCAAACCGGTGGTAGTGAGCACTATGATCTTGTTCAAATAAGTTGGAGGGTGGGCGATGGAAACGACATCACCTTCAATATCAAGTTTAGTGTAGAACTCTGTGGCGACCTTCATACCTGCGGACTTCTTGAAAATGTAGACTGTTCTACCACTGGATCCGATTAGATATTCACCAAACACAAGCAGTCTCTTAACACCATCCTCAACGGTCATAGAGTGTTCAAGCTTACCTCTTTTGAAGATACCAATCTCCTCACCATAAGCAGCGTAGACGTAATGATAGTGCGCAGCAAGTGCTGTGATCTCATTGGCCAGCTCTCCCTGTGTCACAAAAAGTAAATGGAGGGTGTTAGCATCAAAGATCTGGAAAGAACGGCCAACAGAAGTTGCAATGTAAAAAGTGGAACCAAGTGTACCAACGGCGAATGGTAGGCCAGTGGTGGTTTGACCGATGGTTCTGAACGGCGAGAAAAGACGCGGCTTCGCCACTCTCTTCACCTCAGAAACTTTACGTCTCTTTACAGTCTCTGCAGTTGTCATTCTCGTACGGTTCCCGAGCGTTTTGATTGTTTTCCGTTCGACATGGCCTGTTCCCTTAGAACTACGCGATGAGCTCTCTTAAAAAAATTTAGATCACACCCGGACACCATAAGCGTCTGCCATTGAACCCCGTGTCAGTGGGCTGTCATCGTCGATCAATCAGCAGCAGGCAGACATCTCGCACGTTTCTCCAGAACACTGAAATTACACAGAGAGACCACACAGCTACACCGAAATTAGGGTTAAGCTGCCTTAGCAAAAGGCCTGAATTGACAATGAGCGATCCTATTGACATTGTTGGCAAAAAGCGCTCGATATCGGTGCCTGTTAGCCCACTTGTTCTCTCGCAGACGAGCTCAGCCACCTCTGCGGTCTCGGACTCGGACACAAAGGCCATGGCTACGATTGCACCGATTCTGGAGGGGTTCACCCCGAAGACATCGTCCAGTGAGAATAACTCACAGCTTCGCCTGCCTCCGCCAGCTGTGGAGCCAAGTGGATCATCTTCCCCGGTGCGCAAGAGCTCGCAGTCCATCTCTAAGCCACAGTTACCAAAGATTGGAAAGATTGGTGTATGTGCTATGGACGCCAAAGTACTGAGTAAGCCATGCCGTCAAATATTGAACCGACTGATGGAGAATGGCGAGTTTGAGACTGTCATCTTCGGTGACAAGGTCATCCTGGATGAGTCTGTCGAGAATTGGCCAACATGTGATTTCCTTATCTCTTTCTTCTCCAAAGGCTTCCCGCTCAACAAGGCAATCAACTACGTTAAGCTTCGCAAGCCTTATATCATCAATGATCTTATTATGCAAAAGGCCCTATGGGATAGAAGATTGTGTCTCTGGCTGCTTGATGCAGCAGGTGTCCCTACCCCGGAGAGACTCGAGATCTCAAGAGACGGTGGCCCAAGAGTTGATGATGAACTAAAGGCAAAGTTGAAAGAGCAAGGTGTTGATATCCAACCAATTAAAGAACCAGAGTGGAAGATGGTAGATGAGGACACTATTGAAGTAGATGGCAAACGATTGAGTAAGCCATTTGTGGAGAAGCCAGTGGATGGTGAGGATCACAACGTCTACATATACTACGCCAAGAAAGATGGTGGTGGTGGTAGAAGACTTTTCAGAAAAGTCGGTAACAAGTCCTCTGAATTCGATCCATTGCTCTCTCAGCCAAGAACTCAAGGCTCATATGTTTATGAGAAGTTCATGGATACCAACAATTTCGAAGATGTCAAGGCTTATACTGTTGGTCCAAACTTCTGTCACGCTGAAACAAGAAAGTCGCCAGTTGTTGATGGTATCGTGAGAAGAAACACACATGGAAAGGAGATACGATACATTACAGAGCTGAGTAATGAGGAAAAAAGAATTGCCAAGGCTGTTTCTAAGGGGTTCGGTCAGACAATTTGTGGATTCGACTTACTGAGAGTTGGAGGTAAAAGTTTTGTCATTGATGTTAACGGATTCTCATTTGTTAAGGACAACTTGCCATATTATGACAACAGTGCTAAGATTCTAAGAGATTTATTCTACGAGGCTAAAAAGATCAGAGATGTTCATAAGGCTGTCACCCAAGAGGCACCATCGGAAGAGAAATCTCAAAAGTGGGTATTGAAAGGTATGGTTACTGTTGTTCGTCACGCTGACAGAACACCAAAGCAGAAATTCAAGTATTCTTTCAAGTCCACCATCTTCATATCTCTGTTGAAGGGCTATAAAGAAGAAGTTATCATTAGAGAAGTGTCAGATCTGGAAATTGTTTTGAAGGCTATCAAGGTTGCTCAAGAGCAGAAGTTGGAAGATGCTACAAAGTTGAATATATTAGCAAGTACTTTAGAGAAGAAACTGAACTTTCCGGGTACTAAGATTCAACTTAAGCCAGTGCTTAATGATGACAACGAAGTTGAAAAAGTCCAGTTCATCCTGAAATGGGGTGGTGAGGCCACACACTCTGCTCGTTACCAAGCTTCTGATTTGGGTGAACAAACAAGACAGGATTTGGGTCTGTTAAACAAGGATATCTTGGACAATATTGAAGTGTACTCCTCATCCGAAAGAAGAGTGTTGATGTCCGCAAATTTGTGGGCAAATTCATTATTGGAACAGGCTCCAGATGAGAACTTCATCAAGGTAAGAAAGGACTTGCTCGATGACAGTAACGCCGCCAAGGATCTCATGGACAAGGTGAAAAAACAACTCAAGCCGTTGCTCAGAGAAGGTAAAGAGGCCCCGCCCCAATTTACTTGGCCACCAAAGATGCCAGAGCCATACTACGTTATCAAGAGAGTTGTTGAACTGATGAACTACCATCAGAAGATCATGGAATACCACGTCGAAAGAGACAATATCAAGGCTATGTCTAGTGAAGCTTGGTGCTCTGGTGAAGACCCAGACCTGTTTGTTGAGAGATGGAACAAGTTGTTCAAAGAGTTCACAACTTTAGAAAAGGTCGATCCTTCTAAAATATCCGAACTGTATGACACAATGAAGTTTGATGCCTTGCACAACAGGGAGTTCTTGGAGAAGATTTTCTCTCCTGTTGATAGTATCCTGGAACCACTGGAGTCTTCTTTGCTCATCGACAAATACCCAGAACTTAAACTTTTCAAGGACCACCCAAATCGCACAAGTGTCCATCACTTTTTGTTCGATGACAGAATCTTCAAGTACTTGAGAGAGCTGTACAAGCTATCGCAAGTTTTATTTGATTTCATTTGTCCACAAGAATATGGTATAACACAGCAAGAAAAGCTCGATATTGGTCTTCTAACGTCAATCCCATTGGCTCGTAACATTCTTTCTGATCTCCATGCGATTGTAAACAACGGAAAACCAGGTATGGTTGCATACTTCACCAAAGAGTCTCACATGTACACTCTGTTGAACATCCTCTACGAGAGTGGTATTCAACTTTACATCAATAGAAATGATCTACCAGAGTTGGATTACCTTTCACAAATCATCTTTGAACTTTACGAGGACAGTGCTGGAAAAAACCACTCTTTAAGATTGAAACTTTCTCCAGGTTGCCACACTCAAGATCCATTAGACGTTGAATTGGACGAGAAGCACTACATCTCCTGTATTCCAAAGATATCCTTAACAAAGCATTTGGACTTCGACTTGGTGTCTCAGAAGTTGAAAAACAAGTTCAAGAAAGTGTCTTTACCAAAGAAGTTCACAGCTGTCAATATCACAAGCCCATTGACAGTTCCAAAGTGAAAGTTCACTTCGATTATTGTATTTTGTCATATATGTGTGTCTTATAGAATTAAACAAGAAGCTGATGTGTAATATCAACCTTGAAATATCCGATTCGGAGTTCACAATGTTATCTCTGAAAATCTTTCAGCCTAGTAAATGCGTATTAGTAGTTGTTTTTTTTGGATGCCTTTGCAATGATTATAACAGATTTAAAACCTCTGTCATTTTTGGCTGAGAGCATAACTAAAACGACATCACAACAGATTAACCGGTATACGCTGAAAACCTTCTTTCAAAATCAAAGTGAGTTGTAATAGATAAATTACAGTTTGCATTGGTGAACTTGACGTAAATATTCCTGCAGTCTACTCGCTTCAATATTTGCCAGCTTATCCGTAGTAATAAAATTCCCTTCTATCCTTGTATACACTTCATTTAGAGTTTGTTCAGACCGGTTCTCACGATTAAAGTCTTAGTGTGGCCGGCCGCGGGTATAAGTGGAGTGGTATGAGAATGAGTATCGCACTGTCGTTCTTTCAGAAGGCCATTTTCCAACAACATATATAATCTTCAGTGATATTACGTTCTAAGATCTGTTATATACAGCTTTATATACCACATTAGCCAAACGTTTTCTTATTTTGGCTAGAAGCTGTGATTGATTGCTTAAAGATAAGCTTATTACAAAATTTCGCCATTTCATCTGAAATAAAAACATTTACTTAGTATATTCTGCATTTGAAGGTGAAACTTTTAGGAACCACTAAGTGTAATATTTAATTATAGAGTAATTACCGATCAAGATACCATGAGTTTACTATTTGTATTGCTCAGCTATAAGGTAATGGTGTCCGGGTGTTTGTAAGGGAGTTAATTTTAAGCACTAATGATGCATTATACACCATTTGTCCTACAATTCGATAATAAATATGTGCACTTCATTTCTAGTATTGTGCAAGATGTGTATGAATAACTTATTTTCCGAAAAACAAAAAAAAACACTAAGCTAGTATACATGCGGTGAATAAATGCTCTCAGACTTGTATCAAAGAGAAGCCAAAGAGTCGAAAAGCACAGAGATACTTTCACCGTAGTGGTCTCTACGGATACACTCAGCCAAGATTGGGGCAATATCAATGGAGACCAACTTTGGGCAGGCCTTTTTCTCTGGGGTCAATGGATACGTATTTGTAACAATAACCTGATCAATATATTGACAAGCATTGAGTTGTTCCAGACAATCATCGATGAATAGACCATGCGTAGCAACCACATATACTTTCTTAGCACCACAGTTGAGACGGCAATGCTCAGCAGCAGCGATGAAAGAGCCTGGGTGATCAATGAGGTCATCGAGGATCACGACAGAACGATTCTGGACATTACCAACCAATGTGATCAGCTTCTCCTGAGCCAAAGCAGCTGGCTCATCATCCTCATCAGAGTCAGCAGCATCATAAGTACCACCAAGGGCGTACGATGTATGGTCGTTGGCAATGGAACCTTCCTTGGTCGAGGAAGAGTCATCTTCCACAACAGACTCTTCATCGATATAGTCATCCTCGACAACATGTCCGTGAACGACACGGGCAGTCTGAAGTCCATTTGACAAAATGATGTTTTCCTCCTCCTCGTCTTCGTCCTTCTTATTACTTGATCTTCTTCTCTCACGGGCAATGGATTGACGTCTCATTTTCTGCTGTCTCTCCTTCTGAGCACGTTTCTGAGCATAGAAGTCCTCATTTCTCCGTCTATCTGTGTGAATCATTGCAAAGTTGATTTTCAACGAGTCTGCAAGGGCAGTAACTCTCTTTGTACCACCTGGGTTCTTGGAGACGACGACAGCGTTCTGGACGTCGTCAACATTTTCCTTGATCCATTTGGCCAAGGATGGGGCACCATAAAGGTTGTCAACTGGCTTCGAGAAAAACCCTTGCATCTGCGAGGCATGCAAGTCCATGGAGACGATATGGTCAGCACCGGCCATGACAAGCAAGTTGGCGAGCATACGTGCGGTGATTGCACCACGGTGCTTCTTCATCTTACTCTGCTTGGAGTATGGGAACTGTGGGAGCACAGCTGTGACCTTCTTCGCAGAGCCTCCTTTGCAAGCCGAGATAAGAATAAGAAGCTCCATGATATGATCGTTGATGTCACCAGAACCACTCTGGATCACATATACATCCTCGTCACGGACAGAGACACCAATCTGGACAGATGTCTCACCATTAGCAAACTTTTTCAAGGTACAAGGGGCCGGTTCAACACCCAGTTTGGCACATATAAGGGCACCAAGCTCTGGGTGGGAGTTTCCAACGAAGACTTTGCACTTGCGCATGGCTTTGGCCAGCTGGGGTGTGTTACTGGAGACCGACACGGTGATAGTGGTAAGAAGGGAAGGGGAGAAGAGAGAAAAGGGCAGCGATTGGGTTGCTATGCGCTACTTCTTTTCTCAGCGGTAACCGGCGAACTGCTGGGGCTGGAGAGAGGCCAGAAATGCACTGTGAGGAGCTGTTAACGTCGCCGAGGCGGGAAACCACTGCTTTTAAGTGTCAATTTCGCAGCCAATTTGGAGCTCATGCTCTCCATAAAAATTTTTGGACCGGAAGTGCCTAAATCCGGGGGCATTCTTAGCCTTTTATTGTGGTTAAATAGCTGAATTATGGGGGTAACTTTGCCATTTTAAGTGGCATTCATACTATGAATTATGGGATTTAGGTGAATATTTGGTTATTAATATGATTGATTTACTAGAATACTACTAAATTCGTCCCGAAAGCTTTGCCTTTGTACCGCCGGCCGGCCTGGGCCCACGGAGGACCCCGAGTATCCCCAGATAGCGAAACTGGAGAAGCGGACACAAGCAACACCGGGCTTATCAGCTAGCCGTTGGTACTGATTGCTATAACCAAATGTACCCACTAGAGCTGACAGGACTAGAGCCTAGTCAGTTCTTCTGGGCAGCTATGTCGAAAGACAAGAGCTTACCAGCGTGAGAGCTTCTGCTTAATAGTAGTGGCCCTTACCAGCTCTTTTGATCGTAGAGAGATCCTTTCCATAACGCTCTCCAAGGGCCATCGATGATAAGGAAATAGCATCACGAACGCCACAGAGACGCCATATTGATGTCTGACTTCATCAAGACAAAGTCACGGTGTAAGATCCAAGGGTCGATTGACCCAGAGTCCCGAGAACCGGAAGTCGTCGAGGCTCTGTCCAGTAACATCATCGCTAAACTAAAGATCATCAAAGCCAGCGAACTCTATGAGAAGGTCGCTGAGGCGATTAATGGTTACAAAATTACCAGCATACGGTGTGTGGCTCTGGGCTCCCCATCGAAGGAAGAGCCAGCTTTATACCAATTAGCCATGCTCAAAGCTATCGAAGAGGAACACAACATCAAAGCATCAAACATCTCTTTATACGACCCTGTGTTTTCTCCTCTGGACAAGGTTTATTTTGAATCCAGGGGTTATGTTGTGGAAGAAAACTACACACCAAGCAAAGATATTTCACATACACTGTTCTTCCTTCCTCATGCTCCCTTATCCCTGACGTCTTTCATCCTTAAACAAAACCCACAACTTCTTCTGGCTAACAATGTCATCAGACACACCGAGAGACTCACAAAGACAGATCTTTTCGAGAAACATCCACTGATATCAAAACTTGTACATATCCTGGACTCAAAAGGTGACAAAACAGAAGATGATGGCTTCCAGACTGTTGTGAAAAAGAAGAACAGAAGACAGAAGAACAAATTCTCAGAACCAAAGATTGACTATCAGAACATTCATGCATACTTCAAAGAGGCATCTATAATCTGTTTCAAAGATTACGAAGAAGGACCATGGATTAATTCATTCACAGACCTTGCATTCCATAAAATATCATAATAATGTACAATATGCATCTACATCAATATACAAAGTAGTTTATTCACACTTTTATTTCATATCAAGTGACCCTGCCTTTCATTGAACTCCTTTAAGCTTAGACTTTTCATCTTTTCGAACTTCTTAGACTTCTTACACCCAAAATGTCTGACACCATTTCCATCCCTGTCCCAAACAAAAACACTCCCACCAATCTTTGTCATACAGACTTGACACACTGTATCATCGTTGATGACGACTTTTTGGGCCTCTAGTTGGCCAATACGTTGTGTTTTGGCCACTCGTTCAATATCAGAGAGAGATTTTGAAAGATTGGAAAGTACATGCTTTTTATGTTGTACACGGAGTGATTTCAGGATATAGGGTTGCAATTCAACGACTTTGAACTGTGGTATAACCTTAAGAATGGTCAAGAGTGGCATTGCAGTCGTGGTCGTGGACAATAATTGTAATATACTTCGTTTGTCACCACCTTTGCTGAAAAGATTAATGAGATGAAGAAACAGGTTTTCCGTGTTATGCTCTTGAACGTACTTGATGGCCGATAGTGGATCTTGAATTTTATTGACATAAATGTCTAGAACATCCTCATCTTTGCCCATTCTGCTCAGTGTGATTGTCTTTAATAGTAAAAGTTGTGGGGAAGAGCCATCCATATCATCCACTTGCATTAACAAGCTCAATATCGTTTTGTTATCATATCTCCCGGTTTGCAAGAAGCTGTGCAACTTTTTGTACTCGATAGAATCTGTTTTTGGGTTCAATTGTGATACATACAACTCAGCCAATCTTGTATGGAACAACATTGCAGGTTCATGCAATTCGAAGATGATAAATTCTAAATACATGCGTTCCAAATTCCCATTCAATGTTTGTAGATATTTCATAACTTTAAATTTTTCGAATGTATCTGAGTAAGGCGAATCAATGAAGATCTTGATACCATACCCTTCATCTTGTTCAATAGGCCATTTGGAATATTTTATAATGAGAGGTAATTGATCTCCTTTCAAACGATGCAGATACTTGACAAGAACCTCTGGTTTATTAGACTTTTGTGCAACTTCCAATAATAAACCTAAAGCTTCGGTATGCATACTTCTTTTGAAGTAAAAGTCAATGAGTTCGCTCATCGATTGATGTTCTTGAAGTGTTCGTACCACGAGTTGAGGATCACAATGGTTTTCCACTCTGATTAATGAACCGATTAAACCGGGATTTATTAACGTGTAACATTTGAAAAGAGTTGTATCAATTGCTGATTGGATTTCGGAGACCGTATGATCAGGTCCAGTGAAAAGGTCAAGTGTCAAAATGCCCTCGTCGTACGGAAGTTGATGAGATGGTTCATTCAAAAGTTTTTGAAGTTTACGTCTTGTGTCCGTAAGGAAATGTGTCAGCAACCTGAGTGCCTTTTCATCAATCTGGTCCTCATGAGCTGCTTTGACTTCATTTTGCTGAGTGTTGGAAATGTAATCTGGGTATAATGAAATGACCTCGATGGGCGTAGCACAGAAAGAGGTAAACTTCTCAATTGCCTGTTGATAATCGCCATTTATGAACAGTTGCGTACCCAATTTCACCTCGAGTTCTCTCAGCTTCTTAGATTTTCCATCGTAGTCCATCTGCCGTAGAAGTTTTATGGCATTTGGCAAGTTATCAATGGAATTGATGATTTCTTCTTCTGGCTGTAACGTATACATGATTAATTCATCCTTAGTGATGACAGTGATACAATTTCCAGACACGGACGATATCAGGATCTTGGGCACCTTGACCTCATACCAATTTTGTAACTGGTTATAATCGTGCAAGTGGACATGGTTGCCCGTTGTTAGAATGAAGAATGGACTTATCTTGCCCGAGATGGTGCCTGACATAGTCACTGGCGTGATAGACTTATTATGAATGTTGTAGATACATTTATACGAGCCACGTATAAAGAGGATACGATCGGCTGAATATGGGAGAATTTCAATGACTTGGGAACGTATTGTGAAGCCGGTCTTCCAGTCAATCCGATTAATTTCTGGGGAGCCACCCTCATTAGAATGCTCAATTGTGTAGAAGTTGGTATTGGAGGAAGCAATTGTTAGCGTTGGAGATACGCCCTTCACCGCACTGATTTTCTCTGGTAGCTTCCATTGTGAGGTCATTTCCAGATGACCATAGATGTATGAATAAACAACGACAGTATTCCTCGTAGCAATGGTGACTGATCTATCAAGGACATCACAACAAGTTACATCTTTGAAAGGCAAGCGCTCTTGTTCATCCAAAGTAACGTCAAAAATAGCCACACGACCTCCGAATAGCACCACATAACGGTCCTCCAGCTGGTAAAGCTGGGTGATGGATTGCCCGGGTGTCAAGGGTACCTTTGTTCTAAAGTGTAGTCCTTTTGTGGTGTCAAATAATAGCACTTGCCCATCAGAGGTCGAAACGAGCACGTTTTCTTCAGTTTTGAGCACGGCGGTTGGCGAGCACTGTGGGAACGTGCACTTGGTGCGCTGCTGGAGCATGTTATTTGCCTCTGTGGATGCCTGAGTTGTTCAAGTGTAGCGTTGGTGTGGCTGGTGTGGTTCGGTTTAGTTGTTGGTGTTGGGGGAAGGGCGTGTAATTTCTAGTACGCGCGCTATCTAATACCAGCCTAACCCCATGTCCCCACATCTAACATCAACCAACTCAAAAATCGCTAGAAGAGGAAGACAGGACAAATGGATGAGGTACAGGATCAGCTCAGAAAGCTTGCAAAGACGCCGAACCGGTCAACACACGAATTACAGCAGATAAAGCGGGCTGATATGGTCATTCAGTCACAGAAGACGGCACTGGCGACTGCCATCACCAACACGGACAGGCTTTCACAGAGCTATGAAAAGCTAATAAGGTCTACGAAAGAGGCAAAACTCAAGGTTTCAAGGGGCATGTCAAATAACACCGACTACATTCTGCAACATACAGCGGAGCTCGTGGACCAGCAGTTGAGGGTGTTGGAGAAAACAGTGGACATACTGGAGGAGAACAAGAAGTTATAAACTACAAATAATCTTTAGATGGGGGAAATATAAAGGCATTCGTTATCTTGAAGAGACATGTGCATAGATTATTAGTGAGATCTGAGAATTATGGGGAGTGTGGCGTGAAGTTAATAGGCAATAATGGCATGTAACAAACATAAGAACATCGTAATAAAGCAAGCAGTGGAAGAGGACATTAGGCTAAGCCTTGGGCAGCACGCTCCCACTTCTTACTGGCAATCCAACCAGCATTGATCACTCTGAGTGCGTCTTTTAGGTTCATGGGCTTCTTCAAGGTCTTGCCCTTTTCAACAAGGGAGTTGTACACTACAGCGTAGTTCTCTTTAGGGACTGGCAGCTGACTCTCCAGTATACGCTGCTTGACACGCAGTGAGTCGTGCCGTGAGCACGCCGTCCAAGCTGTTCTGCGCTTTTCCCACACTTTATCACCGTCAACAAAAGGATCGTCCTTAGCGAGTGCCGACTGAAGCTCTGCAACTTCTGCAGCGGCATCAAAGTCCCCCCAAGCAGGGATGGAGGAGCTTTTAGTGTCGCTCTTTTCCATGGTTTCTGTGAGACCTTGAACGTTCGTAGCAGTTGTTAGCGAAGTGTCCTCCTGTTCTTGAGAGAGTTCCTGTTCCAAAAGATCTGAGTCTAGAGATGAAGAAGATGAAACCAAGAATAACTCGTTGACAACTTCGTCTGAGCTGAGAGCGTCGTCGGCAAATGACCTTAGCTTATGGGCAGCAAGCGAGAGCGATAGACTTGCACGTAGAAACAGCGAGCGTATTGACTTGAGCACAGTGCCCTTTTTGTCTTCTTCGATTTGCACAGCCAGTAGCGAGCGTGTGGACTTAGAGGACCGCAGCGACTTTTTGTCCTTGGAGTCTCTGTCCCTTGGCATATGTGTGGGGTTTTTTGGCCCGTCGTGTGGTGGTCTTGAGGGCTGAGAAGTTGGGAAAGGTAGACTCTGAGAAGGTGCGGACGGTGTTTTGCAACGGCTTGGACAAACAGAAGCAAGCTATGTGTTTAAGTGTAGGGTTCCGGCGGTTCTAGCAACCGGTCTGCCTTTATGGGCGTGTTAGTAGTGCTTTTCGGTGCTATAGAACGGGTTCCATGGGTTTTGTTGTGGCTTTTGTACTTGACAGGGCGCGCGCGCTTTCGGTCGTGAGGGCCAACAGCCAAGTACATGGTGTGTATACTTAACCACCGTTCGCTTAAGATAACGAGTGGTGCATGAGCCAAATGACTACGAACGGTGTCAGTACTGTGAGAACTTCAATTATAATAAGTTTCACACTATGTTGTGGAGATTGGGCGTGTGGGAAAAATTGTATGTAGTTGTTAGCCTAAACGTCTTCCAGTGTGGGGAAGCATCACTGCTGTTCAACCGTCTCATTGGCATCCTTGTCAGCATCATTGCCTTTACCTCTAGCTTTCTCCAGTTCCATTTCCATCTTCGCCTTCTTCCAAGCTTCCTTGTTCAGCTTCCATTTCCCTTGGTATGATACCTCTGAGTTTCTTAGCGCCTCCAACTCGTCCAACTTTCTCTTCTTCAAAGCAACATCATTAATGCTATCAACAGCTGAACCTTTCTCGCCGTATCTGACCCCATAGACAGCAATACTCATACCATCATGACGCTTCCATGGTCTGGAATTTATTCCATTACGGAAGATACCAGAATACTCAACTAATGGGGGCAACACGATCAGTTCAACATGAATATCACCACCAATGATATTCACAAACTGCCTGAAATTGGAAACACTTTGAGTGATGTTAGAAATATTATCCTTATTACCCGGTGTGCGTTTCTCCATTGTCTTCTCCTCACCCTCAACATCTGGATCCACTAATGGTAAGAACCCGTTGTGCTTTAGAATTAACAGCACATCTGAATCATCAGTATATATGTCCGTGCCCCAAATAGCACGGTCCTCATAATGCTTGCTGTTTTGTAAGTCTGTAATCTGCCATGACGGAATACGAACCGTGATGATAGAGTTGATGTGCTCTCTCAATTCAGGTAACAGTGGGACAATCTTCTTATCTTCTTCATCACTAATTTCCAGGTCACGATATAGCTGTAATTGTTTGTATGAAGACCTTGTTGGATAAGGGTTATAAAGTAACGACCCCAAATGTTTACGTGGGAACTTAGAAGCATATGCCAAAACGTCATCATTCTTAATGATCGTTGGCTTAATCGTGAATTTGATCTTCGGTTGCTCTAACTGTTCTGGAATCTGAGAGCTTGCTGTAGCCAATGTCTCCGATACTGCACTCGATGTCGGTGGTGGCTGCTGGTGTACTGTAGAAGCTTCACCATTCGTGACACCATCAGTTGGCTGATTAGGACGTTGAGATGGATTCTGATTTTGCATTGGTAGTACTGATGTTTGGGGCTCTGATTTCTCTGTTGGTGCTTGATACTCATCATGTTTTTCTAAAGATTTATATGTTGAAAATGACTTGAACCCTGGGGTTTCAGACTTCAACACCGTCATTCTCCTCTCATTTGAATTAATATCTCCTCTTTCGGCATCTGTATGATTTTCGAGGCCACGCTGTTCAGTGACTCTTTTCAGAATTTGCTCATCAGCCTCTGACCCATTAGGAACATTGTTATCAGTCTCGGGCTTTTTGCTCTCGGTGACACCTTTGTTATTGTTCAGTCGCTTTATAATACTGTAGCACAAAAACGTCTTATACTGAGGATTCTTCTTCTTCTCTATCCGGGCACGTCTCTCATGCTGCAAAATATCATGCTTCTCTTCAGTACTGAAATCGTTAATGTCATACTTGGTCTCATAGTACTTGATTATATCATCATCAGACTCGGAGTCAACCTCAGGTTTAGTGATATCCTCTTTGAAAGCCATTGGCGGTGACTGAACAGAGCCAAATGGGAATGCCTTTCCTTGGAGAGGCGATTTACCGACACTGGAAGAAGGATGGGGTCCACTTAAAGGACCCATTGGTTGTAGTGAGGGAAGTGGTCCTTCTTTGGATCCATCATTGAGCAAGTGACCCACACCAAGCGTCTGCTGCTGGCCGGTCATCTGTGGAAGATTGGACAGAAATGAGATGGGTGGTAGCCGTATCCCAGACGACTCCGACTGAGGTGGTGGAGCGTCTAGTAACGATGGCAGATTGGGACGTGGATTGTTACCTGCCATGCTGATTAGCTATTGTGGTCTGTGTTCAGTAGCGAATTGGATGAGCTTGATGACAAGGATGCGGGATGTTTATGGTTCAAGTACTGTGACCCAGTTGAAATTCAGAACTCAGCAAGGTTAAATTTTGGTTTCGTGCGCTTATCGTTGTGTTTATAGTGGATGTTCTCTTGTTGATTTCCCCGTTTCTCTCTCGGGTTCGGTTTCGCAATTTTCGCAGTTTCACGCCAAACGTGGGTGCGACAATCCATGCGGAATTACTACTACATCTTTGGACAATTTTGACACAATCTGAAGATCGATTGAATGTCTATTTTTACAAAGTCAAGCTTAATAAGTACATGAAATGACGCTTGATATACAGCTATATGGGCAACTAGTACTTCCCACGCTTTTTCTCCAACCGCCAGCGCCCCCTACTCAAGTAACTGGGTCCATTGATACCATTCTTACTACAATCAGGGAACTCAGTCCAACCAAGACATATAGTCAATTGATCACGATTGCGCATCTTACACGCCACGCCATCACTTCTACTAAACCAGATGAAGTTACAATTCCCCAAATTTACGCTCTTTGGGAGATTCATCTTACTGCCTTGATCTTTGCTCATGAACTGTCACTTGCACAGCAAGAATCCAAGAGGCTATCCATCGCATTAGACTCCATTATTAACAGTAAGCCAATTAAATCACACAAAAGTACTCAAATTAGTGCATTTCCTAAGGATACCCCCATGAGTTTGAAACTACTCATCGTCAGACTACGATCAAATGGTCCTACAGTGCAGTCTATTAGTGAGGCGTATACTTTACTCTGGGAGCAGAGATTAGCATTCAAGAGCGAAGAAGATAGGGCTAAGAAAGCGAGCATCAAAAAGGTTATGGAGGTGTTATCATATGGTGTAGCCGCTGCATTAATTGCAAAGAGAGAGTACGGCACATTCCTTACACTAACTGACTCTGTGGAGAGAAACAACAACATGACTTTCTTAGCGGTGTTGGTCAGTTTGATGAAGGGCGATTGGGAGATGGCTTCGGCTTATTTTGAAAAGTTGAAACCATATGATAATTGTGTAAATTCGTTGAGACATGTGCTCAAGACCGTCAACCCAGTGCTAGACCCTAATAAAGAAGATAGTGGCTCTAACATTGATATCTCTGTTGAAAAGCTCGATGATTTGTTTGAATTGATCAAGTCACAGAAAATCACAGGAAGAATTGCATGTGGAATCTGTGGAATGCTTGAGCTTGCTGTAAGAGACCCAGATGCTACTGGTGCTGATAGCCTTAGAGGTGAGCTAGATGAGGTTACAGCAGAGGCAATAACGGAGATGTTCAAGCTTTGGAGAGGAAGAACTAGCAAGTTTTACGCATTTGAGTAACGTCGTTAAAACATGATTCATGATAAATGATAGTAAGTGTAGACTACGTAGAGCGTACTCAAAATGGATACAATCCACACACGCTTCATTTAGAACGTATCGTTCTTCCCCAGATTCCTACCTAGATCAAAGTGCCCTGTACAGTTTCACGTGATGAAGCCCTATCTCTCACTGTGACTGCCTATTGATATTTCCTGGTTTGAGCCACACAATTTATAAAACACCCGAACAACCGACTCCAAGTTCGCGGAGACTACTGACACTGCACGCGATGGCAGAGTGCGAAACACCCAGACATCTCACTGCCCTGGAAAATTCCCAACGCTCGCGCACTGGGCGCACGCACAAACAACATCAAAATTTCTTCGACTTTACACACAGCTAACGCTATAGGAAGAGCTTTTGTCACAACAACACACAGTCAAGATGTCTTCTAACAGATCCGCTTTGAAGGACGTTGTCACCCGTGAATACACCATCAACTTGCACAAGAGAGTATGTTAAACTGTCACTGAGACCCGCGGAATGAAAGTTATCACGAGAGTTCAAATGCAGGCCATCACCATGCCCACTTCAAATCTAAAAACAAGGAGAGATGTAAACTCAGTAACCACAGTTCAAGAATATCGTGTGCTTGCCTTCTAATCACAATTATTGGAAGTGCAAAGTTATCATTAATTTTGTCAGAGCTCAAGATTCAAGTTAGGAGCTGTACATAGACAGCAAAGGAACTACCATTATAGCAACCGTATAAAAATTCACAGCAAACTTCTCTTCGCCAGACAACTACAACATACAAATTTACAAGTCATCATAATGAATCTTTCAAATTTCTACTCGCGTCTCTTCATCCCTTGATTTTAGGGCGACTCCCAAGATCAGCAGTACTAACAATAAATTTTAGCTCATTGGTGCCTCTTTCAAGGACAAAGCCCCAAAGGCCATCAAGGAGGTCAAGAAGTTTGCCCAGAAGCAGCTTGGTACTTCTGATGTCAGAATTTCCCCAGAGTTGAACCAGGCTATCTGGAAGAGAGGTATTAAGGGTGTTCCATTCAGACTCCGTGTCAGAATCTCTAGAAAGAGAAACGAGGAGGAGGATGCTACCGAGAAGTTGTTCTCTTACGTTGAGCCAGTTAACGTTGCTTCCGTCAAGGGTTTGAACACCGTTGTCGTTGAGGAAGAGGAGGAGGCTTAAATGTCCTGAAACTTTTCTTTGGGTAACGCTTGTACAACACAAAAAATGTCATTATAATCTTGGTTTAATGTATTTGGAAAATACTATTGACTTGTAGACCCTATAAGTGCAAATCATTTTTTTAGCTGGATGGTGAGGTTTAGTGTGCTTGACACAAACACTTAAACTACGCCTCACCTCAGTGAGTTGTAATTTGGATGAAAGGACTTGACCTTCTCTTATAGACCGCAATCATGTGATAATATCGGATTTGGATTACATTAAGAACTACGTTTGAACATGGAACGGAAATCATGGATCGAAAGTGGAGTATTAGCCCCACTGAATTTGACTATTTGCTTCAATTTTCAAGTCTTTACAGATACTGTTAGTAACAAGCCTTGGACTCAAATTTGAGAACAGCCCACCGAATAGAACACAACTATAATGATCAGTGTAACTATGACAAAGGAACCGGTCATCACAGGAGACCGATCATAACGATCAATCTTAAGCCCCGTTCATAGTGGTTCAAATTAAAATAATAAAAGCTTCATCCTTTAAAATGTTGTGTGTCTTTGCGTCGCTGCTCTTTGCAATAGAGAACGTACCCATTGATCCCGTTACATGTGCCATCCATGGCATTATGACCTTATTCCCCAGGCTACTACTAAAATAATCAGGAAAGAACTTCTTTTCTTCAGCTTCGAAAAATTTGGCCCCAAAGGCAGTTGGTGTACGGGTGTTATGATTTGGCGTGCTCTGCATTCAGGTGTTAGGGCTCTTGATCTAAGTTGACTACCTTGATGCCCCGTTTTGTTTCTTTAAGGTATCCTTTATTAAATGCAATATATGTCTCACATACGTACATCCCTGGAAATTCTGTACTGGATTTCGGTGTGCTGTGCAAATCCATCTTCCCATGATCTTTTAAGAATGAAGTGTGTATCAAAGAAATCTATGAGCTGAGCCAGCGACTTACAGTTCATTAACTCTTTGTATAACTGCTTGGACAATTGCCCATCAAGCATGCAACTAAAGTGGTGTTGGGTGAGTCTATAAGGAAGTCCATATGCAGTTGCGTATTCCATAAACTTCTCGATACAACTCCATGGAGCCTTGGAGTAGCCGGAGAACAATGCTGGGTTAGCCAAAATTCCACGCACAGCCATAATTCCATCACAACCGGTGGTTTTGGCAATATTATGACAGTCATCGAGAGAAAAACAGTCACCATTAGCAACAACGGGGACAGAGACTGTGTGTTTGATTAGTTTGATAGCTTCAAAATCAGCAGGCTCGGATGATCTTGTGTTTCTTGTACGACCGTGAACTGTGATGAAATCAACACCAGCAGCTTCGACCTTCTTAACGAATGCAACTGTTTCACTCAAGTCTGGGTGGATTCTAATTTTCGTTTCTAGAGTAACAGAATCACCAAACTTGTCTTTTACTGCCTTGACCATTGTGGCCACTAGATCTGGTTCACTCATTAGCGCAGCTCCGATACCTTCTCTTACTTGTTCTTTGATAGGACAACCACAGTTGATCCCGATACCATCGACATAAGGATGTATCATGTCGACAAACCTCAGAAGATCTGTTACATTATTTGTACCGACTTGGACAATGAGTGGGGTGTCAAAGTTGTTTGTAGTGAAGTCCGAGAGTCTTGCAGTGCCATTACGCACGAACTCTCTTGCAAGGATCATTGGGGAATAGACAATATCACAGTCATAATCTCTGACTAAGGACCTGAATGGTAATTTGGAATATCGCACCATCGGACCTGCAATGTGTGCTGGACGACCCTCAGCTTTACATCTTTGGAGTATGCGCAGTGGATTGTTCTCGGGATCTCTTTGTGAAAGTAGTGGTAGTGTGTGTGTCATGATGAACCTTTGGAGTCTCACTACACTGTGGCAAGTGATGTAAAAGAAGTGAGGTAGTGGGTATTAAGTATTGTAAGTCGTCGTCCGACCAAAGTGGGGAAGGCCAGAAATGATGAAGTGTTAAGATAAGACACTTGATCTCCAAAAGCGATGGGCCTGTCAAAGCTTTTTCTGCGCCGTGAGCATGGTGCTATGGAGATGGGCTTGACCTTCCATATACGGAATCTCAAAGCGGCACAGGGACCGAGCTACCGCATCGGGACAGTGCGCGAAGTCGCTCGATTCGCGGAACAGGAGTATGAAAGTTGGCCCTTTGAAGGACGCGGGTTATAGTTCGATACTAACCATTAGCTCAAGGGACCGCACAACTAAATGCGTTGTAAGTGATAGGCAAGCTTAGAGTAGCATGAAAATATCTCTCTTCTTTGCACGTGTACAGTGAAAGGAGACAATGTACCCTAATGATATAAAATGGTATGGAATCTCACACCTAACACAGCGGTTTTGCGTCAACGATGTGGCACGGCCACGCTGAGGCTTGTTGCCCAAACCGTGTGTTTCAGCCACACGAAGTGCACCGCGAATGTTACCTTTTTAAGGGAATCTGTATCCAGAAGAGAGAGGGTCTTCCCCTCTTTTGTTCGAACGCCCCGACTTTTATGTGTCAGATAACACCGTTGCATTCCCCTCCTTATTGTTTATGTGGATTTGACACATAAACAGTGTCTCGGGACTGCTTGTGTGCCTGTGTGCCGATGGAAGCCCATGGAATAAAAGTTGACATACACATGAAACGCACCCAAACCGCACACAGCCAATGAGACGTTGGGGCAACGCGCTGACATGGTTGCACGCCGGAGATCTCGGCCTCGGAGTGTCTTGCGGCAGTGTGTCGATGCCAGAACGTTTGTCTAGAGGCTACCGGGTATGTTCGTATTCAATTCAGTTCATTATAGATGGATAGAAATAACAAGTGGTCAACAGTGATCGTGGTTACAAAAATACACGTATATACATAAGACCACTGCCCACTTGCTGGTTGGTATCGTTCATGTATGGGGGCACATTAAGTGGCAGTCAACATATCGTAAACACATCTCTCATCCAAGTTTCTCATTTCAATTTCGTTAATAGTTATAAAAAAACTCCCATTGGAAACAATTCTCTTGTCGTAATAAATATAATCTTTAGCTTTCATTCGTTCATTGATTCATTTCCATTCCCAGAAATCAGCATCAACCAGCTCCTCGCTGTTGCCTTGGAACAACAAATCGGACGCACCACTCTTGAACACATCTTTGTTTTCCATTTTGAGGAAGTTAAACTCGAATTCTTCTTCCTTGACGCTGGATTTGAGAGATGACACTGATGGCATTGGTACATCCATCGTGTCTAGAGAGATAGAGTTAGAGGAAGGTTCAAAAAGTGAAGTAGTCAAGAATTCGTCAATTTTAAGCACTTGCTCTTCTTTGATTGATCCCAGTGAGGAAGTAGAGCTGGTCATGCTTGATGAAGTTGAGACCAAAGAAGGAGTTGATATCTGAGACGCAGTATCATCTTCCTCACTGCTTTCAATGTGTGTGAAGATACTTGAAACGTCATCATCGACGTTTCTCTTCTTGTGATACAGCTCTTCGTCCTTTATATGTGCTTTGAGGGTTTTCTGGTCTTGCTCTTTTCCTTGCTTCAGTAATTTCAAAGTGGCAACAAGACGTGAGAGTTCTTGCTTGAGAATCTGATTATCGTCCTCCATGCTCTTCAGCGCAAGTTGGATCATTGATTCATCAGTGACCTTATTATCTGGAGTCATTGGTGTCTGTGGCGAGGACGCCGTTGTAGAAGGTGCTGGTGTAATCATTTGCAGTGCCTGAAATGCTTGGGTAGAGATCGTAGGTTGTGGTGAAGTAGATGAGGCACAAACTTGTTGTTGCTGGTTCTTCTTTTTGTATGTCTTCTTTGGCTCTTTCTTAGGCTGCAAAGCAGTGTTAGCATTAGGCTTTCTGCCTGGTCTTGGTCTAGGAGGGAGGACCCATTGTTTTGAAGTCTTAATGACAGTCGGGGTTGCAATATTTTGCAGCTGGTTGACGTTGATGTGTTGTGGATGTTCTTCGTCGTCGGTTAGTACTTGTTTCAGGAGGTAAACAGAGGGCAAGAGTTAAAAAAGAAATCAGATCTATAGATCCGTGTCTGGATCACTCTAACCATCACCCCTGGTGTTCTCTCAGTTGGAACGTACTCGTGTCCATGGTGAAGACGTCGTACTCTTTACAAACATAGCATTTATGCATACACAAAGTGCCAGGCCGAGTGCTTATGTATAAATGTGTCGCCTCGGAGCTCGCGCTGGCAGTGGCTGGAAAATTAGTTACAGGCGGCTGCTCGTCGTGGGCTCCGAGAAGTCCCGTGGGGGTATTATTAGGGTATTGTCTTGCACTCATTGAAGATGAAGGATTATATATTACACCATACTGTAGTTCAGACTAGTAGCTACATGACCCAGGTCTTTTCTTCTTTATATTCAATTGATAACTATTTAATTTGATAGTTTTATATGAAAACATGAGTGGAACCGATGGGCCCACTATTGCCAATTGGCGTAGCTGCTCTATGCCCGCTTTTCGCCAAATTACTACATTGGGCAGCACATGGGCGCCAAGGGCTCTGGTTAACGCACTCCGCAACCGGCCCGTTTCGCCAATCCGTTTGCGCCACTTTGTGCCAAAGGGAGCCAATGAGCGTCGGGTGTTTGGTCATTCACATCCGGACACCAGCGCTTGGAGTTAAGCTCTTGCGACTGGGTTGGTAGCCGCTCAATTGGTGCGTATTGATGAGAGTGGCATGCTCCAATTACAAACACTGTGATTAGACCTCATAGCTTTCTGTGTATTCGTATTTCATAGACTAAGAAATGGCAAAGTTCCGAGTTTGGCTGCCTTAAGGGGCGGACGTCGGGCTTAAGGCCGGCCGGGAGGAATCGGGACTGCACAGCAGCACTCTCTGGGGAAGGGAAGATCATAAGGACAAAGGGAGTCTCGAGTGCTAGCTAAAAAAATGTTCTCTGGTTTTCTGTGCAGCAATGTTGTGCCGAGTGGCGAATGGCAATTTCCCGATCTGTCTTTGTCGCTTATACCGCTTCCTATCGGGCCGGTTTAATCGCAAGAGTCAGAAGGGCTCGACGCGACTCAGTTGCAGCCTCGAGGCGCGTTGGTATGTTGTTCTTTGAGCTCTCAGTTGTGGGGTTGAAAGTAGGTATCAGATATGCTCAATCCGGCTTACGGCCTTGTTAGAGTCTGTGCACCAAAGTATACTGGGTTTCCGACAAGCTTCTGAGACCCATTGCCGGAGCAAATACACCGGAGACACATGCTTAACATCCTAGACGTATGCGATCGTTATCGGATCGCCTTTTAATCCTAAACTGGACAGAAAGGGATGGATCTGCATGAATCGTTGACGTTTCAGGGCATTACAGCAGGTATGTGAGTACAGGGTGAGAGAAGAATGTTCTTTGACAACGATAATTAAGGGTATTTACGTATATCATAAATCTACGAAGGTGTAGACCTATAGCACGAGGGTACGGCTTACCCCATCCAACTCAATTGGGGATCAAGCACGTAATAAACGAAATCAAAAAGGAGACAAGCAGGAATAAATAGTTTTTCCACTGCCAATTAGTCACTCCGGAAGACCATCAATTTGTTCTTGGCTTTGGAGGGAACGCACCCACCGGGATGATGCGCTAAGTATATATCTTCACTCTTGGCCACTGACCAACCTCCAGATTGCCTTAATTCTTTAGCATGGAACCTGTCGTGTGGATGTGGCGTATAGTCAGGCATGATGTTTTCTATGTTGGCTTCTTCATAGATCAGAACTTGAGGAGTTGAGTCCGAGATTGTAGACAATGGATGAGAAGATAGGAACGAATCGGTATATGATTTGATTTCCTCTATACGATGTTGTATAGTTTCAATG
The DNA here is from genome assembly GCA_003708295.3 of Petasospora mycetangii. Classification (NCBI taxonomy): domain Eukaryota; kingdom Fungi; phylum Ascomycota; class Saccharomycetes; order Phaffomycetales; family Wickerhamomycetaceae; genus Petasospora; species Petasospora mycetangii. The sequence continues at coordinate 222,102 of PPNU03000001.1, forward strand.
ATCTGTTGGTATTGCTCTGGTGACAGCCTGTTGAGCTTTAACTTTTCATTATAACCTTCGTTTTTCAAGAGTGATCTCTTCTTATGAGATTGCGGCTCATTTAGAGACTCAACCACAATTCGAAACATTTCACTAGAATGTAGTCCAACACCTGGTCTGACAACAAATCTATCGGCCAGATCCTCCTTTTTAGAGGCCTTCTGATAGAATATATTCAGTCTTCTCAATCTTCCGAGTAGGGTGCTTGTAATCAACGCCAACGTTGAATGTTCACCGAACTCGTTTTCATAGTTGGAAATCTCATTCTCCCAATACTCAGCTTGTGGATCAGCGCCACCCAGCATGTTAAACCCATCTAAAGTACCAGATTTGCTATACAAATCACCTGAAATATCACCAGTAAAACCAGTATCACTAAAGCCCGCAATATAATGCGTATCTTCAACAACAAATTTAAGCCAACGTGATGGATATATTGGATTGTTGGGCGTCCACCACTGGGTATCTGGATGTTTTTTCAGAAAACACTCTTGTGCTTTGTCAATATCATCACCAGCCAGTTCGATGAATCTTCCTTTCAGAGATAATCGAGGAGACCCATACATTGAATGAGGACGAGAGCCGGGATACTTAGGATTGACATGCCCTTCCCAATGGTCTCCCACTCTGATTGAAACAGAGACCAATGATCCCATCTTCAGATTTTCAACTGTCGGAGAAGCATCCATACCAAGTACAACAGGATTTCCATCACCACAATCGGCATAATACTCAGCATAGCTTACCGGAGTTCCTTTATCCTTGCCCCTCATCGTGATAGTATTGACGTTCAATATGGACTCACGACTCACAAGTGTACGAGCATGAATAGCAGCTACGTTGGCATTAGGCGGTCCATATGATGCGGTGTTAAGGATGTGTAGATTGTCTCCATGTTCCACGGTAGTACTCGAGTCCTCAGGCTTGTAGAAAACTATATTGTTCAGGGAGTTGAGTCGGACTTGACCTTCGGAGGGGGTTCCTTCAGCTGAGCTGACCAGTCTCCCAAGTGCAGCAAAGTTCCATAATACTAACTGTGGTCTCATTTGTAATGCGTCGCACTTTACCCTCTAACATAACAGCACAGACCCCATATAAAAAGGAATCACAGAACTTTTATAGAAAAGCCTGACTAATTCTTAACCCTGTTAGGAGATGTAGAGAGATAACTGCAAGTTATGGCAACCTCTACAACCGGGTTTGAAGAGCCTCCGACTGAAGAGCGGACGCTAAAAAAATACTGTGGGCATATTTGAATGCAGTATGTGCGTCTGCTGGTAGAGTGCATCTGACAGTACAAGGCATCCAAGGTGGTTGATATAGACTGGGTGTTTATTTCAGAGATCTCCAATAGATGAATTGAGTGCTACAGCGGACTGAGTGAGATTTACTTTTTAAATCAGTCTTCATCTCCGAATCACACAATTATAGACTATTGCAGAGAACAGACCCCACCACGAATTGCAGATCTTCGCATGCTGAAGTTATCAGATGCGCCATCGCACTGGGGAGCTCACCGGGGAAATGGACACACAAGCGTGTTGCGCCAGCCTGATTGGATATCCTTGTTAGAAACGGCTACAGGGATTGCTGTAGTTTGTGATCTCATACGTTAAATTTTCTTTAGAGAGTGTTGATTGGGCAGGACAACATTAGAGACTAGATGTTCCTATGCGTGGACTCAGTTTCAACAACTAACAACAGCTAACGACGGACCATGTTATGTGCTCTGAACACTGGCTAGTCTCTGTTCTAATGGAGAAAATAGGCAATGTGTTTGCATTAAATATCCGTGATAACTTTACTGTACTATTAGTTTGAAACATGGGATCCACTGTACCGTAAGCAGTGTATCTGGCTTTTTACGAGGTGGTCTATGGACCAAAGAAAACTCATAATAAGTGCCTCTCCGTTAAAGAATGAAGACAGCGATGTTTGGCCAGCCTCGGATTACCCGTACTAGGTAGCAAATATAGATCGTATTTCCCACGCTTGACTAAATTTGAAAAATGTCTTGCGACTACTGATACTACAATAAAAGTAGAAGTAAGACAAGAGTATAATATCCATTCCATGTAGCAAAGCATATACTAGTACACATAAATTCACAATCTTGTTTTTGTTCTTCCAGTATAAGGTGTGATGATCATAACAACGCTGGTGCAACCAAGACCATAACCATTGGAATGACATAATGAGCCACAGAGCTTGCTTCGTAGTAGACACCACCTGCAGCTCCAGAGCCAGATGAAGAAGAAGAAGCAGAGGAAGAGCCTCCAGAGCCAGAAGAAGAAGACCCACCAGAACCCCCGGAAGAGGAAGAAGCCGCAGATGAAGACGATTCACCCCCGGAAGAAGACGACTCCTCAGCAGATGAGGAGCCACCAGACCCGGATGAGGAGCTACCAGAACCCGAGGATTCAGACGTGGCAGATGAAGCGGAACCAGAGGAAGCAGAGCTAGAGCCACCAGAACCTGAGGCACTGGAGCTAGAGCCCGACCCTGAGGAGCCAGAAGCAGAGTCTGAAGAACCAGAACCAGAGCCGGAAGAGCCACCGCCTGCAACAGCAGTTTTCAATTCTGGCTCCAATCTGCTCGAGTACCATGGCAGACCCGTGATATAAGACGACACCTCGCCCATATCAACTTCCCCGTACAAAGTGGTATACGAGTCATCGGTGTAGGTCTGAACCTCTTGGTACAAAGAGAGTAACTCAGCTGGTGGGGAATTACCATCTTGTATTTGTCCCAAGTAATCATTTAGATTGTTATTAATATCATTGACAATTGCAGACAGCTCGGCAGAGTCAGATGCAGACACAGCTGCTTGGATTCTGTGAGCAACGGCGAGTAAAACGGTGTATTTCAATAACATCTCAGGGTAATTGCTACGTGTGTGTTGCGGGAGTAAGTCTTTGTATTGGTGTGGGGGTGGTGATGCCACGAGGGGGAAACTTCCCGCTTTTAAATACTTTCAATTCTACCCGAAAGGCACGTTTCACTTCTTAGAAACAGCAATAGCACATCATACATAACTGTATTTGGTATTGGTCAGTTGCCGAAACAGGGTTTCGTTGCTACGAATGGGGCCAATAGGGGCCAATTTGTGTGTGTGTGGGGGGGGGGGTAACATTATGTAAGGAGGCCAAACGCGGGGTAGAAGCAAGCCGGTCTCGACCGAGGGAAGGTCTCGGGCTCGCGATGTATACAGCATACTCTTATAATTTATGGAATCGTGTCTCATATCATTCTATATACAATGTGATTCGTTATAGTTCATCTCTAAAGAGCTGATTGGCATTTTGGGCCACGTACTCTTTATGCGATAACGGTTTAACTTCTTTCTCCCTGTTCATTGCGATGTCCATTTCTGCCAATCTTTTAATCTCGGCGTCCATGGCACTTCTGAAATCAAAATGTTGACCCCCACCGACCACAGCATCCAATTCGAATGAAATACGTCCTGATTTACCTTGCTTGTAAGTGTCGATCCAGTGAATAGCAGTGCCGACTTCGTCAAAGTCTCTGGTTTTTCTGTTGAATTTCCCAACGTGTTTAGAGACGGCTTCAAGTAGTTCAGATATGTCATTTGTTGGATGGTTCAAGTATTTGGAATATAGCTTCCAATCCTGCAGATTGATCATGTAAAGTAAATAATCAGCCTGGATCACTGGGTCAACAACATTAGGCTTAACAGCTCCTATTAGTGACATAACAATCATCGTTGTTGAATGCTTTACTTTCGGCAAAAAGACGCCAGGAGTGTCGTATAACAGTATATCTGGATCTTCATGAATCTTAATAATGGATGAGGTGGCACGGGTAACACCTGGTTGACCGCCTGTTTTGGCGACTTTCTTAGAATTCTTCAAGCCAACTAACCTTAGCGTATTAACAAGTGTACTTTTACCAACATTTGGCATACCGGCAACCATCATACGAAGTCCTAATGGTGGAGTTGGAATCATTTGTTGGTAGTGCTGTTTTGCAATCTCAATTAGAGACTTTGCATCTTTCTTAGACCGACAATCAATAAACATGAAGGGTTCGTCATCATGCCATTTCCTCAATAGCTGTGTGTCAATCGTGCTTAGATCTTTTTTGGAATACAACACAACCTTCTGTTTACCAGCAAGAGGTCTATCTAGAAGAGCATTCCTCGATGATATGGGTGCCCTCGCGTCTCTAACCTCAAATACAAGGTCTAACTGCGGTGCAATTTGTGTCATCTTGTTCAATGCCTTCTGATGGTGTCCTTTGAAGTCCGACAGTCGAATGTTGTAATCCGGAAACGACAGTCTCGGCTTGAACCCTGGCATTATTTACTGGATTTCACCTACTACTCTGGCCCTTGATAGTTGACTGGGCGGGCTTTTAGGGTGGCTGTTTCTTTCTTAATTGTAGAGAATGTCGCAGTGAAGTTTTTTTTTTTTATTATTTTTTTTTATATTCTTCTTATTATTGTTAGTTAGTATTTTCCACGAAAAACATCATCACAGCAGTTAGATTAAGTAGACGTGAACGGTCACTTGGAGCTAAAAAGCACGAGAAATGCCGCTTATAACTTTGTGTGGTCTTCCTAGCTCTGGTAAATCGACAAGGGTCCGTCAGATTACAGCAGAGCTCGAAGCTCGCATTGCGAGTGCCTCAGCAGGAGGACCCGGGCATGGATTAAGAGTGGTGGTTCATAGCGAGGAAACACTGGGCATTAAACGTGAAGATTACAGAGAGTCAAGAACTGAGAAAGCATTGAGAGGGTCTCAGATGTCTGCTGTGAAGAGGGACATTGGGCGCAACACTATTGTTATATTGGATTCTCCTGGCTACATCAAAGGGTTTCGCTACCAATTGCACTGCGATGCGAAGGCTCAAGGAACAACAAGTTGTGTTATCCATGTCATGGCACCGTTAAAGCTGTGCCAGGAATGGAATTTGAAGAAGCCGGTCGATGAGCAGTGGGATCCCATTGTCTTGGAACAAATAAGCATGAGATTTGAAGAGCCTGATCCCTCATCACGTTGGGACAGTCCATTGATCCCGATAGCCTATGATGATACGATTATTCCAATTGATAACATTTGGGATGCCGTTGTGTTGCAGAAAGCACCAGTAGCCAACTCAGCTACGATGCTGAAACCAGCAACAGCGACTAATTATGCTCAAGAACTTGATAAGAGGACACAAAGTGTTGTCTTGCAAACCATAGAGTACTCCCAATTGAACACTGGTAGAGTCAAGATTGACGAAGATCTGTTTGTCGATATTCCACTGCAAGGTATCTCAAGTGCACAGCTACAAAGACTTCGAAGAACGTTTGTGATGCTAAACAAAGTCAGAAGTCTGGACATTGATAGGATCATCCCGTTGTTTGTCGAGTACCTGAATAATAATCTCAACAGAGAATGACTGCAATACATGAGTGTATATATATCTAAATCTACATATGAGTATATACAAATTGCTTTCTTTACTGTGTTGTATGTGTACAAGATATTGAATCTCGTATATGAATTAAGACATTAGCAAATGAATTAAAATACAATGGGGTTCGGACTTTTGTTTCTTTTCCAATGACAACCAGCAGATGCCATTGTATTAGATGGTGATTAAATGACAATTTTATTCATTCTTCCTCAGAGCTCTCTGAACTGACATCATCCGAATCGTCAGATTCTACCAGTGAGAGACCCGGAGTGGAGGACTGATCAAAGAGCTCAATCTTCTTCTTTAGATCTTCAATTTGCTTACTCTGTTCAGCTTCTGTTAAGTTTTTAGACTTCTTAATGGTTTTCTTCGTTGGATTTGAGCGACGAGTTTTCTTCTTCACCACAAAAGAGTACAACTTAAGTAGTGTTGGATTATCCAACTGATCCATATCCAATTCAATCTCTTCACCATTTTGACTGTTTAAGTTCAAACTTTCACTTATGATCGCCAATGCTTGGTTTAGTTTTTTCTCAGACAATTCACCAATTTTTTCAGATAATTCTTTCTTCATTTCATACGTCATTATTGTATCGTTATTATAGTGAATTTTCTTTTTCTTTTTCAATTTTTTAGGTTTTTTCTTCTTTAAAGCCCGTTCTTTTCTCAATTTGAGCAATTCTTCTTTCTTCAACATTGCCAGTTGTTGTTTCATTCTCTCCAGTTGTTCCTCCAAGAACTGAATAGCCGGGTTTGTGATCATTGATTCGTTGATCTGTTCTTCTTCCTCCTCTTCTTCAGACTCATCGTCACTTTCCAATTCCATATCAGATTGGTTAGGGGTTGGTGGGGCCATTGGTCTATCGATCCATCTCTTATCAAATATTTCTTCTAATCTATGGCCCATCATGTTAACAGATGTACCTTCTGGATTGAATAGATAACAGTTCTTGAAAACAAGTCTGATATCACGCTCAAACCCATCTGCGTTCTCATACTGGTTATTATTCAGTTTGTTTTGAATAGTGGAAAAATCCATTGGTTCCTTGACGTAATCGAAGTAGGTTGGACAGTTTAGAGCAACTGGATCAACAGGCAATAGGAAAGGGAAGTTGAACGACTCATATTTTTTGGAACTAAGCTCTTTCAACACCTGTTGACAGAATCTTAACTCTGCCACAAATTTTTTCTTTCTTGGTCTTGAATCGTATGGCATGTCTTTTGGTTTTGGTGGGTGAATCTCCCTTTTTGGTCTCCCATTGGTCAACTCTCTTCTAATGAGGGGCATTCCTTCTGCGTTGAGCTCACCCAGGTTATTAGCTGGCTTCCTTCTGCCACCTGTTGTAGTCTTGGAGTTAGGTGGTAGTTCCTTTGCAGGCATGTTCAAGATGTGCTTCTCAAATGAGGCTTGAATATTTCTTGCCATCTGTGCAATAACAGAGTCCACGCCATTGAATTTGGCGCAGTTAGTTACCATGAGGTTGAAGTCATCAACAAAGTCCTTAACGTCCGCGTAGGCATTAGCAGCCAGCTTCTTCTCAATTGTCGACAAGTCCATTGGACGAGGAATGTAGTTGTAATAAAATGGGATATTAAGTTTCACAATGTCAACCGGTTGTAAAAAGGGTACTGCATCTTTCATTCTCTTGATGATCTTGATGACACGCGTCGCATACGTCTGTTGGTGTTTTGGTATTGGCTCTGCCGGTAAGTTGTCCATGTCAGGCTCAAGCGGTGGCTGTGGTGCAGGCTCTGTTGGCTGTTGTGGTTGCTGTTCTCCTGCAGCGCCAGGGGCCGCTGAACTTGCTACTCCGTCGCTATCCAGCTTGCTTCTCTTCGCTTGGCTCTCTGGGGTGTCGTCCAACAGGTGCTTCGTCTCGGAAACCCCAGTCTCGGAGACCTGTGTAGCCTCTGTAGTGTGTGGAGTCTCTGTGGTCTGAGGAGTCTCTGTGGTCTGTGGAGCCTCTGTGGTCTCAGCACTCTCGCCAGCCCCTGGTGTTCCGGAACCAACCTCGACGAGCCGGGCAGGGGATAACGGCCTCTCGGCCAATGCCGCGGTCTCAGTGACCTCCACTGCCTCGGAAGTAGGAACGGACATTCTTTTCTCTTCTATTGTCCCTCTTCTCAGCTGGGCCTCTTATGTTTTTATAATTTATACTGGAAAAGTTTCCCTTTTGCGTCCCCAAACTATGGAGATTTAAAAAAAAACACCAATAAGCTCTTCGCGAAAATCGGGCTCTCCCCTTATTTTCTTGAGAGCTAAACCCGGGGATTTTAAGCTATTTAAATACCCGCGCCCATTCCCCGTGACAAAGAGGCCAGCGCCGGTATGGCATCTACCCAGTGATGGGAGTTACGCCTGGAATGGCAAGCTCATGCTCTTGTGCCTGTGTGCGGTTCAGTTGCGGCTTGCCTAAATGGTGAGCATAATTGCTACATCAGACTAGTGTAGATATTATATAGTTGGATGTATTTGAACATTAATATACGTTTTATACGTTGAACAAGCATACGTTCTTGTGAGCATCTCGAGTGTCGTGTCGCGCCTGTTGAGGGTGACACGAATATCTATTTCCCCTTTGGGTAATGTGGTTTTTTTTTTCGTTCGATTTTCGTATAAAAATTCACACTTTTGCGTCACGCTAGCCGGATACGGAAATCAAGATAAGATTATAGATATACCGCTCACAAGTTGAGACCGCTAGATAGAGACAAGTAGAGGTGTACGCACCTGAACAACCAATCACAGATGGATTGTCAAGAGGTCGTTGGTACTGAACTGCTTGTTGCATGACGGGCACTTTCTCATTCTGGCTTGTAATCTCTCCTTCGCACACGAATCACAGAAGACGTGTCCACATGTTTTTATAGCGGTGTTCTTCCAGTTCTTCGAGCATAATGAGCAGTAGATCAAAGAACGGAAACTCTCAATCTCCGATGAGTCCTCCTCGACTGTTATTGAGCTAGATTGCTGATAACGACTGATCAGCTTTGATTGTGATGACAATTTTGAGCCCAATGATGCCAGCTCTTGTGATTGCTTTGCTTCTTTCGTTAGTACCAGCTCATACTCTTTCTTCAAAAGACTGAAATCTTCTTGTAGCTTGGTGACATTGCTATTGGAAAGTTTCAACGAGTCTTCCAATTTAATGCTCTTGGTGTTGTACTCTTTGGTCTCCAGCTCTTTGCTGATCAGCAGTCGCTTCAAATTGGAGATCTCGAGATTTAGTTGATCAATCTGTTTCTTATACTCTGTTGTTTGCAATTCAATTTTTTCGAATTGTGTCTTCAATACCTTGAAATTTGAGTATAACTTTTCACCATTGATCTTTTGATACTGCTCTCCTTGCATTAGAGCTCGATACTTGTGGTCAACTTTTATTTTTGAGACAGCTAGCTCTTTCGCCCTTTTCTCTTCTTCCACAGATGATATTATCTTAGGTAATCGTATTGATTGCAGTTGCTTGAAAGCCAATTCGAGCTCTTTAATCTCTGCTATTAACAATGTGTTTTTCTTTTGTAACGTGAGCAAATCATCAACGTCTGATGGTATCACCTCATTCAACTTGGTCACAATATCAAAAGAGTTGATTTGTGCCTCTTGTGCTTTGATCAAATCTTGTAGATCTTGTAAAGATTTATAATCGTTTTTCTGTTTCAAAACATCAACTTCTGTAACGATCAGGTCTCTCTCATTTCGTAGCCTTTCTTCTCTTGCCTTTGTCTCTGATAAGTTTTTGATCAATGCAGTTTTTTCTTTATTGAAAGCGTCCATTGATTCTTGTAAGTTCATCAATTCATCTTTATTCTCCGTCAATTCATTCTCCAACAACTCCAAACGTTGTATATATTCTTCGTGTTTAAACTCAAGCTCTTGATTTTTTTGTTGCAATGATTTATACAGCTCAGAATCGGGTTCATTGGAGTTTGAAGTCAGTTGATTCGATAGCGATTGGAATTTGCTGATGGTTTTTTCAATTGTTAAATTTTGATTGCTAATAACAGATTTATACTCATCAATTTGGGATTCAAGCTTCACTAACTCAGCATCAATGACATCAGTATTGGGCTCGCTGTCTTTGGTCTCTGTAGTCTCTTTAGTTTCCTCTTTAGTCTGCTCTTTAATCTCCTCGGTTTTGGTCTCTTCCCTTTGACCTACGACCCTTGGTATCGTTTTGCTCTGCAACCGTTGGTGTTCTTTGAACAAGCTTTGGTATGTTTCTTGTAAGCTGGTGTATTTTTGATTCAAAATATTATAGTCTGATTTCATCGAATCGTATTTCAATTGAACATTTGCATACTCTTTGTTTATACTTGACAGTGAACTTGCAAATTCATTTGAAACTCCACCCGGTAACTTTTTAGAGATTTTATTAATCATCTGAGTTAGCTGCAGCTTCTTTGACTCCAGTTCTTGAATGAACTCATCAGATTGTAACACATGAGGAGCATCCAAGAGATACTCAGTTTTATTATCATCCTCACCATTATCACCATCAACCAGTCCACTGACAACCAACAAAAACTGATCTATCCAGCTTGCCAGTAACAAAAACCTGTTCTTATACGCGCTGAACTCGGTCTCAACAATTTTACGTTCTTTTGTGACGATAGCAGATTGCTGTTTATAGTATTGCAACTGTCTCATTATGGCTTCTTTCTGATAATAAACAACATCTTCTTGTGTCAACGGACCATCTTCGGAAAGAGTATCCAAAACTCTTCGTTTCTTCGCGTCCCCACCAGAAATTTCTTCTGGCTCTCGCTTTATCATTGTTTGAAACTTGCCGGCGGTTTCTTTCTGTATTAATCTTTGAGTTACTTAAAGATGTTGTAGACCCATTTTTTTTCTCTTGTGCCCAACTTCAAGCGAACGGAGGAAGTTCCGAGGGTGGCAGGTGATCGCTTCTAGATCCGGGGATGACCGCCTTGGAGTTGCCTAGGCAACTGGGAAGATCACCACCCCATATATGTAACCGTATACCACTAAATTATCACTATATGGACATAGTACAATGCGTAGATAGTACTATGTCCACACAGACTGCTATAGTGCTAGATAAATGTACAAATTATGCACACACTCCGTAGGTGTGCGACTGTCCGGTCTCTCCGGCTTTGAATTCCTGCTCTGCTGGACTTATCCATACATACCACTAGCTGAAAGACTGACTATTTGCCATCTCAATGCAAATACTCAAGACCGAACCTCCACTATCTGTTTATACAACCAAAAAAAGAAGAGAGGCTAGTAAGAGGAACGAATAAGCCACCGAAACAACCATGATTGATAGCCGGCTCCGCGCCCCATCGGAGGATCTGCGTTAACAAATTTCAGGCTTTTACAAGGCTAAAAAAACACCAGCCTGGTGTAAACTGTTATAAAGTGGTGTAAACTAGTTCAACTTGAGGTATAAGAAAGGCTACAAGGTCTTCTTCATTCTCACCGAGTAGAGATCTCGGCATTACGTCTTTGCCTGTTCCATATCCGTTTTGTATCTTAAGCACACAACAGTTAGTACGCACACATCATACCCACATCACACACCACACACTGTACACCAGAGCTAATGGACCACAAGATGCCGGGGCTGATGGAGCCGCTTGAGCGTCCACAGGTCTCGTATCTATCGTCCAGGAACTCATCGCAGGAGTCACTGACACTCAATAGCACCTTGTCGACTAAGAGACTGGCTGCATTGCCAGCAATACTGCAAGCACCAGTTTCGAACGATCAGATTAGAAATCGTTGCAAACGGCTCATAATGGACTACAAGGATTTGCAACAGCACTTGCACAAACTGGCCAACAGATCCTCACCGTTGGCGAAGACAAATCTTCTGCGGCTGGTGCTGCTGCGATTCTTGAGGGTGCCGAATGATGACTTCATGGTCATGGGAAAAGGACTTTACGATGAACAACTCGAGAATTTTGTCTTGAAAACTGCCAACTACGGCACCAAGACTCTCGATCAGTGGTGGACTAGATTGATGGATGACTTGAACTCTCTAAAGCTTTCTAATGTCGAGAAGAGTGTTTATCTGGAGTGCGTGAGTAGGATAATGGCAAGGAAAGAGTGGGCTTATGTCAAGAGATCATCTAAATGCTTCACCACAAACTTGAATTTAACCTTGAACTTCTGTTTCAGCAAATTGATACCAATGAAGACTCTACCACTGTCTATAAATGCTTTCATTGGAAAGACTTTTGCGTACTGTTTCATGGAAATCGATGACTTTGCACCATTGTTGCTCTTCACGCTCTTTGTTAAAAACTACACCATCAAGAAGCTGTGTGAGAGGATGCCCAATGATGAGCTCTTGTCTAATAAAGCCCCACATAGTTGCAAGCTGCTGCCAACACTGCACAAATTAATGGGCTACAAAGGTGACTTTGCGAAGATGTTGCAGGACGACGTACTATCTCCAAAGTTATTAGTCGCTCCATGTATGTCCCCACCAAGGATGACAACGTTTGATGAGTTAGAGATTAACTTGAAAGACAACTCCTGGGTTAAGAGATGGGCCAGCTTTGATAGTGATATATTTTGCTCTTTCTTAAAACATTATTTACAAATCTGTTTCATGACAAATGACATTTCAACATTCGAGGACCTCATGCACTGTCCTGGTTATATCATCATATATGGGCATTTGATGGAGATGTTCAATTCCAGTGTTTCAAATATCAAAAAATTCAAGAACCAGCAGTACAAGGACCAAAATTCCATCAATAATGAGCCAATGATAATGTTTTACCCTTCACAGAATGGTACTCGACAAGATTATTATGTCTTTCTCGGTAAACTGCCAATAATTTCTGTTTTCCAGGTCTTTAGAAGCATGATGTTTGAGATGAAAGATACCTACCAAGTGAAAAGTTTCATTAAATCAATCGAATTCTTGATAAAATCAATGGCAATTAAAGTGCATGCTTATGATTCACAAACTTGTGAGGCCATCTATGATATCCTAACCGAATTTTTGATCCATTTGCAACATGACACTCAGAAGTTTTCAAGGCACTTGGACTGGCAATTTTGGATATCAGGACTTGTCAATATGATCCAAACTGGTCACATGGTTTGTCAAGTTAAATCTCTTTGTTTCTTATTCAACATTTGGAACATGCTACCAATTGATTTCATTATCCAGCCTGGCTCGGTGTCTGTTTGGGTTTCCAATGAGGGTTCCTCATTGATCTATAACTTATCCAGCTACCTTATTTCAAAACCAGTTTGGGAAGATCTTTTTGGTCACTGGAACCCATTAGTTAGACATTATTATAACCGATTGGTTGTCTTCAAAGTCGTTGGCACCTCAAATGATAACTATGCAAGTTACTTGTCTTTTAGAAAGGCTTTGAAATCAAGATTGAATTCTTCTTATGAGTTGTTTAAAAACGAAGTTGATATCAACAAGTTATCGTTGGTACAGAAGTTGGACATCCAACCAGCAAATCCCATTGTCAACAAGAAACTGGTAATCACCACGATTGACCAACTATCCTGCTCATCTTCCTCAATCAATATCTTGGAAAACCTCAACTCATCAACACCATATGGTTCCTCATCGTCTTCAACCTCAACCCTGCTGCTACCATCTAATAGAAAAATGTATGCTTACGACATATTTGATGATGCCATCTATTCAAGTTCCATTGGCTCTAATGAACCAACCCCATCCATCTACTTCTCAAGGTCATCAACAACATCGCCAATCATCTCTTCACCAACCATTTTGAAAAGATCATCATCATCGACTTCAACGTTGGCCCGTGTTCCGATTCTTGGAAATGCTTTGAATTTCTTCAAAAAGAGTAATGGAAGTCAGCCAAATTTGAAGCTCCAAACTACACAAAGTCCTTTACCAACATCGCCCATTCCTGAGAAGAGCTATGAAGATCTGAAATTCTTGCGTCCTTCGCCTTATTTGACTACAAACACGTCTAGCATGTCATCTGCAAGCTCGAGATCACCAAGTTTCATCAAAAGATCACCAAGCATGTTATCATCTCCAGCTTCTTCCATTTCTGAGATATCCGACGAAGATCAGGATGCATTGATCAACTATCACCAAAGCCGTCAGCAGAGATCACCAAGTTCTGTAACATCCCATATCAGCTCGGTTTCGTCATCAACTTCTATAGCATCAATGGCTTCAATGGATGCATTGCCGGCACCACCTGAGCTTTTATTCAAGGTACCAGAGCTGAAAAGGTTTAGGTATAAGTTTCAATTGGTTTTTTCTAATGATACTTTTCAGTTTCAGAGTCGTGTGACAAAGAATAAAGACATCAAATTCTTTAGAGATATACAGACATTGGAGACACCAATTAGACCTTTATTACCGTTTGAAAAAAACAATTTGGGATTGCTGAATGGTGAATCATTTGGTAATTTAATAGGATCTGATGATGATGTTGGTGACGATGATAGTGATGAATTTGATGAATTTTTGATCATTCCTAGTACAAATGCCAAATTCATCGATACGAAAGAGATCGTGGAATTCAAAGACGTGAAAAATCGGGTTCTTTTGGGTAGATTCCTAAATGAATGGAAGATTGTTGTTGAGGAATACGAAAAATTCATGAACTTCACCAATGAGTGTGTTTCATCTAATGACAACTGGTTTGTCGATCCAATGCTTGTTGCTGATATACCTCCAGTCAAGGTCAAGTAACTGCTCAATTAATATGACACACATATATATATATATACATATGTACATATATACCTATAGAAATTTTCACTTATAATGACACGTTATGACACTTTTATAATACTTCAGACGGTCAACGTCTGGTTATCATAGTAAGTCAAAAGATCATGTACTAGGCTCTGTGACATTGACTTTGAAGGCAATGCCTGTGTCCGTTGTCCCAACAAACCCTGTGGTGTAATCCCCTTTCATTGATACTGGTCTCCTTCTAGGAGGTGGTGTCATATTCAACTTATCATGCTCTGTCCGTTTAGTGCGTTGCGTTTCATCATTGTCATCATAATCATCATCAATCTTCTCTAACTCGTGGCCACCAGTGATCTCTCTAAGCATGATAAGTCCTCCAATTGTAGTAAACAACACAAAAGAACTCACAGCCCATAAAATTGAGACACCAATGAGATAACTGAAGCCCCTGTAGTGGTACAAGTAATATCTCAGACCTTTCCACGAGACGTTGATCTTCAAAATGGCCTCAGCTGGATCAATCAAAATAGTTCCCTTGTTGAATTCCAATACAATACTCCATGGCTCCTTGAAGTCAAAAGCCTGTTGTTCATCACTTCGCAGATACTCGGAAAGTTGAACATCCTCGAGCATCTTCAACGTCTTCGAGCCATCTAAGTACACATACTCCGAGATGATGGGAGGCAAGAACCATTGAAGCGCTGGAGGCAGCAGGGACTTTAAGGCCATGGGGTCTCTGTTGCAATGCAGTAGGAAACTGTTCAGCGTTGATATAAGAACGCGTGGGTTGTCAAGCATGTGTATGTTGTTTGTAAGTGGCCACATCGAAAACTGTTTCTTCGTAAACTTATGGTTCAAGCCATATGGTGATAAATGCGACAGCAGGGAATCCGATAATAGTGTTAGCTTGAACATCAAAGGTTGGGCAATTGCCTCGTTGGAGTGGCAGGAAGGGTTGAATTTCAACTCAAAATCATAGTGGAGCTCGGGATCTAAGTCCGTAAACACCGTCACAGCATCATTGCGTGGGTGGTTTCCATAGATAGACTTGTGGTGCTGGCCAAAAACCACAAACGGTGGCAAGTTTGGGAAATCATAATTAACCACAAAGTCTCGCAGTGGTAGTGAGATGGTTGGAGTTGGTATCAAGTAGTTGTAAAAGAAATTGAACGCGAGACATGAGAAGGGGAATAACACGCTCAAAGAGACCGTCACAGTCGTAAGAAGGATCAATATCACCCTAAGCGTGATCACCGGTATCCGAATGTCAAAATAGTCGGGCATCGTACCAGGTTCTTGCGCTGTTATTCTTTAAAGTGCGCTGTTTTCATGGATCATTGTCGAGCCTTGGACCTCAATTCTTTTATTTGTTGTTTTTCCGGTTTTGTTGGGGAAGATGGCAAGATGCCGCACTTCTTTGAAGGCGCACGTCAAACACTCTTCTATTGAGTTACTACATTAGTGCACATGGTCAAATCAACAAGCCGTATGATTGTATAGCATTGTATACTAAACCTCTCGCTCCAGGTTTCCCATTTTTGTCATCGTTATAGTCGTGATCATAATCTCACTGGCGATTGTGTCAAGCAATAAAGTTTGAATTCTGATAGGAATTGCATATTCAGAAGGAGCTGTCCAAGACCAGGTCATGAAGGGTAATGTCACACATGGAGTCACGAGAGAATTGTGAGAGTGACAAGGAACATGAACGTCAAATTCGAATGTAACATAAGAAGAAAGCAAAGGAAATAGGAAGTTAAGGAAACATGGAGATAAGGAAAAGTGATCAATGGCAAACAAACGGAGTGTACATGGACTAAACGATACAACAACAAAAACTCGAAATGACGTAACTATCATATCAAAAGAAGAAGAAAGAAACAGTAGCACTTTCAAATCAATGACCAATGAACAAAAATTTAACTGACCAACGCCGGGTCATAATTTTTTGAGATGTGGAAAAATACCTGGCAAAGATGTATGGGCAAGAAAGTAACATCAAAATAAAAAGCAAGATGATAACCAACACCATAAGACACAACTGCGTCTTCCCAAAAACTAACAAGATTGGTGAGAATAGAAAGGGATTATTACAATGTCGTGAGCAAAACATAATGGGATAAGATAGCGTGAAAGAAAAGCAAAGAGGACCAAATACACAACTTAATGTGTTGTGTGACCTCTATGATATTTCAGCCCATTCAAGTTTTTATATCTCTTACCACAAACTTCACATCTATATGGTTTATCCTGTTCCATTGTATTACCATCATTTGGATCGACAACAGAGTAAGTGCCATCAGGATTTTGATGGAGTTTTTGATTCTGGTGACCGTGCAGTCTGTGATACTTAAGACCATTTTGGTTTTTATAAGTTTTGTTACAACCAATGACTGGACAAGTATATGGCTTTTCAGAGCCTTGGGCCACATATAAGTTTCTTGATGGATCGTCAATGAAATGTTCTTCTCGTTCATCATCCAGGTCCATCGCTGAGTCATCATTGTTGAGAGACATCGGAAATGGAGCCTGTTGTGTATGCTGATGCTGCTGTTGCTGATGCTGTTGTTGTTGTTGCAACTGCTGTTGTTGCTGAAGTTGTTGTTGATGCGCAAATTGACCATCTGAGATCTGACCTTGTTGTAACTGTTGCATCAAGAATTGTTGATGTTGCTGTTGAGGATTCTGAGGTACCTGATGTGAAAGGGAATTACGTATCTGGTTAACCTGTTGCTGTTGAAACGGTGATGAGTTGAATCCGAACTGGTTCCTTTGTGTTTGATTAATAGCACGCCCATTGTTATTCAACTGAGAGTTAATTTGCTGGTTTTGCATTGCAAGGTTACTCTGGTTGTTGTTGATGAAAACATCAGTCGTAGAGACCGTGTCAAAGTTCTGGATAGGCTTTGGTTGATGTGTTGGTGGTGTCGGAGAGATATGTGACTCCTCATAGTGTTTAAGCAAGTCATGTAATGTAGGTAAGAGTTGACCGCAACACGAGTAGTCCTTACAGTAGTTTGCCTCAAGGTCAGGCAAATAGGCAGACTGCATGGGAGGCGACATCGACGTCTGGTTGTAATTTTGTTGAGACTGAGCCATGTTGTGCATGAGCACCTCATCTTTGAGCCAGGAGCCGATAGTCACAGAGCCCCACGAAATACCACCAACACCCTGCGAGTGGGCGATAGACTCTCGTCTGTAATTTCTGGATGGGTTGTTGATGTTGATTGACTGCGGTACATGGAGTCCAGCGAGCGAATCCTGTCTCTGTCTTTGGTAGATGTCAATAGGCTGAGACTCCTGAGTGGATATCTGGTTGTAGAAGGTGTTATTCATCTTTGACACTTATAGTTATAAAACCGCTTAAGTTAGCAAGTTGGTATTATAGGATTAGGAAAGGTAAGAGAAAGAAGCCAGTGAATTCAACCACTATGTCTGTTATGGGGAAACGGGTGGCGGTGGCGGCGTTTGAACAAGTTGATCAAACGTAGTGGTAGGAACCCCTGGTGACAAATGGTGGCGTGCTCAGCAGACAACGGCTTCCAGCGTGCGGTTCGAGCTGATTTTTTTCGCTGGTAGGGTGCTGGCAATCAAGCAATCAGAGAGCAAGCGTAGCAGCTAATAGCTGAAGCGTATGTTCAGTTAGTTGAAGGAGCGGACCCTGGTTGAGTTGGTGCGGTTAGTCTGGTGTCACTGGTCAATTTCCACGTTGGCGGTGCCGTTGCTGGGGGCGCCGAGCGGTTGTGGGAGGCCTCAGGGTTTCCAATTCCGGCCTAGGCAGAGATCCGTTGGAGCGCTAGGCAGAAGATGGTGCAAGCTAGGCAGAGGCTCTTGTGCCTCTAGACAGAGGGCAGCCGCTCATGCCTAACTTCCCGGCCACAATTTCACCGGCAGCCGCAACTTCCGAGGTCCGATAGTCCAATCAGAGAGCGGTATTTTGGCCCGGAACTGTAGAAGTATGCCCTCGGAAATAACACAGCTGTGCGTCAGCGCGCATACGGGTCATCGGTGCGAGCAACAAGCACTGTCCTCCTACGGAGTAGTAATACACACTGTAACACCTGCATTATGAGGCTTTGTATATTCTTTTCAAGTTGAGTTTAGCTATCAATAGGCATGTGTATAGGTAGTAGCTCGATCCATATCCAGTCTTTTGTTTCTTTGTGTACCTGTTCTCCAGCCTTGTCAACTCCCGGGTACCGCGTTCCAAGTATATGGTCTCAATTGTATATCGTCCCGAGTTCCGGTTATTTGAGGGTTCATGCCTTGTTCCCAAATGTGCACTTTCAAAGAGCCTCACCTTGATTGACACGGATCTGCTTAAGCTTTCTTTATTTGGATTGAAGCTCTTATCAGTACTCAATTGGCGTTTTGAGCACATTCGGACTTTGATCTTAATGGCCTCGCCAGACCGACCATCACCACTGTCCACAAGCATGCCACTTATATACACACGGCCACTTCCTCGTCCCCAACGGTTAATGTAGTCATCCCCGGTGTCAATATGTGTCAAACACTCACATGATTCATTAGAAGCTAAGCCACGTCACCGATACAGATCTACGAAAAGCTGGCTTCAGTAATCTGAAAGGGAGTTCAAGATGTATTAAGGACGAGTAGGAGCTATACCTCACCTTGCAGATGTTTGCAAGAACAAACCAGCAGGTTTGACTACCCCCCCCCCCCCGGTTTAAGCCTAGTCACCTATAATATTAACAGGAAACAGTATTTCGATGTCATTAAAGTGCTGCAGCTGGTTCACTACTGCTGTAGCGTAGCCCTAGTCTCGAGGTACTATCCATGTTAGGTGGATTGAGCCTCTCATACATACACTCTGTGACTGTGTCATTACCTACATCTCACAACGTATAATTTGAAGAAACTCTATAAACATATGCACTGGCCACTTCTATGTACTTCTAATCCAGCAACGCTAAATGTACACTTATCCCAAAATCATTATAAGAAGAAGTTATCACCACCTGACGAAGTTAGTGGCCCTCCCACGATTGTGCACATGAGCCCTGTCCAAATGCCACAAAACATCCGTGCACCTTTCAAAGTGTACTGAACTCCATACCTGGGTTACATAAGCAGAGTGGCGCTACTGACACGGGTGAAATTTGACAGGAGGTGGAGGGCGTGTCAAAAGGTTGCTTGCTTTGTGGCTTTCGCTCTCTTGTGTGGTTTGAAGAATTGGGCTTGGAAAGTAATCAGATTCATCAATTATAACATACTTATACTGTCAACTCACTGCATAACTATAGAATCGTTGCTATGGCCCTCTACTACAATCTTGTGTTTGCTCTCCTGCTCACGGAGATGGCATTGTTCACCGTGCTCTCACTTCCGCTCCCATCTAAAATACGTCGTCCATTGATCAGTGCTATCTCTAAGCCTTTCCAATCCCGTGAAGTTACAATTGCCATTCGTTGTATTCTGGTTTTCATCCTTATCTTGTTTGTCGACAGTGTCAACAGAGTGCAATCAATCACCGAAGAGCTGAAAGGCTTTGGTTCCGAAAGTGGTGTTCCACAGACTACATTTATGGGTGATCGTTCCGAGATCCAAGCTAGAAGATTTTATGCTCAGAGAAACTTGTATTTGACTGGCTTTACGCTGTTTTTGACATTGATTGTCTCAAGAACTTATGGTTTGGTTGCTGAGCTGTTGTCATTGAAAGAGGAAGTTAGAAAAGAAGGTGGATTTATGGAGAAAAATGAAACCATTCTGCAATTGGAGAACCAACTGAAAGAGAAAGATGAGAAATTGAACATTTTGAAAGGTCAGGCTGATAGTTTGAGAAAAGATTATGACTCTGTGTCTGACGAATTGGCTAAGAAATCGACCACTTCTAACAAGAAGTTAGATTGAAAGATAATTTACCCCTTTGTATAATCATGATGCAATGCATTGAACAATTTTGGTATATACAGAACGATCTTCAGTAGTGATTATTGTGTCTTTGGAGTCTCATAAGAAGAACTCTTGTGCTTAGGGACAAAGTTAAAACTCTCCTTGGCTGGACCTAAGAACATTTCAGAAATCTTGATCCAATCTTTATAGTCATTGGATCCTAGCAGCGTCTCCAATTCGTTTCTTCCCTTCCAGTTTTGTGGTCTCTCATTCAATTTGATAGGATATCTTTCCAAGATACCATATGGAATGTATCTATGGAAGAAACTCATGAATTCACACAAAAATCTTCTCGACTGAGCAACACCATATTCATCAGAACCCCAATGTTCTAAAGCAAAGTTTGTGTAGGTTCTCAAGATTTCCAATCTCTCATTCGCAGACTTATCGAGGTACTGTTGAGCATTGACCTCTTCAAAGATCCATGGCTTGATCAAAGCACCTCTCGCAACCATAACGGAATCGATGTACTCGCTATCAGTTGCTCTGTACCAGTCATCCCAGTTATAACAGTCACCATTACCAATGAAGTTGATTCTCTGGAAGTCTTTACGATCTTTGTCATCTTGCAAATCAGCCTCAGATTCTCTTACAGCCTGACCAACTTCTGCAATGTAGTCCCAGTTAGCCTCTTTGGTGTATCTCTGTTGTCTCGATCTTCCATGAAGGGTGATTGCAGCCGTCTGGGTTTCCTTGACAATTCTCTTGACCAAGTTATGAGCCATTGGATGATTATCTCTTGTTCCCATTCTAATCTTGACTGTGGTTGGCACTTCGCCAGAACAGTAGTTCATTGATTGTAACACTCTCAACAAACGAGCTGGTTGGTCAAGCAATCCCGAGCCAGCACCTTGTCGGTATAGCAAATCAATAGGACAACCAGAATTCAAGTTAATCTCACTAATGTTAGGACAAGCAGCAGCCAAGGCTTCTGTAGCCTTGGCTGCTTGCCAATGCTTAGAAGCAGCGATCTGGACACCATAACCGGGGTATTCTGATGAATGTGCCTTTGGAAGGGCCCACTCAGAATTCGTACCCTGAATCAATGGCAGTGAAAGGGCCATCTCAGAGTATGTGACATCAGCACCTAATGTACGCATCAAACGACGGTAGGGCATGTTACCAACAGTAGTTAGTGGAGAGACGATCTTCTTACCAACAAGGTCAAGCTTTTTTTTCTCACTGGCATAGAACTTAGATTCCATATACTCATTCGCAATATCCTTCTTGACCTCGAGCAATGTCACCATCGGCTCATCATTTTTGATATTTTCTTCAGTCTCTTGTGTTTTCTGAATAAGTTCTGGGTTCTCCCCTCCATACTTCTCATCAGCAACTTTCTTCTTCTCAGCGTCCTTCTTCTTGTTATCGTCCTGAATCTCATCCATGATCGAGCACACAGCATCAGAGAGTGGCATGGGAAATTTCTTCTTGATCAGAGATAGTTTCAGTTCGGGTGTGATAAGGTTGATTTCGTGGTTGGTCTTCTTGACTTCCTCGTACTTAGCCATGTCCTTGATGAGCTTTCCATCCTCCATGTGTGAACGCAAGAAACGACACTTAAAGCCTGCAGGACAGTAGCCCATAGCATTGAACACCGGGCAAGGACCTTCAATATCAGTCTCCTTCTTAGAAAGGTACTCATCCAAGTTATGTGTGAAACGACACTTATCAGCACCGAACTTACAGTCCTTCTTGAAGTCCGGGTCGATCAACGAGGCACAGAGCTTGACTTCTTCATGTGTCTGTCTGAGATCTCTGTTCTTGTTCTGTCCTCGAGCCTTCTTACCCTTCTTTCCACCGGCAGGTTCAGCTCTATCGCTGGTCTGCTCAGCCTTGTCGTCATCGATTATCGCTACTGGAGTAGAGTCCACAATAAACTCCTTTTTGACATGAGCGATGCCCTTGACCTCCTCTTCCTTTGGCTTCTTGGTCTCGGGCTGCTCAGCTGCTGGAGATGCTGGTCTTTTCAGTGTTTCATCAGTCATGTTTGCACTAATGGCACACCAGAATATCAGTTGCAAAAGCTGATCATCCAAAAGAAAAAATAAACCACAGAGCTAAATTATCTTATCACAGAGAAGAGATGACAGTGAAAAATTGCGGGCCGGAGTGGCTCTACCAGGCGAAGTCGCAGAACGCGTAAAACACTTAAAACGCGTCAAACATCGGGTTGTTGACCACACAACACGCTTGGTTAGTTATTCGTCCTGTTTATTACACACAGCTATGTCAGAGAACGACGTCTCCAATGTGGATGATGCTCTGGGTTTCAACCTCGAACCCGAGGAGGCCACATCCACAGAGCCACTCAAACCAGCTCGTGTTTCCCGTCCACGAAACCTCAAAGATGACCACTTGATCTCAGTCAGAGGTCTCCCATATCTACGATCGTCTGCCCATAAGCGTGTTAGACACAACATGAACCACAGGGATGAATACAAAAACCTGACGAACTTTCTCACGTTTTACCAAATCTGGGGCCACAACCTTTTCCCAAAGTCAAAGTTCTCTGACTTCTTGGAGATGTGTGCCACTGCTGGAAACGAGAGATCTGTTAAAAGACTAAGAACAAAATACATGCACGAGGATACGGGTGCACAGAGAGAACTAGAGATGGCCGAGAACTTTGTGCCTATGGTCAATGCTGATGAAGGTAGTTCCATTACGGCTCTTGATACGAGTGCGGAGCAACAGACACGGAGCATGTCTGGAGAAGAGGAGCAACGTTTAGATGAACGGGACTTTGAGGATCAAATGTTTGAACTGGCAGCTGAATCAGCGTACCTGGGCACTTTGAGTAATTCTTCAAATACAGCAACAGCAATGACTGTTTCGAGATTACACTCAGATACCGTGCCAGAAGCACAGACATCAAAAGCTTCATCACAACCACCGCCACGATCTCAGGGATCATCGAACATTGTCACTAATGACTTGGAAAATGATGATGATTTTAGTGATGATGATGACTTTTTCAACGACCTGGGCAGCGTAAACAGAACTTCAGTTTCAATTCCAGCCCAGCCTTTAACAGCAGCTGCTTTTGCCACCACAGAGCCCGATCCGTCAGTAGAAGACTTTAACCAGGATAACTTTGAAGATGATTACGAAGCTGAGATGGAATTCATGCGTGAGCAAGGATTATGATGTTGCTCAATTTGTTCAATCGACGGATTTGCATATATGGTACACTTTTTGTGTCAGACTCGTAGTCATGTGTCACACGCATATACACCAAGAGCCGGTTATCACAGGTGTAGAGCCTTCCCGAATTAGCACACACAAGCACCGGAATTAATTCCCAAAAAGCACACCTCCCTTACATTTAACTCTTTCTTTTCACCGCAATGCCACATTTACCAAAAGGTCGTTGCCTTCACTGTGGCTCCCGCTTTTGACATCTCCGCGCTGCTTTCCTTTTTGGGAATCGTAAGCGGTATTCACATTAATAAACCTCTACATTGAAAGCCACGATTTACCGTCTGGAATTGCGGGTTCTAGGAAAAATCTGCATGGAAGTTCGGACTCAGATTCTAAATTGGTTAAAGTGTCGGGGGAGGGAAAAGTGTGGCACACAGGTTGCTTTGGGTGACGGAAGGAGGTTCATAGGCGCCGTAATGGGCTTGTATATGTGGCTCATATAAAATGGTTTGGAATCCCGTTTCCTTCATGGATCTGACTTTGATCAGTCTTTTTCTATAGATAAAGGAGTATAGAGCTCATATAAGATGTCAGAAGCCCAGGAGCCGCAAATCAAGGACACAACTCTCTCTCTTAAGAGGAAGCACTTAGAGGACCGTTCATACAGTGTCACATCCATTGCCTCTCTGGAAGATACATTGGATGACAAATTCGATAACGAATCCACTTCTTCCAGCTCTGACGCTGAATCTGAGTCCTCTGCAACTTCGGACGAGGATCATACATCAAAGAAGCGCAGAGTTGTGACAGAAACAACATCCACAAGCATTGTAGATGCCGCCATTGTCACCCACAAATCACCACTACCAACCACACAGTCAGCACTTGTCATAACTTCTTTTGAAGAGCCATTCCAGGTACATGACTCTCATCCAGTGCCCGAGATCTCCTCTCAAGAAGTTCTTATTGAAAACAAATTCATTGGGCTTAACCCTATCGACTGGAAAGGTAAGAAGTATCGTTTCGGTGTGTACTCGTTCCCATGGATCCAAGGTCGTGAGTCCTCAGGAATAGTCCGTGCTATTGGTGAGGGGGTTAAGGACCTACAAGTTGGTGATGAGGTGTTCATGGCATCCACTAGCTACCGTGACTTGAAGACTTCCACATTCCAGAACTACACTGTTTTTGATCATAGACTGGTTTGGAAAAGACCTGAAGGTATTACACTGAAGGAATGTGGTGGTATTGGTGTTGGACTTGTCACTGCTTCTAGTGTTTTGGAGGAGCTAGGTGTTGGTTTGTTTACAGATAACAAGTCTGATGGCGAGGATACAAAAGACAAGAGTATTCTCGTTTGGGGTGCTTCTAGTGGTGTTGGCTCATATGTCGTCCAGCTAGCAAAAGCTGCTGGCTATAAAACAATCATTACTGTTTCATCACTGAAACATGAAAAAGCATTGAGAAAGAGTGGTGCTACGCATGTCCTTGATAGATTTAAGACAAAGGAAGAGTTGAAGAAGGAGTTGAAAGAACTAGCTCCAGAAGGTATCCAGGATGGTGTCGATGTTGTTGGTAGAGAGACCACAGACATTGTGGTTGAATTACTAAATATCAACAAGAGCAAGGCCACCAAGGAGAAGAACTTAGTCGCTGTGGTGTCAACCCCTTCAAAGACTATTGATGAAAGTTTACTAGAAGGTATCTCAGTGAAGAGTGTGTTAATTAAAAAGTTTCATGAAGATATTGAGCATGGTATCAGACTGGTGAAGAGAACTCACGAACTTTTGACAAGTGGTGAGCTCCAACCACAAAGAAACATCAAGCTCTATAATGGAGTTGGTGGTATTCTCAAAGGTTTGGAAGACTTGGAAACTTATGGGGCATCGTTTGAGAAGTACGTTGTTGAGCTGTGATCCTGGAGATTCACGTTTGGAAATAAAGCATACATATAATTGATAAACTTTTGATTTCAATTCAGGATATCATTCGTAGTAATTGTCTATTGAGATAAATTTAATTATAAATATAAATACATCTGTGGTCGTTTGCGCAATTACCTTATCCAGTATGGTTATGGTGCACTGGTTAAGCTGCTGCCAAAAAGTGCGCAATTCTAACATCTGGCGCAAAAAGTGCCCCACGTGCCGGAAATTTCCATATGGGAAGCAGCACATCTTCAAAAGAAAGAGGAAGATTCATCCATCAACTTAACAATAGAAAGTACGCAGTTTACCCTTCAGCATCAACAACTCAGCATATAACAGAATGTCCTCTGCGCCACTGCTTCAAAGAACGCCAGGTATGTCTCTCTTTTACTCTATTATGTTGGACTATCTGTTTTTCAAGTGCTTATCGCCATTTGACGGATTTCTTCATTGATGAAGCTGTGGTAGTATAAGTCTGAGACATAGTCAATTATTGCTACACTCAAATAATTGGTTTTACTGTCATTACCACAACTTACCTTTTGATTTTGAAATTGCACAATCTTCCAGTCCTTTTTGTCTTCGAGAACAGTTCATGCTAACTGAACCAACTCTAGGTAAGAGAATTGCCCTTCCAACCAGAGTGGAACCAAAAGTGTTCTTCGCCAATGAGCGTACATTCCTCTCGTGGTTGAACTTCACTGTTGTACTTGGTGGTCTTGGTGTAGGTTTACTCAACTTTGGTGATAAGGTTGGAAGAGTCAGTGCTGGTCTTTTCACATTTGTCGCCATGGCTACAATGATCTATGCACTCATAACATACCACTGGAGAGCTGTGGCCATCAGAAAAAGAGGTTCAGGTCCTTATGATGACAGATTTGGTCCAACTATGCTTTGTGTTTTCTTGTTGGTTGCAGTCGTCGTCAACTTCGTCTTGAGAATTAATGCCTGAACATTCAGGAGTCTACCTTTCATGTTCTCAAACGTTGATTTTTCATGTACATTATAACGAACAGCCAGGGTTTTCAAATGGTTCCTTTTGCAGAGACATTTATAGACCACACAAAAATACATATGTCACACCACGTAATTTATACAGATAGCTTTTGCACTGCGTCGCATACTTCATGGCGCACGCAACCTCCCCCTCCCCTTGTCAGTTCTTGAAACTCCGGGAAAGGCCATTTTCGAGGGTAAACCGAGACGTCAAAACGTTGTTGATGATCTCAGATTTGGCGTGCACGCAGTACAACATTGGCGTTTGCTGTGTCCCTGTTTAATACAGCTTTCGATGTGCTTTTGTTGGGTAATGGATCCACGTGTAAGGGAGCTCTATAAGCGTATGCTGTGGATTGGCAGAGACTACCCGTAAGTGTATCTGGTCGACGACCGAGGGGCCCCAGGCGATGGAGACTAACTCAGAGATAGACAAGGTCTGGCCTACTTTAGAGAAAGATTGAAAGCTGGGTTCGTACGAAACAAAAACGTTGAAGGGCAGGCTCTAGATGATGCCATTGGCAAAGGAGAGTTCGTGTACAAAGGTATGGCAAACCACGATTACCATGGCGACATGAAGACAAGATCAAGAAACTAACCGAATTGATACAGAGATCGAAGCACTCATCTTCCTTACACGGTACAGAGAACTCAAGAGACGTTACTACTCGGACAATTGAAAAAGAAAGAACAAACCCATCAACTCATTGTGCGAGCCGTGTATGCCTGCCATGTCTTACCCCGAGCCCCCCGCGCAAAAGTGACCGTTAACAAATCTGCTCAGTCAGGGCAAATCCAGTTGAGGGAAATTAAAATTTGATATTTCATTCTCCAGTAGGAACATTTGGGTACAATATGGGTGTTTTACGGGTGTCAATTACTACAGTTGGATCCCAGTGATTCCCCACCACCTCACAATCCCACCATGTCGTCCTTCCACACATCATACAAATGGTAATCGGGGCTGTCCAAATGTGGTTTTACACGCGAAATCAGGATCAAGAGCGATAATATTCCCACACGGAGTCCACCTCAAAAGTCGATATGGTCCCACATTCTATTTATCAAAGCCGATCACGGGCTTTATAGGAGTCCTACGAGGTTCAATCCGTAAAGTCGCTCAGCCGCGTTATTCCCTCTCGTAGCCCGAGCATTCTGCGGAACCAAACACAGAATGGGATCACTAGACCTATGGTGTTGGTATTCGCATGAAAAGTTCGCTTAGTCGTGTCCTTCGGAGGGTTGATGTTGCGGCCTTACAGTTCGTACCCTAATAGAAAGATCCGGGTATTATGTAATCTTCGGTGATTAGAGCCCACGAGTATACGTAATACTATCAGAGATATGGGAAAATGCCTTGCGATCAGACACGATGAAACACAAGACTTTTACTAGCGGGCATATCGTTTTCTTGGTATTCCAGTCGAATGTGATATGCCCTGGCGCGCACTGGCCATGTGCCTTATACGGGCTCCGTGATTTTTTTTATCACAACGGGAAGGCACAACTCGGTGAAGCATTAAGACTAGGAATCCGATATCGGGTTCATATAGAGGGTCATTATAGGGTGTGTGTGGCTGAAATGCTCCGAACTTCGTACTCCGGGAAGATGATTCCCAGAGCAGTTGTGCTAAGCGCCTGGTGGTGAGGCTGCAAGCCTAGCCACTCGACGATTGATCTGTGTCTTGAAACTACCACGCACAATCACCGAAACAGATCAGCGTAGCTAAGAGAAGTGTGTAGAGTCTTGGTACTCTGGATGTTCTTAACTCCTAACAATTAAGTCCAACGGGACACGGGACGTCGGGACAAGTGCTCTCTAGGGCTACCGTCTACCCCTCTTTTCGTGCGGAGACATCCAGGCCGGGAGTGCTAGCGCCGCGCTTCGTCCAAGACAACCCCAGACTCGCTGCCCCACTATGCCTTGTTCCGGACTTAGCAACACTGATCAAGGACATCCGAGCGTTGCGATGTCTTTCCTTCCACACGTAAGTTCACAAGTTACTAAAAGAGCTTCGATTTAACAATTCTCACAATTATAAGGCCTCTACACAATGTTATATAATCCCCGCTCCGAGTCGGGGCCCGTGGTACGGCTAAAACACCGCCTGGAGCAAATTTGCGATTCAGCCGCTCTATAGGATTCCGCGACCTGAACCCTATCGGTGCTCCTAGGAGTTTCTCTCTGCTTGCCCCCCCCCCCGCCAGGGAGTTAAGCACGATGACTCGGGCTGCTAGGTATAAATAGCGGCATTCTCGCTTATTGCTCCCTACACCATTCAATTCTTCGAAGGGAGCAACGATTCACAATGTTCAGAGCATCGACCCTCACAAAGAGCTCCGTTAACCTTTCCTTCGCCCTCAGGGCCACCGCCAGATACTACTCATCCATTCCGTTATCTGTTCCGGTCACATTGCCAAACGGTGTCAAGTACGAGCAACCAACTGGTCTTTTCATCAACAATGAGTTTGTTCCATCCAGACAGCACAAGACTTTCGAAGTGATAAACCCATCTACCGAAGAAGAGATCACACACATTTACGAAGCCCGTGAAGATGATGTCGACATCGCCGTTGACGCCGCTACAAAGGCTTTCAACTCCTCTTGGTCTACTGGAGACCCACACTTCAGAGTAGAGTGTTTGAACAAGCTCGCAGATCTTATTGAGAGGGACGCTGAGATCCTTGCTGGTATTGAATCTCTTGACAATGGTAAGTCTCTCTTCTGTTCCCGTGGTGATGTCGGCCTCACCGCCAAATACATCAGATCCTGTGCTGGTTGGTCTGACAAAGTCTTTGGTCGTGTCATTGACTCAGGTAGCTCCCATTTCAACTACACCAAGAGAGAGCCAATTGGTGTCTGTGGGCAGATTATCCCATGGAACTTCCCATTGCTCATGTGGTCCTGGAAGATCGGCCCAGCTTTGGCTACTGGTAACACAGTTGTCTTGAAGCCAGCTGAGTCTACCCCATTATCTGCTCTTTATGTCTCCAAGCTCTGTGTCGAAGCTGGTATCCCAGCTGGTGTTGTTAACATCGTTCCAGGTTTCGGTAAGATTGTTGGTGAGAAGATCTCTCGTCACCCAAAGATCAAGAAGGTTGCTTTCACAGGTTCTACCGCCACTGGTCGTTACATCATGAAGGCTGCTGCTGAGTCCAACTTGAAGAAGGTCACTTTGGAGCTTGGTGGTAAGTCTCCAAACATTGTCTTCAATGACGCCGATGTCAAGAAGACTGTTCAGAACTTGGTTCTTGGTATCTTCTACAACTCAGGTGAGGTCTGCTGTGCAGGTTCTCGTATCTACGTCCAGGAAGGTATCTACGATGAGATTCTTAAAGAGTTCTCTGCTGCTGCCGAAGCTGTCAAGCTTGGTGACCCATTCGCTGAGGATACATTCCAGGGTGCTCAAACTTCCCAGCAGCAGTTGGACAAGATTTTGTCCTACGTTAAGCTCGGTAAGGAAGAAGGTGCTACTTTGATTGCCGGTGGTGAGAGACAAGGTGACAAGGGTTACTTTATTAAGCCAACTATTTTCGCCGATGTCAAGGAGGACTTCAGAATTGTCAAGGAAGAGATCTTCGGTCCAGTTGTCACTATCTCTAAGTTCAAGACTGTTGATGAGGTTATTGAGAAAGCTAACAACTCCTCCTATGGTTTGGCTGCTGGTATCCACACCACTGATATTAACAAAGCCGTTGAGGTTGCCAACAGAATTCAGGCTGGTACCGTCTGGGTCAACACTTACAACGATTTCCATCAAATGGTTCCATTCGGTGGTTACGGTGAGTCTGGTATTGGTAGAGAAATGGGTGCTGACGCTTTGGACAACTACACTCAGGTCAAGGCTGTCAGAGTCGCTTTGACTCAGAAGAACGAGTAAGCCGGATTTAGAACAGTATTGACTACTGAACCCTTGTTGGGGTGAAATCCACTCGTCCCTTCACTTATTTATGATATCATGGCCTATTCCCTTTACTTTATTAATAGCAAAAAGCTCGTGGATACGATGGTTTTAAGTTCAAGATGTATTGGTTGATCATTCAGTGTGTAGTCCAGCATATATAGGCCTATGAGACACTCGCACTATTAATTATGAAATGCTTGCACTTTAAGTTGTGCTGTTGAAGTTCTCGAGATCTGCAGCCCACATGGCTGCCCCTGTTCTATTAGTGAATACGAACAATGTCGAGAAGAAAGGAACGAGCTCGATTGTCCCGACAATCGCACCCAATAAGTAGTACTGCCACCACATGTCACCATTAGATATGAATATCTGTCTTTCGCTCAATCCTTTCAACGTGAAGTATCGACTGTGTAGCAATCGCCCTTTACTTGGGGCTTCAATGAGAACCGTGATGATGGGACCAATAAATGGGATGGTCATCATCCAAATAGTGAGAATCATAGTCAAAATGTCCATGGGCCAGGTAATAAGAATACGTGGAAACTCATACAGTAGTAGATTCAATGACTGTGTAGCACTCATTTTGGCTTCCTTGCCGAACTTGGCCCTCCTTATTGAGTCCTCCCTATCAGTAGAATTGAATGAGTACACGTAGTCAAACAACGACTCCAATGGCAACTGGTAGAAGAACACCAGTCCTAGTCTCTGTGCTAATGCATCAACCATGTGGAGAAAGTTCACAAACAATATAATGGGGGCTAGTGGACCCACACATAAGACCCCAATGCTCCAGAAGAGCTGGACGGCGAAGATCAAGAAATAGAAAAGCAGAAAGACAACAGCCGTGAGCCCCAATTGCGGCACCAGTACAGATAGAAAGTTGCCCCATAGTTCAGGATGCGTGCAAAAGAATATGACACCCTGTTTTAGTTAGTCCTTAGCCCCCCAACGCAATAGTACACAGAGAGAAAGGTATCCACAGAGTGTGTGGGGTTTGACACATACGCGCACGGGGATCAGCGAAATGGCATAGATGCTGCGAGGACTGTGAGAAAAAGGCCGCATATAAAGCCATAGTTGGCGACTTGAAGGCATTATCATACTTCAACAGCATCTCCAACATGATGTTTATCTCTGGTTTATTTAGATCACAACAAGAACGCACAAAATACGTCTTTGTGTCTCTTTGAGTAGTTTTGTGACTGTCCTTGTCAAGGTTACACAAAAACCCTTTTGTGTAATCGCGACAGCCCTAGGGCAGCATTTTAGGGCTTCAAATAGGATTCTGCCTAGGAACAGAAAATAGCAACAAAAAAAATTAGACGTATGGTTTCTTCCACTTGCCAACCTTTCAACAGTTGATATTTTTTGGCCGTATCATAGGTTTTATGATGGTTTGTAAAGCGTTCTTGCTTATCTATAGTTCTTCGCACCTCGCAGCACACAGAGCACGCCAAACCCCACACTTCAGTGCGATTCGACTCTTACCAGATGGTGTTCGGATGTAGTGGCCCAATCAGCAGTCACAGCGAATTGAAAAAAGTTCAATAACCTGAACACCACACATTGTTTTTGCGAGACGCACACCTCAGCTTATGTCATACTTGGCCCTTCGCTTACGTAAAATAGGGCGCGAACGATTTTTTTTCGGGGAAGCCCTAGCGCGAGACGCACAAAACAAAATTGAAATTCTTCACGACCGGAGACTGCTAGATACTGATCTCAATACTCACCAAACAGTCAATAACACAAAATGGTACGTTGAAACGTCTGTGAAGGGACAAGGAAAGGACTCAGGATGCACAAACTCATGAATATCTGTGAAAAGAACCAGCAAATTCGGGCAGTTGAGGATATCACAAGGCATCGGCCCAATGTACATCAAGAGAGACATTCAAAGTCAACTATAAAGAAGCACAGAAAGAATCAACGGGAACACAAGACGGATGACAAACACCAAATAGTTCTATGGACTACCATGACCTTCTCTGGTATACGTTTCGCCGCTGACAGTCCCTCACTATGGACCTCAACATTGAATCTCTTGACCTCATAATGAACCAACAGTTCAAGACCATGTATCTGACCTTACTTTGCCGTCCTTTCGTTACTAAAACTCAAAAGAAACATATACTAACATTAGAACAGTCTGAGGCTATCACCATTAGAACCAGAAAGGTCATCAAGAACCCACTTTTGGCTAGAACCCAGTTCGTCATTGACGTCATCCACCCAAACAGACCAAACGTCTCCAAGGATGAGTTGAGAGAGCAGCTTGCTGCTACCTACAAGGCTGAGAAGGATGCTGTCTCTGTCTTCGGTTTCAGAACTCAGTACGGTGGTGGTAAGTCCACTGGTTTCGGTCTCGTTTACGAGTCCGTTGCTGCCGCTAAGAAGTTCGAGCCAACCTACAGATTGGTCAGATACGGTTTGGCTGAGAAGGTTGAGAAGGCTTCTAGACAGCAGAGAAAGCAGAAGAAGAACAGAGACAAGAAGGTCTTCGGTACCGGTAAGAGAATTGCCAAGGCCAAGGCTAGACGTTCTGCCGACTAATCTGATTGATTCGATATTGTTTGTTCCCAGTTATGTTCGAGTTATGATCGGTTAGTACCAAAAAACACAAGTCATTTAATGTATTTTTACGGTAGTTATAATTGTAGCTTGAGCCACGCTCTGAAATTAGAGCACCATAAAATTCACTACCTTTACTGTGCTGAACGTGCTCATGCTGTGCCGTGTTGTACACATCCTGCGGTGCTAGTGTGGAAGCGCATGATGTAGACAGCCGCATTCAATTAAATCACCTTCCTTGTTCATAATCCCAGGTCCTAAGCACTTACCCCTTCACCAGTTCCTGGATTCTCTTGCTCTGCTCTTTAAAAGTCTCTCGAAGTGTGAGATCACAACTCCTGGTTATGTAGCTCTGGCGAGATGGTTTCAGAACGCCAAACCTACAGAAGGCGCAACGTCAACAACAACGTCAACCTGTGGCCAACCATTTTAATTCTGTCTCGCCACCAATAAACCTACTACTTCAAAATGGCTATGTTCGGTCTTGGTAGACTATTCTACGGTATGTTTGCGCTTGTATGGCTTGGATATCATTTGGATATCGCACTTGCGAAAACATAGAGAGCACACTAACACCAATCCACACCAGTAATACTCTTACTTGTCAACGCCATCGCTGTCCTCAATGAAGAGAGATTTCTCAAGAGAAGTATGTGACTCCGCTGCTTTTCCTCCTTTCTGCCTTAGATGCGGTCAAATCAGCAGTTTACTAACACCTGCTCTAGTTGGTCTTTCTGAACAGCCTGCTGGCTTTGGTCAACAAGAAACCTCTGCGAAAGCCAAAGTGATAAACATCATTGGCTCTGTGCAAACCGTAATGAGATTCCCATTGATTGGTATTAACGTTCTCGTTATCTTATATGAGCTGGTCCTCGGCTGATCTTGAAAGAACTCTGCTACGAAACTAATAGGGCCTCTAATGTCTATACCTTTTAATGAATACCGTTGAATATTATGGCTGTGCTGCTGTAATCCGGTCCTCCAAGTACTCACTACACTAGTTGTCATTAACTAAGAAGGCATATCATAAAATCATTAAAAAAGTGTTTGTTGGAATTCCGGTGGTCCAAGTCCTTATAAATATCCTTTAAATCCGCGCATAAAGGGTTCTTCTAATTATTTCTCATTCTTCTCTTCATTCAATCGAGTCTCAGTGCTGCTCGAAGTAATGGTTTAGAATATCCAACGATTGCAACTTCTCGAAAGCTTCAGAGTCGAAGTTGTTGAAATTCTCATAATAGTTCAGTAAACAGTCGTAAATGAAGAGGTACTGTCTTAAGTTTTGCACCATTGAAATTCGTTGATGCCTAAAGCTCTCAACAACTTCAAAGATCGGATCAAACTGTGCCAATTGATTTTGTGACTGCGAGCCAGTGGTTCTACTTTCAAATGCCTCATTGATAATAGAATCCAAGGTACAGAAAGTACCAGTACGTCCACAGCCAGCTGAACAATGAACAATAACGTTATCTTCCATCTTACCAAGTGTCTTCAAGATGTAATTCTTCAAGTAGATGAGCTTCAGAACATCGTCCTGCTGATTACTATGCATCACATCAAAGTCCGACCAGTTCAGAACCTGGATCTGCAACACTTCTTTGCCATGCTTTGTAAGAAGTAGTCTCCTCATGATGATCTCATCTAACTTCAGCGTCTCAAGCAACTTGAAGTTTTGAGAGTCTTCCCAGTATGGATAACATTTCTCAACACCATTCTCAAACTGAGATGTCAGAACAATGATAACAGACACGCTGTTGTCGTGGCATAGTTTGGAGAAGTCACATGTTGTGTCTTCAAGTGGAGCCTGTGTGGCAATGTACTTCATGTTTGATAGATGTGGAGCGTTGATGAAGTTGGCATTGATGTAGTTATGGCCTTCATGAGTTGGGGTAACTGCGAGTCTGACTCTTGAGTGCTCGTAAGGGAAGATGTCTTTGTATCTGTTTTTAAAACCCAGTTCAATACCAGATCCAACAGAATTGGTTGAAATCATATCATTAATACGTTTCTTCTCTTCAATTTCCAGATTTTTGAATTTTTCAATCAATGAAAGTGTGTTGTTCTTTCTGAAGAGATCATTGAACCACGATGGAAGTCTATCTGAAGGACCGCGGTTTAGAGCATCACATAAGTATTTGAACTCATTAACAACTTTACAATTGTCGAAATCATAAAACTCCTCGTTATGTCTAATCTTGAAAACAGGCGTCTTTGGTAGCTTAGGTAGCTGGAATCTTGATAAATTTGGAGAGACTGGGGACGAACCAGATATGTTTGCTAATGACAACGATCTGTTATGTGGAGCTGGTCTTGATTGTGGTTTAGCTGGTGTGGAACAGGCATCAATGAGATCAGGGAAGTTTCTTTTAAACGTTTGGAACCCATTCTGTACCACAAAAAGCTCACCTTCAAAGGAATCGTTGATGAACTTGTTTACAGAGCCAAACAAGTTCAGTGGCAGTTCTTCATTCATCACTTCGGAATCGTCATAAAAAATCACTTTCTTGTCTGCACTGTTCATTTGTAAAAATTGTGTTAACTTAACGTTCTCCAGCACTGATACGTTGTTCAGGCATTTTTGTAAAGTAAAGTTTGGTCTTTTCAATAGCGTGGAAGGTAAATTGAAATTGATGGATCCCTTGATATGGGATGCACTGAACTCAATGAACGGCCGAACATCAATGATGAGACAAGATTTGCTTGACAACATAGATGACAGCTGTGTATCACTCATAAGCTTGACCTCTTGGGGGAGTGGGAATTTGGCGATCTTCTTGAAAGCCAAAGACCCCGAGGTTGGTGACAGCGTCATCACCGTGGGTGAGATGGGTGATGTTGATGAGGATTTCTCCATTGATGTATTGACCATGGGTATTGACGACGTTGAATTGAATCTTTTGAGCTTATACGAACACATCGTATCAAAGGAGTTTATAGAGTTGATGGAATTATAAGAATCATTCTTATTGTGCATAGGCTCTAGTAAAGTTGATTCAGAGCTAACAGTATCTCTTGAGTTGACCTTGGTGAGTTCGGTACGGCCAAAGAAGTCTTTGTTTTCAAAGTTCTCATCAATTGTGTCAACGGATGGTCTCATAAACCTCGTTTGGTGATGAGGCGACGTCAGCGCTGACTTCAATACAGGTTCTTGTGGGAAACAGAACTCGCGTTGGGAGCTCATATCATGCGATAGATATACTGTTTGGGGCATTTGGATGGGTCTCCAACCGTCGTGCTGCGCTGTTGATGCTGTGCAAAGCTTTTTCTGGTGTTCTTGTTGTGTACTGGGCTAGATGAGTATGAAACCACGAGACTCGGGTGTTACGATAAACGGGAGAGTGCAGAGGTTTCGGTTGTACTCTGATACGTTGTGACTATGTCTATGTCTCCCCTTCTGTTTGTCTGCCCTTGGATGGGTATGTTTATTTGCCACTTTTCCCTCCTTTTTTAAAATCCCCGTGACGTAGTTGGCTTTTGGACGGAGTTCGACAGCGGAGGTATGTGTATGACCACTTCGAGCGCTCTCTCTTTCCGTATGTGTGTGTACCTGGGATAGGCTCTGGTTCAATCCCTTCTATTTCCTTTTGCAAGTGCTAGTAAATGTGGTAGTCTCAAGAACCGTTTACTCACAGTGGGAAAAGCTGTGGTTTTTGTTCGAGTTCGTCAGGGTGCGCACTGCACGCTCGGTGTGTCCGCTGCACGGTGCTGGTGGACGTGCTTATTGTCTTCGTGCCCCCACCACTTTTAGGGTTCACAAAGTGCGCGCGGAGCTGTTCTTTGCTGTTGTTCTACGCGACGTAGTGTTCTAGTATGCCACCTTGATGCAGTGGTATGCATGTTCCGCATAATTACATCATAGCTCCACCAGTTCTAGACCGCCACCGTTGGCCATCAATCACCATACAAAAGGGTATCCGACACACGAATTGAGACAAAATAGCAGCTTTTAGGCTGTTCGTTTAGGGGGTGCCAATTATCTGTAGCACGATAACTTTCCGAGGATGTTTGAACCTGAAACGACTGACTCAATGCTAAGGACAAAACATAAAGCCCGGTCTGGCCTCAATTTGTTCCCCTTTCGTTTAGCTTTGCCTACTTAACCAATACACTTCAGTAGGCCGGGTTGAGTTCTGTAGCATATGTTATCTGCTTGTATGGGTGGCCTTAAACTCCTATGAATCGGGACCCGCTTATGGTTTATTCTTCCGTTCCTACGTCCCTACCTTGTATCTGCATTTCTTTACCCCCCAGACAAGCATTGGCCTCATTACGCGCCCACTAACTGCTAAGTTTTAGCACACTGGACGTCTTTTAAAGAACCTGGCATATACTACAACTCATCGGATAATTCAAACAAAGCCGAGTTTAAAGAGGGCTGTGTCCTCACACAAAAAGCTTATACTTCGTTCACTTTATAGTATAACTATAACCCGTTCAATGAAAGGTTTGACATGTGATGATAGTATTTTTGACTACTGGGCTTGTTCAATTCTTCGGCAAACGGGAATGGTCAAGCAGCAGGGTACCTTTCAGTATCACCTGCGCATTTGCGTAGCATTTACCGATAGGTTACTTGAGATCCCGTTGGTGATAAACTGAGGTTGAAGTTAGCCATAGATGTGTGTACATACAGTGTAGTACAGTTCTGATCAGGAAAAGACTTCTTTAGCCCTCGGTACAAACTCGCACACACACAGACCTTTTACATTACAATAGCGCTCTAGATCTCTATAAATATCACCGCATTTGACCATTTGACACATATCTCCCCATAGCTCAAATTACCCCTTGGTCAGTGAGCAACTACGTCACTGCCTCAAAGTAAAGGCGGCCGTCTCACACAACACAAGTTGAACCGATGTCCCTGTGGAGAAGGCCCCTTTTGAAAGTCGCTATAAAGCATTATTGCTCTATTCTAAAAAAGCATGCGTGCAGATAAATGATTTGCACTCACCCTATATACGACGGATGAGCACTGCACTGTTCAACCATGTAGCTTTCTCGGAAGTTGAAAATTTTCCCAACTCCCCTCTGTATGTGTATGTTGTATTTTTGTGTTGTCGCCCCATGACGCAATTGGCGGCGTTAACCCGAAAACAGTTTTCTTACCCCCGTCCTCTCCTCATACCCCCGTCTACCTCTCCGGCTGAAAGGTGAAGATATGGGCATCGTATAGAGGAGATAGCCGCTATGCCTGAGCTCATCCACATGACAGACGTTGTCGCCAACGTGATACGTGTTAAACATACTGTGGAGGGTGCCTTGACACGATCAGAGTTCAAAGCAAAGGTTTTGCGGAGAAACTGGCATTTCCTACAAACGAATGTCGAGTGGCTGCGGTTCACAGCTGGCACCGGAAGGGGGGGGGGGCAAGCAAAGCTCAGTCGTGAAATCACGACGTCATTTGTAGGGATATGGGCCATATGCGACGTGGATTACCTTCCTTGCGTTCCCTTCTGTCGTTCGGTAGCCGGTTTGTTGTCATGGGTCGAGGTCGTTTGTACCTTCCCACTACTTGAACACTTTTGGCAACATACAGAAGGGGTACACAGTTCGGTATATTTCACCATACCAAAACCTTAAACGTTGAGGTCATAAACTCTTTGGTTCGCCGTAATTCGCTACAGCTTCTACGGTGGAGATGATGCGCCAAGGATAGACCAGATATGTTTTTGACCTAGTTTTGAGCGATAAAGCCCCGACCAACTCGCCCAGGTTTAAGTAATCAGGGTATGTCAGCAAAAAAGCATTCGTAACATCAAACACTTGCATGGGATGGGGCCAAGTATACATAAAGAGCTTGGTGTTGCCCATTGCAGTGCAGCGACATAACCAAGTCCCTTCAAATCCCATATGCGAGTAACAGGAGTTGTAGCTACCGAGTCACCTAACCCGGCGATTAACGCTCAAGACCTATAGTTGGGACACGCCACTCTCGGACAATAGTGCAGAGATCTCCGGTGTATTATTTCTCGTTATACCCATGCACACGAGACGTACTGCTCGGAAATTGCTCGGATCCCTTCGCAAAAATTATATAGTCAACCCGAGAGAATCTCAACTTGATGGTACTATGTCTCTTTAATGTGTCAGTCAAGCTTTCAAACATGTGAACTCAGGAACAGAAGGGTAACCATCACCACATGCCCGCTAAGGCAGACAGATCGTTTGAATATGTCGAGTCAAGGCAGAGCAGAGCGGCGGGTGGATAGTGCTGCACATTGCACAAGCGCTGCCTAGACTCTACAGGCGAGGACTTTGAAACACAAGCACACATGATCACAGGAAAAAGCCGGCAGAGCACGGGTTCGTAGATAACGGTTTTAAGAGTCCAGGGTGTTTCGTTTAATTTGTTCTATGGCTGTAACACAAGCTCTGCAACAACCGAAATTGCTTGGATTATATGCCTTGTTTAGCGATAAACATAGAGGCTTGTTCTCCGACCACTGAAGATCAGCCAAAGCCTTCTACTTTCGGTATACGCAGCCTTGCATCAACAACTCCTGCCCGCTACTTTTCCCTGTTTTTAACTTCCAAGTTAGCGAGATGGGTAGAAGTTTGGCTAGCAGTAGAGCTCGAAATTTGTTCATGACATCTTTTTACTCAGGGCGAGTTGCGTGTAAAACGCTCTGGCCTCTCATTGCATGAACACAAAGTGGTGTGCTATTTTTGTTTGGCTTCAGCGCTGTTCTCCAATACGGATCCTGCATGCATGGCCAGACCTTTCCAGGGTGTATTTAACACGATTAAATTATAACTACAAGAGGAGTATCTTCCACTAACACACTCAGGCATCACAAGACTCATGGTCGACTCAAACATCGCTGTCGCAGGGTATTTGTCCCCTTCTCCGCCCCCGCCAGGCAATCCCGCAACAGAATCCCGCCTCTAATGCACTTGCGCCACATGTACATTTTGTGGTGCTAGCCCCAAAAGAAGGGTTGTAACGATCTCTTAAATGCATCGATGGAATTGCCAAAATTCACAGAACTCTCAATAAATGTCGTGGGGCTGATACGTTTAGACCCTCTGTACTTTGTATAATTCAGCCTCTCCGGTAATTAAAGCCGAGTACATTCTCATGCGTCAAAGGTCTCATTCATGATCCCTACCGCAGAGTCAACTCATTCCGTTGTAGAACTTTGTTTTACACAACTTTTCTTTCTCGTCGTTACTACCGGCTGTCTCGTGAGTAAACGAGTTGAAAATTTACCGGCAGGGTTCCATATACGCTGTATGATTCACCCGAGCTGAGATGGAGTTCAGTACCAATGCTCGCAGCAGACCAAACGGCTCAACCAAGAGCCCCAAAACCCTCATTAGAAGCCGTACGTACCAATGGCCCAACAAACTAAAAGAAAAGATGAAAAGTATTATAATTAGTCGATTAGAAGTTCGTCCCAAAGAAATGCCTGCATAAATGTTAACTTCTAGAAAGGTCCAGGTCATTTGAGTTTGGCGTCATCCGCGCCTCAGTGAGAAGGCTCATTACATACCTTGGGCTACCAGTATGCTTGAAGTAACGGCTCAATTAATAATGGCATCTTGCGTGTCCATCTACTCATAACCTCGCAAGCTAGAGGCCTGGTTTAAGCTGGGGAGCACTACAACGAGCCACCTTTTTAGCGGAGACCAGGTCAACTTCCTTCCGCTGAGTTGCAAGAGATTAAGACTCCCAGGGGTGTCCAAAAGTACTGCAATGGCCCAAATCTTAACTCAATCATTTACCTAGTCGGGGTGTCTCATCTCAAGCCAGGATGTCAGAATCCTTGTCAAGAGCCCAGGCGTAGATCTCCTGTCCCATTACCCTGGTAGTTCCTAAATAGAAACAATAATACCGACTACTGCTAATGAGAGAGAAGTACAATTAAAAATTACGCTTTAAGCTCTAAATTTATTTTAAGCGCCACCAAAACGGACGGCAGCTTCCCACTACCCCAAGCTTTGTTCATACAAGACTTTAAACCGCGCGTGTGGTGTGTTAAATACAGCCTTTTGTGCAGTCGATACAACCAAAGCTTGGGGAAAGCCTTTCTGCATGGGTCATATACGAACACGAAGATGTAGATGTTGGTGCTGTCGACTACGGCCTATGAATTGGTGTCAGAAATTTGTAGTCCGGGACATAAGGCACACTTCCCACACCGATTCACACGACAAAACGGTACAATCACAAAGTTCTTATCTTAAGTGACCCAATACGGCAATTCCTAGTATTCGCGCGTTGTTTTCGCAAATCGGCATAGTTTCATGTCAAAACAAACGCGTAAAAGGCATAGCAGTAATGTCACTCCGTCACTGCAAAAGCAAGAAAGAAGAAGGATTCCATCAATGGATTATCTGGACGACTATACCTTAAGCACCATATCCAAGAGATACAGTAATGCATCCACAAAATTATGGGAAGAACCCAGTGACGAGGTGGTGCGTGCTGTGGAAAAAGTACTGTTGATCAACAAATCTAAATCATTGGAGTCATTAGCAAGGTCTAAGAAGTTGGGGAAAGTCAATGCCCATTTGAATGCATTCATTAAAGAGTTTGCAACGAGGTTGCAAAGAGCCAAACTGCCTAGGAATATGGACGCCAGGGATTTCGATTACGACTATCAACTGAAAAGAGAAGCATTCTTACAGAAATTATGTTCTGATGAATTGCAAATGGTAGAGAACTTGGAAGCTTCTTTGGATGAAGAGGAAGCACAACTGAAAGATCTCGAGAAATACGTATCAACTTATGAGAAGCTATACAAAGAAGAGCTAAAGAAATTACAAGGTTTCGATAATGCTAAAGTTATGAAGGAAGTGAAGGTCAAACGCCATGAACAAAATCAAGTAAGAACTTTGAACCTGAGCCAGGATGATGACGAAATCAAAGCGATTTTAGAGGACCTGGATATGCATTTAAACAAACTAAATGACAGATTTAAGCCATTACAAGAACTTGCCACTAAACTGGATGAGGCTATCGAATCTTTGTCGTAAGGTACTATTTTTGAAAAAACTGCCACCTGACCAGTATTAATGAATAATGACCCTTGTAATGCTGTGAAAACCATGTAGAAGTGACTCATAAACTGATGGTATACTTGAAACATTAACACTCAAGACACTATTGTGGTGTTAATACACTACTGTTATTTACCAATAAACACCCGGACACCACTGTCCCTCATAATTGAGTTTATGGTAATTCTAATTTGATATATGAGAGTCTAGTCCACACATATGACTTTTCACGTTATGAGAGAACCAATTAAATTGCTAGACTCAGTATAAAGTGCAATTTCTTGTTTGTTTTTAAATCTATTATTATTTGGATAGGATGAATCCGATCAATGCAAATTAGGGAATTCCTTTCTCTAAAATATTCATCTTGGTGGGAAAAATTCTAATTGTGGGGATATAACCTTCTTAGTAGTTTTAAACTATGAGCCTTAGATGATTTTGTTATCTTGTTTTCTTTTCAGTGTAAAGAGCACTCGAATGCCAATTACTATAACATTATTGAGCTGAAAAACCCAGACACCAGGGCCAGCGATTTGGGCGGGGCGGGGGCAAACGCTGCCGAGAGTCATAACCACAGCGGTGAACAAATATCGATACGGAGCAGTTCATCAAGTCCCTCGAAGACGGGGAATGAGACTGCCAGTTAAATCACTACTAACCATATTACCACATAACTTTAGACAATCAGCATCGCTTCGCATTTCATCAGCTTTCTTCCCACGTCGTACAACTCACACTGCCATGACTTTCCATAGATCCAATAACATCGAGAAGCCGGACCTGGACGACCGCCAGTATAAGATCATCGCATTGTCGAATGAGCTTTCGGCCTTGATAATTAGTGATCCAAAGACTGATAAGTCTGCAGCAGCACTTGATGTTCATGTTGGTGCCTTCTCTGACTACGAGCACTTACCTGGCCTTGCACACTTCTGTGAACATTTACTTTTCATGGGGACTAAGAAGTATCCTAGTGAGAATGAATACTCGAGTTATTTGTCCAACCATGGTGGATACTCGAATGCTTATACGGCTGCAGAGGATACAAACTACTATTTCGAGGTCAATCACCAGTACCTCGAAGGAGCGCTTGACAGATTTGCTCAGTTCTTCATCGAGCCGCTTTTTGACCCAAGTTGCAAGGATCGTGAGATCAGAGCTGTTGACTCAGAAAACAAGAAGAACCTACAAAATGATACATGGAGATTGTATCAATTAGATAAGGCTCTTTCGAACCCAAAGCACCCCTACCACAAGTTCTCAACTGGCAACTTACAGACACTTGGCGAGATTCCTCAGAGCCAAGGATACGATACCAGAGAAGAGTTGCTGAAATTTTATGAGGAATCTTACTCTGCTAACTTGATGAAGCTCGCTGTTATTGGTCGTGAGGATCTTGATACTCTCGAGAAGTGGGTTGTGGAAAGATTCAGTTCTGTACCAAACT
This sequence comes from Petasospora mycetangii, assembly GCA_003708295.3. Taxonomy (NCBI): domain Eukaryota; kingdom Fungi; phylum Ascomycota; class Saccharomycetes; order Phaffomycetales; family Wickerhamomycetaceae; genus Petasospora; species Petasospora mycetangii. The sequence goes on from PPNU03000001.1 coordinate 265,165, forward strand.
ACGGCAGACCTGTCCCAGAATTCGAAGGTTCAGTGTTCACTTCCAATGAACTCAAGAAACTCATAACGGCCAAACCAGTCATGACTAAGAATAAATTGAGCTTGACCTTCGTAGTCCCAGACCATGATCAACACTGGGAGGTTCAGACATCACACTACTATTCTCATTTGATCGGTCATGAAGGCAATGGATCTATTCTTGCCCTATTGAAGGAGAAGGGTTGGGCCAATGGTCTCTCTGCTGGTGGTTACACCATCTCTAAAGGTAACGCTACCTTTGGTATTGACATTGATTTAACAGAGGAAGGAATTTCAAACTATCTCGAGATCCTCGTCATCATCTTCCAGTACTTGGAGATGATCAAATCTGATGGTCCACATGAATGGGTTTATGATGAATTGCGAGAGATTAGTGAGATGAACTTCAAGTTTAAGCAGAAAAGTGCACCATCTTCTACTGTCTCCAAATTGGCCAAAGATTTGCAAAATGACTACATCCCTAATGAATACGTTCTTAGCAGAAATGTCATGAGAAAGTTTGATGCAGGATTGATCAAAGAATTTGGACAATCTCTTAATGTTCATAATTTTAGAGTCACATTGGTCTCTCAAAAGGTTGAGACAAATAAGAAGGAAAAATGGTATGGTACTGACTATGCCGTTGAAGACTTACCAAATGATCTTCTCTCCAAACTTTCGGCACCAGGCTTAAACTCTGCTTTGTTCTTCCCATCCAAGAATGATTTTATCCCAACCAACTTTGAGGTTGCGAAAGTTGAAGTCACTGAACCATCAAAAAAACCAATTCTCTTGAAAGATGACGACCAATTCAGATTCTGGTACAAGAAGGACGATCAGTTCTGGGTTCCAAAAGCGTACGTCAGTTTGTTTATGAACTTACCAGCCGTGACTGCTACCCCATTTTCCACTGTTATGGGTTCCTTATACGTTGAACTTGTTCAGGATGCACTAAAAGATGTTTCTTACAATGCTGAAATTGCCGGTTTAGACTTCACCATGCACACTGGTAAAGAAGGTCTGATCATCACCATTGATGGTTACAATGAGAAGATTGACGTTTTGACCAAGGAAGTACTGAAGACACTCATCAACTTCAAACCAACTGAAGAAAGATTTCTGGTAACTAAGGAGAAAATCATCAGAAACCTGAAGAATCATGAATACAAGGCTCCATATTTGCAGATAACCAATGTGTTCCTCAATTTGATCAATGAGAAGTCTTACGATGTTCAGGAGAGACTAGCTGCTATCTCTAGCATTAATTTCGAAGACCTCCAGCAGTTTATTCCAACGATTTTCAAGCAGGCTTTTGTCGAGGGTTTGATTCATGGTAACTTTGAATCTGAGGAGGCTCTCCAAATCATCAAGGTTGTCGAGCAGACATTGAGCTCTCAACAATTATTCAGCTCACAGAGATATAAACCAAGATCATACTTGTTGCCAAATGGACAGACCTTTAGATATGACACCTTATTGCCAGATGAAAAGAACACAAACACTTGTGTCCAGTATTTCATGCAGATCGGTGAGATCACTGATTTGAAGAAGTATGCCTTGGCTGATATGATTGCTCAGTTAATCAAAGAACCAGCCTTCGACCTTCTTCGTACAAAGGAGCAGCTAGGATATATAGTTTTCAGTGGAATGGCCGAGACGAGAACCACATTCGGCCTTAGAATCCTCGTGCAATCTGAGAGAAACACGTCTTACTTAGAGTCAAGAATTGCCAACTTCTTGGTCGTCTACCAGAAGACATTATCCGAGATGACCGATGAGGAGTTTGAGAAGAACAGAGAAGCTCTCATCAACAAGAAGCTCGAGTCTTTGAAGAATTTGGGCCAAGAAAATGGAAGACTCACACGTGCTCTCACATGTGGTTACTACGACTTTTTGCATAACGAGATCGCCGCTGAGAACCTGAGACAGCTCACCAAGGAACAGGTGCAGAAGTTCTACGCTTCCGAGGTACTGAATAACAAATCCAAGCTGATTGTTAATTTGCATGCCAAGGCCAACAATGACAAAGCAGAAGTCGCAGGCTTCCCAACGGGCGAGCTTATCAAGAGCATCGGTTCTTTCAAGAGTGGGCTATACTTGACTCCAGCTCCACGCGCGTCTGATGAGGTCGTGGCTACAAGCTTTGGCGCCAAGCTTTAATAACTCACATCATATCTTCATTGAGATAAATTTTCACTTCATGTATCGTTTGTTTACACTTGCTTTGTAGGACATCTAGAAATGTGTCAAGGCTTATCTGCCTGCATAACAGTATCGTTTCGCGCACGCCTTCAGCCTGCTGTATAAAAACCGAGTTGGTTCCATCACCGTTCCCTAAAATAATCACTACGGATATAGCATTATTAGCCGCCAGGTTGAAAAGCTTTCCAAAATAGTGAATATTGGTCAAAATGGCGCACAGAGACCAAGGGAAGTCCATATCAAATATGGGAACACGCAACGAGCTTGGTGATAGCAGCAGAGATAACCCTTTCCAGCATCCACTCGGTCATCACGACGGTGGCAATGAAGAGATCTACCACGATAACGGTAACACTAGCCCGGGCGGCATCTATTCCGATGACACGAGTGAGCCACGTATTGGTAAGGGTTCAGTACAGGGTGATAACTTGAGTGACATCGTTGGTCTGAGCCACGAATTTCCTATTGAAGCTGAAGCAATCGTGCCCCAGCCATCAACTACCCGTAAGCTTTGGCCAATTGCTAAGGGTGCTTTCAAGACCATTTGGCTGGCTAGCAAAACAAATAACCACATCTGGCTCATGGCATCGTGGACGCTCATAATTCTGTTAACGATTGTACTCATTTTAATCTACCAAACTGATAATGTTATCCAGAAAGTTACCGATGTTGAGATCACCAACGTCGAAATCGATGGTATCTCAGAAGAGGGTATTACAGCTTGGGTTTCAATGAGCTTGAGTTGGAATTACAAGAGGGTCAATTGGTTTCTCTTTATAGTGTTTTACCCTGCTATGTCATTTCTTGGCAAAGTAACAATCGACAACACAGAGAGAGTCTCTGTATGGATAAATTTTCCTCAATCATCAGACGAGCATTTCTATAAACCGGTCAGTGCAGAACTTGTGCTTCCTACAAATGTTGATTTTTCCCCATCTGTGATCGGTCAGATCATAACTCTTTCGGTCGATTTGCAAATCAACCCCTATGACGCCACTAAGGCTTACAACGAGTTCCTCACAGTCAAAGATGTGCTTAAACATCCAGTGATCCAGATATCTACTATTCTTCAATCCAAAATTTCCATCAAATCAGAGAGGTTTAGCTATGGATCATATGATGCCACTATTAGAAAGGAACTTGATATTGCTGCCTACAATGTCAAACTTCCAGAATACACCATCGATAACCTCTCTTTAACTCCCACTGAGAACTCCATATCTGGTGACTTTGAGCTTACATTTGGTAGACCGTTGGTGAATGTTCATTCTGTGATCGGTGAGATAGAATGGCTAGTCTATATTCCTGGTTGTGAAACGAATTTGTTGTATGTCGGAACGGTAATAACTGGGAAGACACACTTGAATGGCTTGAGTCCAATTGATGTCAATGTCAAGGTGATTATGCAGGAGTTAAGCAAGAAACTTCAAAAATTCTGCATTGATGGGGTTTCTCCTATTAATAGATTCACAAAGAAGGCACTCGAAAACGAAGCGACTCTTTTCTTGATGGCGAAAGAAAACTCTGACATAAATGACAAGCTTCCTCAGTGGCTTCAAGTTTTCTTGTCAAACACATTTCAACCAATGACAATTAGTAAGAAGGACCTCTTGGGTCAAATGCCAGGATCTGAGATGCTCTTCAGGCTTGTAAATGCCAATATTATAGTCACTAATGATGCTACCATTCTCCCACAACTTTATACTGATTCTGGTATCACTATTGATTTCCCAATTAGTAATGAAAATAACCAGTTTTTTAATTTGACTAAGATATTTGGTGACATTTGCTTCATTTATGGAGACGAAATTTTTCTGAAGGTCTATCTCCATAGCTGGCAAGACGTACAGACTTTTGACAACACATTTGCCATCCACATCCGTAAGTCAAACCTTGACATCACTGACGAAGATGTTGTTGCAGATTTGGCACTGAAATTCCTGAAAGGCGAGGAATTCACTATCTTGGGTAAAGCAATGCTTGACTTGGACATGAAAACTCCAATCACCGACTCCGTCTTTCAAAGGATTGAACATGAGGCAATAATTTCTATACAAGGAGAATCAGATTTAATTAATCAAGTAAACTTGGATGTGAAAGGATTGAGCTACATTGGAACATCTACAGACACACAATTGAGATTCTTCGTTGATATGGAAGTGGATAATCCATTGAGAGTAGGCGGAGGGTTCCAATTCTTAAACCTTCTTTTGGAATATAACGGCACAGATATCGGCAACATCGAGTTGACTGAAACCATTATTGAATCTAACTGGACAGCTCTGATCAGACCAATCCTCAGATTTGAGGCTGTTGATGATGATTCCAGATTGGCCATCAATTTGGTGGTGAGTGAGTTGATATCTGGTAGAGAACCAGTAATTGTTGTCAAGGGACACAATGAGACCTGTAAGGTTCCATCCATATCTAAAGTTTTGTCTAAGATTGCATTGCCCTTGAAGACCCCAACCATTGGGGGTAGCGATCCAGATCACCCAGACTTCATTATTTCTGCTACCTTTCACTTACTGAAGTCTGAAGTTGAGATAACTGCATATAATCCCATTGATAACGAGGATGCATTGTTGAATATAAACCATGCTAAAGCTGTCTATCAAGACGTGGATGTCGCATTTATTGACACAGCACCACTAATCCGATTACCACCTGGTATCTCTACCACACGAGGAATTCCTGTGCGTATTGCCACTGGTGCTGCTGGTGATTTGTTGAGAAAGGCTTTGAACTCCAAAGTTACGATCCACTCAGTTGCAAACTTTGATATTGTTATCGGTGAGTTCCTCTTGAATTTAGACTATGAAGGACAAGTCGCCGATACTGTTATCAAACTCTGAATGAGACTTAACCAATTTTGTACTAGTTTCCCCAGAGGGATTTGTGGTCATAAATAATGCTAACGAATTTACGAATTATGACATCTTTTTTTGAGTTTTCGTGTATTTGTATTCGTGAGAATACTGGCACAACAAACGTGCAAACAAACTAACGGCTGAGTTGTGTAGAGATGTATCCTTTCTATCGACATTCAAGAACCACAGACGGTTCCCAAACTTCCTATCCAGGAGATAATAAGCATTTGTCTTGGATGCGAACATTAGAGGCCTCGTGGGCACTCAGTAATGGCAATGGAGAAACTTGGAAACGTTAACCCATCGTGGCAAATGCTTCCGTTTACTTTTTGATTAGAGAAAGGAAAAAAATAACATGGAGGGCAAAGGAGGAAGGAAGCAGTGAGAGAAATTTTTATAGTGAGAGTGGAGCCGCGAAAAGAGAAATGGTACGGGCCACTCCAGGGCTTCTTCACACTATCTACTTTTTTTTACAATTAGCAGACGTTACGATGCTCTCTATTATTATGATGTAATGAAGATGTAGTTTTTAGCGTGTCCACATGACAGATGACTTTGGCCAGACACGTTTGAAAAGGGACATGGCGACGACGTCCTGAGAGGAGATTTTACCATCGAAGTTGGCCTTGAAGTAACCATGTGTACCAAGAGACTCCTTGATGAAACCAGATCTTCCTGATTTTGTGAACAACGGCACACCCTTAAAGAATTCAACGTCCTCTTTACTGAAGAACATATAGCGGACTGTAATGACGTTCTTGTGAATCTTGACGGCGTGTCCTGTGAGTACAGCTCTTTTAGCCAATACTCTCTGATGCTCTGCATTGAGGAAGGAACCAGAACCTACGAGCTCAATTTTTTTAGGGAATTCTGAAGTTTGCTTGAAGAAAATAGCAGGACAATTTGTGAATGCCACCGGAGCAATGGCAGTGGCTATACTGATTGTGTCTTTGTGCAAAAATCTCTCGTATTTGTGAACGTTATTGGGAGTGTTTGATGCAGATGAGAAAACCGGTTGGATGATCTGACGTCTTGGACCATACTGAACCACCATGGCCTCTTTGGATGGGATTGGCTTCTCATAATCTTCCCATGATTGAATAGAAAAGTTGACAACGGCAAGCTTATGCTCGTGTTCAAGCAAACCGTAAAGAACGAATGGAAATTGAGAAGCTGGTGCAGCCTTTTCAAGGATAAAGCCTGGTGCTTTCAAGTACATAATAACTTTGTGACCTGCAAGGGCCTGGGCTTCGCGTATAGCTTGTTTGAGGATCCTGGACTTGGTAGCCTTGAAATTGGAGATACGAAGGAGCTTTCTCCACGCAGAAGGAGCATGCGAATCGTATTCATCGCAATCCCACATAGCATTGTAGAGACTCTTGAGGCCTCTGTATCTGTGTAACCGTTCCTTACCAGAAATTCTTGGATCCAACTCAATTTCATCTGGGAACTCTCTATCTTCAGCTTCTTTGTTACGGTACATTTGCAATTGCATCTGTTCCTCTTCTGGAGACAGTTCAACAAACTTTTCACTCTTCAAGTCATCAGCATCAACGTCACCTTGTTCCGAGAAATTGTCATCCATCATTAAATCCTCTTCATCTTCTTCAACAAGTTCTGGTTCGCTGTCTTCATCAGAGTCCACCTCTTCAATGTCATCATCAATGAACCACTTAGCCTGGTAATCAGAAGTACCTTCAGGCAACTTGAGCTTGATTTTCTTTTCATTGTTCGGCTTGAACTCCCAATCATCATCATCCATTCTGACAACGTTAGGATTACGCTGGTACATGTCTTCATTTTCATAATCCTCCATATCCAGTTCTTGTGGAGCTAACTCGTCGAGTCCTTCCTGATCTTCATCAGGACTGTAGTGTTCGTTTTCTGTTCTTGTGATCTTATCAATACGTTCCACTTGGAAATCTCCATACCCTGGAATGTGGACCAGTCTGTTAGCATTGAAACCGACACCACGAACTGTTCCTTCGACCTTCAGGTATCCTTCACTGACATTCTGTGGGTTACCTTCCCAAGAGATTTGATCCGCAACGATCCAACCTCTTGAATCTCTCCAAGTGATAGACTTAGGGAACTTTTGGCACAGAGTTCTAATTGCGATCAATGCATCTGATGAACTTTCTAGATTGTAAATCTTTTCCTCTGTTGGGAAGAAATGTTTAAAATATGAGGAAAGCGACTGTTTGACATCAAGTTGAAACTTCTCCTTTGGATGAACAGACGACAAGTTGGTGACAACACCCATACTATAAGCAATACCTTGTAATTCCAGAGCTCTGATAATTTGTTCACCGTATTCTTGGTCGACTTCAGTGGTACCAGAGAGACCGAAGACAACAAAGTCTGCGACTTTAGCAGCATCTAAAATGGCAATGAAGTCATTGCCATCAGGTATTATAAACTTCAAATTACTTTTGAATTTAGGGATTTTCACAGAAGTAACTGAAGGACCTTGGATCATCGATTTATCGTCTTGACCAGGCATAGCAGCGGCATCAATCAGTCTGTTTACGATTTCATCGGCATTGATATCATCTGTTAAAGGAATAACCGTTATGATCTTTTCAGCTCCGTTATTTCCTTCGAAAAGCTTTCTTGTCTGTGCAGTCTGGAGTATCTTCTTGTCTCTTATTTGTCTTGACAAGTTCTTTCTCTCAAGTTTTGAATGACCCTTTTTAAGTTTTTGTGTAACAGTCTCCTTCTCCACTTTACCTTTGGTTCTGGCCTTGATGGAGGACTTTGAAGCATGCCTGGACTTGAACGCCTTGTGACCGTTCTTGACCGACGACCTATGGGAGTGTCCTGCCATCTTATGCTGGTGACAATTGGCTTTGTAAAATTACGGACGGATTAAATACTTTCTAAGAGAGACATCATCTTCACTTGTATGGTTCCAAAAAACTTTTAGGCGGTCAGGGTTGCATAACCATTTGCTCAGCATCAAACAAGTTCGCGGAAACAAGAATCTCGGTTGCCCTGCTATGGTCACCTGACTGAGAGCAGGGCAGTCAGTGCGCGCTTGTGACGCTGAAAATTTTTTGTGGCGAATCTGCTAAATTTGCACGGGTTTTTCGCGAACAGGCAGACGCGCAGCACACGGTGTGAAGAGTTGAGGATTCTTCAACACCAAGCACACTAGAGATAGAGGCACAAGTAAGGATTAACAAACCACACATTAATGTAAGTGGATACACGACGATATGGGATTATCAAAACACAGTGACCACCATGGACAAACACGAATTTGAACGAGAATGTGATCATCTCCCGACGAAGTGGAGAACCAAGTATTGAAGACGGAGTTGAAAAGAATGACTATGGTAGCCGACAAAGAAAGAACCTATTACAGACTACTGCTCCATCTTCATCAATAAGATAAAACACTTGAACCTTTAAAAGAAGACCAACATATGGAGACTACACGACCCGATGGCTTGAAATGTTGATCCTACACTGTGTTTTATGCCCTGAAGCTATAAACGACCGCAGAATACTAACAACTAACCTCAGCAATATGGCTCACGAGAACGTTTGGTACTCCCACCCAAGAGGTTACGGTAAGGGCTCCCGTCAGTGCAGAGTCTGCTCCTCCCACTCCGGTTTGATCAGAAAGTACGGTCTTAACTTGTGTCGTCAGTGCTTCAGAGAGAAGGCTAAGGACATTGGTTTCTTCAAGTTCCGTTAAACGTTTTTTTGCTGCTGAATTTAGCTGGTAACGACGTCAGATGATGATTCATTGTATTAAAGAAAAGGTTTAATCTCAAAAACTCATTTATGATAACCCCAAGTAGCAATTAGTAACATAGGACAATTTATTCTTTAGTAGAGAACTCCGCCAGTGTGCGCGAACCACTTTTCTCCACTCGAAAGAGTGAGTTTGCCACCTTCCTTAGTAAGGAACAACATGATGTTCTACATAGTATACTAGCTAACTTGCTATAAAGGATTTCAAAGATGGAGGAGACACTATCGTCGTTCTTCAAATGTAATTCCTGTCAAATTCAGTTCACTTCTTCAGATGCACAGCGTTACCACATGAAGACCGACTGGCACAGATACAATCTCAAGCGCCGAGTGGCTGGGTTGACTCCTGTTGATGCTGCTGTTTATGCTGAGAAAGTACAGCAATCACAGCAGTTCCAGGAAGAGAAGGACGAGTTCGGCTTCAAGGTCACAAAGCCTCGTGAGGAAAAACAACATAGACAACACATCAACCACAGAGCAGGTCATTATCATCAGTCCCTGGATCATACACATCCACAGAACAGAGGCCGCATCAACGCCACAAGAGCTTTAGACCCAGATGGAAGAGATCACTCACCAGCATCTGTCGCTTCAGAGCTGTCTCGTTTTTCTCTGGGTGAGTCTGTGTATTCCCATCCAGATACGGTAACAGATGTTGACAGTAACCTTGAGACAGCTTCAGAAGCTGATTCCATGGACCCCGACTACGTTAACTCTGGCTCCGAGGATGAGAGCGAGGTTGAGATTGACTCTGACTACGAAGAAGAGCCAATTCAACCCATCACTAGTTGCATCTACTGTGGCATTCCACATAGAGATCTTGAGACAAACGTTACACACATGTTCAAGAACCACGGTCTCTACATCCCAGAGCGCACGTATCTCACTGATCTGCGTGGTCTATTGAGTTTCTTAATATCCACTATTGTTATTGATAACGAGTGTTTGTGCTGTAATTTTCAGGGGAGAAACTTGGAGAGCATCAGAGCTCATGTCACCAGTAAAGGCCATTGTCGCTTGCCTTATGAAACGAAGGATGAGAGAGCTTTGCTTGCTAGGTTTTATGATTTCTCCTCTATTGGATCGAAGGTACAGAAGTCTAAGACTAGCAAAAGTGTTGGCTTCCAAGAAAAAGAAGATAATGATGACACAATCGTGGACGCCAAGTCTGACGAAGAAGATAGAGATGATGAGGAAGATTATGAGAATTCGGGTATCAACGACAATTACACCATTGCAACCATTGATCCAATCGACTCACAGTTGACATTACCAAATGGCTCACGTCTTGGTCACAGATCGCTAAATCGTATCTACAGACAAAATATCAACTTACCACGTGAACCAACTGAATCACAATTGACAGTGGCCACCGCTGATAGAAGATTGGCAAGTGGATTGACATTTGCAGAAGTAAACAAACAGTTGAAAGAGTCACAGAAAAGTGAGGTTTACAATAAAAACAAGAATATGGTCAGGAGTACAAAGAGAGTTAATTTCCAGATGCATTATAGAGACCCAATGCTTGGTGGTTAATTATTTCGTTTCTACAGCATTTATAGCATAATCTAAAGTAAGATTGACCAAATTTAATCCAGTAGCATTTCTTTCAATTCTTATCTCCAGCGAATCTATTCATCACAAATGATCTACCACTTAACTTTCTAACTGCGGACCTCAACTCGGATTTCTGTGGCTGTGGTTGTACGTTATCCTTTTCATCTGGGGGTGATCTGATATCAACATTGGAAGTTGTGTCAGTGTATTTAGGCAAGTTCTTTTGTGGTATTGAACGTCCTTGTAACAACTGACTTTCATGCGCTTGCTGAACGGAACGGAATCTTTGCAGAAGTTCAAGCCATTTGAAACTGTTCTTAGCCAACTCAGACACAGATTCAGACACAGACTTTGGATCAGAGGTAGTAGTTGAGCCCTGTGGGAAAGCAGAGATCAATGAAACACTGCTCAGTCTATTTTTGAGCGTAGTGAATGCCGTGGACTGTGGCAAAAGCATCAATATACCATAAAGACACTTGTGTAGGTATGGATACTTCTCAGGCTCCAACAGCTGTAGCCTTACACGAGTGAACACTGGGGATTCCAGTAACTGGACCAAAATATCAATTTGAACAAGGATGTTGACAGTGATCTCAAAATCAACAAAAATTTGCAACACAGAGTAGGCAAGCTCATAGGCTTGGGCCAAGAAACATAATGCCAACGTTGCCGGCGCATTATGACACCAAGCTTTGAACAGCGTGGAGAAGAACTCCCAATCTTCTTTCTCTTCCAGGTTTCTCAATCTTTTTCTCAGGCCTGAGAGTTCAGGAGCAGTGATCAGGTTATTGTTCAAAATCTGAATGATTATGCCGACAAATGTTGCATCCTCTTCTTGTTCCAACACCAAAGCGAATGTTTGATACACTCTTACCGGGTTCAATGAGATACACAATCTTCTCAAGATAAAATTACCCCTAGTTTCCAGCAGTTTCTGATCTTGCTTGAACAAATCAAGCATTGATACCATGAATCTAGAGAAGTCTTCGTCTTCACTCTCATAGGAGATATCAGCGATCAATTGTAAATCTCTGTAAATGACTTCTTCGCTTGGATCACTTAAGGCCTTGAGTAAAGTCAGAAACAGATCATGATGTTCCAATAATGCTTTAGGTGATTTTTTATGCAGCATTTTTAGCCATTCCAGTGATGCCACCTTTGTAGTCTCATTATCATTGAGAAAGTGCATAGTCAAGACATTGATTGTAGAGCTGTAATTCAACTTTTTCTCCTCTTCGTCAACTGACAATGAAGAAATATAATCCATTAGTCTATTATTCACTTCTTTCGCACTCTCCTTGGAGTTAGATCCTTCATCATTGGCCATGGTGATCAGTAACACGGTTAATAGCTTTGGAAGATATTGGATAAAAGACGATGGTGAGATATCCAATAAGTTTTCCAACCATGTCAAGATAACCAATTGGACCTTTTCCTCCGGTCCATCCATGTGCGAGATCAAGATTTCAATGAGTTTTGAATAGTCCAAGTGGACATCCTGGCCCGGGATATACAGCTCGCCATCGTGTGTTGTATCCTCCTCTTGCTCTTCTGTTGTAGGTTCAGGTAGTGGAGTGGATTCATGTTCTTCTTCAATAAGAACAGTTTTGTCCAAATTTTCACTACTGTCAGCAAAATCCGGACTTGGAGAGAAGGCCGTTGGTGAAGGAATATTTGGGAAATCGGCCCGTTCAGGGGTAGATGTATGGATATCTGTAATGGTAATTTCATTCTTCAATCTTTCGTCCTTTTCGAACTGTTTCTTTTTCTGATCTTTTTGGTCTTTAAGAAGTTTTTGGATATCAGACACCCTTCTTATCTCATGTAGGAAAACATCTAAGGCAGACTGGGTCATGACCCTGACATCCGAATGGGAATCATTAAGGAATGTTAGGAGTCCAGAGAGAAAAGCAGGTAGATATGATACAAGTTCCAAATCTGGGACAGAATTGAGTAATGTGATCCAAGAGACGAGGAAAACACGTGTGGAAGGGTCAATAGCCTGAATACGTTCCATGAGTAACGGTATAAATTTAGGTAAGCTGAATGCAGTAACATCTTGCTGTGGTTGTACTTGTAATGAGCGTCCCTGAGAGTCCTTGTATGTGGATTGTGTAGCTTTCTTATACTCTAGATCTTGATTACTCTGGATGACTGAAATGTAACTAGTAGCTTTTTCGCACACAATGTCTTTAATTAAACGGTCAAGCAAATCAGCACCATTTTTGACAGAGACATCAGAATCCGCTGCCAGACGGCATAGCACGTCAAAGACTTCGTTGAAGTATAACAAGATCTCACCCTTCGCCACTTTAGCAATATTGTACAACGACTCACACGCATAATACCTCACACGTGCATCTTGATCACCAAAACAAGCCAGAACCGGATGTATGATCTCTTCCAAATAAGCAGCAACGTCATTTTGACCCAGTGCAATTGCAGCAGCAGCCAATCCAATCAAACCACCATTTCTAGCATTTGGTTGATGCACAGCATACGCAAAGTCTCTAGAGAGCTGGTCTATAATTGAACGAACAGTATCATAGTCTTCAGCGAGTAAAAGCTGTTTTATCCGAGCCTCGAGGTCCAAAGCGGCGGTCTTACGTTTCTCGTAAAGACGATCACTGAGACCTTTCGTTATAGATTTGTCTGTCAATTGTTAGCCTACTATATCTTCGAAAAATACGAATTACTCCAGCTGTAAGAAGACTGAGATAAACATAGTAAACATACCCATTTTCAGTCTCCAGTCACCCTTTGTGAACAGACTGGTGATGTTAAGCGAGCGTGTTCTTTGAACGGGATTTTATGTGGTTGCCTTGTTTACGTTTTGACTGGTGTTCGCGGGTTCTATAACCACTACCCAATTGGGAGTTTTTGGCACTAAATTGATAAAGATATTAAAAGCTACAAATCGAAAATTTCCAATTTAGCACACTATTAGCAGCAAATACATTCGCTCAAGAAGAAGGCTATCCAGGAGTTACTGTTGTTGGCACTGTTCACCAAGTTCTTTCTCCATATCAGCGGGCAGATCGTCGCCATCGATACCTAAGTCTCCGAGAGACCCTAATCCTAACTTATCCATATCACCCATTAGTTCTTTTGGAGGATCACCTGACTCTTGCATTTCTTCGAGTTTGGTGGATACAAATGTGTTTTGCTCTTCATTATCGGCGGAGTAGTCCTCTGCTTCAAATTGCGCGACAATGTCGTGTATGATAATGGACTGCTTGGTATATCTCTCAAAGTCTTCTTTGGTGGTCTTGTCTTTGTTTTCTTCTAACCACTTTGGATATTTCTTTTCCAAATCCTTCAGCGGCTCATATAACACGTCTTTAGATGCCAATGCACCAAGCATTTCATTCAAAAGGTTCGACAGACCCTCTCCATCACCACCGTCGCCATCCATATTTAGTTGTGCCAGCAGATCTGCTAGCATATCCTGTCCTGGTACTTGTTCATCTTTAATTGATTGATCCACTTTGGCACCACTTTCCTTAAGTCTGTTTAGCGTGCTGGAGATTGTGTCTTTAAGGTCTGGTTGAGTCGAGCCATTGGTATTTGTTGCGGCAGAGGATACATCTGGATTAGCACCAAGACCTCGTAAGAGTGCTTCCAGTGACTTAGCAGCATTCTCATCTTCCTGGCCAACAGACTTGAGCAGTGACTCCAATGCTTGTTCTTCGTTAGTTTCTGGATCATTAGAGCTCTTTCCGTTGGGAACAATGGTTGCACTAGTGGCAGCATTGGCACCAGTGGTAGCAATACCGCTAGTAGTAGCACCAGCACCAGCGCTCGCTGAACCATGCTCTTTTTTCACCTGGTCATAATCCTGACTCAGAATATCCTCCTGAAACTCATCCAAATAATCATCAAGGTCGTCTAAGTCGTCCTCCTGTCTATTACTCATTTCGGTATGGGGTAAAAACGCACTGCGAAGGTATTGCTTTAGCGAAAAAAAGCAGCTGAAAACTGGGGAAAAACTAGCAGCGAAAAGTAACGGTAGATAGGTAAAAACCTCAACCAGAAACAGAATACAGGATTCTCAGTATAATGCACAGAAGAGGAAACCACAATGCTTATCTGCTCTATGTCAATGTCCATCTGAAAAGCGTTGTCCACCAACTTTTTTCGCGACTGCGCGTTTTCATGCTCTCGCCACGAATAAATCCGTTGAACCTTTCCCTTTCAGAGCCCCTGGGTCAGCACAGAGAACGTTTGTTGATACACAGCCACAGTGATGTCCCTTTTGAAGAATAGACTGCAAGAGGAGCGCAAGCAATGGCGTAAAGACCACCCATTTGGCTTTTTCGCCAAGCCAAACAAGCTTCCGGATGGGTCGATGGACCTCCAGAACTGGACCGCGGGGATCCCAGGAAAGGAAAACACACTATGGGAGAATGCCATATACCCAATAACGCTGTCATTCCCGAATGATTACCCGTCAAAGCCACCGAAAGTGAAGTTCCCAGCAGGTTTTTACCACCCAAACGTATATCCAAGTGGTACGATCTGTCTCTCCATCCTTAACGAGGAGCAGGACTGGAGACCGGGCATCAATATCAAACAGATCGTCCTTGGTGTCCAGGAGTTGTTGGATACACCCAATCCAGACTCTCCAGCACAGGAGCCAGCATGGAAGGCCTTTGGCAAAGACAGAGCAACATATGATAAAGAAGTGCTGAAGCAGGCTAAGAAGTATGCTAAGTGAAAACGAGACTCATGGTGATGTAATATAGGTGCTATTCGGTATCATTTTGGTTGTAAAGAGGTGTTTAGTCGTGTTATATGGATTGCTTTGTACTTAATATGGATGTAGATGATCAGTCTGGCTGCTTGTAAGTGACATCCCCTTTCCCTTATAAACCCAGACCCTATTTCGCGGTGTCTCGATTGTCGTTTCCTCTTTTTTTGTGTAAACAAACACAGAAAAGTCTTGAAGGGCTCATCGACCAAGCATATTGATTTTTAGCAAGTTCAGTTGAAGCAACGACAGTTGAAGCAGCGAAACCCCTATTAACACACAAATAATTGAGCATGTCATCAGAAAAACCCGTGTGTATTATTCCCGAGATTTTCGAAGCGAATTATACGCCCGACTCCGAGGTATTCACTCTTTGTTATGATTTACACCGTCCAGTCAAGGACATGTCATGGAACGGTCAGTTGGTGGCCCTAGCACATGATTCTGGTGTCTCTATCTTGACTCCAATACCTCAAAATGCTCCACTATCCAAGAATTTACCTTCAGAACTACAACAGAGCTGGGTATTCCAAATGTCTAATGTGCTGACCAAGAGTCCAGTTTCGCTGATTAGGTTCACATCGAAATACTTATGTATGGCATTAGAGAATGGTGAAGTCGTACTAATGAATCATTTGGATGGATCTCAGCTATCCTTATCACAGGGAGTTAAACATATGGAGATTAACGCTATTGATGTCTCTGAACAAGGATGTGTTGCCACTGTTGATGATGAAAGAACTCTGACCATCTGGGAGCATGGTAAAATCAATAAAAAAGTATACTTGGAAAACATTGGATCTTGTGTCAAGTTCTGGGTTGACAAGGACTCAGAGAAGATTGTTATTGTTGAGGGTGGTAAATCAGTGAAAGTGTATGATTGGAGGAAAGATGTGTGGTGTTGCACCATCTACCCAATGCCATACAACGCTAATGCCCCTCCTTTCATCAAAGATGTCATAATAATTAACGGTAACATTGTTGTTATTGGAGACGGATGGAGGAAAGAATATGATCTGACCCAATTAGTTGGTGGTGCCGGGTATACCACTCCCACTTCTGAAACATCATTGAATGGATGGCTTCATCAGTCTAAATACATCTCATGTGCGACATCGCCTCTGGTCGGAGTTGTCTCACATGATAGATCGTGCTTCTATGATCTTACGTCTAAATCAGGACAAGGACAGCAGTTTAAATTACAACTACCTTGTGTCAATGTCAGTTGCGGTGCGATTAATCACCAGGGCGTTGTGGCCTTTGTCAGCGGTGCCAAGCTGGTGCTAACAAAGCCATTTGAGAGCTACGAAGCTGTGCAGTACTAGGGATGTGTGTTTAGTAAATCATGTTCCACTTAAGTATTGTTAAATGCACCGGTGTTAGTAGTAGTAGTAGCAGTAGCAGTAGTAGTAGTGGTAAACAGATCGCGACCGAAAAGAATCTCACCCATTACAACCTTCCCTATCCAAGGCACCAAGACGACACACACCTATTCCAATAACTGAGCCAAAATGAGCAGAGTCAACATGTTCAACATGTCTGCTGTACTTCTATCGTGTTTTGTCGGTGTTTGGACCGGTATGTGTCCTTTAGATTCTCCAAATACAGCTCAGCACTAACCCCTGCGCAGGCGTGAAGTTCTTCGAGCCGATCATTGTGTAAGCTTTATTGATTCCTCACACACTAGCAGAACTATACTAACCAGCGTAAACAGAGAGAAGCTCAGAGAAGATGGTAATCTAAGGACAGACATGCAGTTTCCTGAGTATGACGATGAAGGTGAAGTTATTCTACCCGAAGGTGTCGAGAAGCCTAATATCATGAAAATGCTATCGGGCGAGCAAAAGCTGGAACATACGACTCTTGCTCCGGATTTACAAGACAAACTGGCCAAGAAGAACATAGAGAAGACACAGAAAGAAGAATAGCTTTTCAAAGTAACGAATAAACTGCCTGTAAATAGAAGCAAATATGGACTGTAGAGAGTGATTACCCTTCTGGGCCATTAAATTCTTTTTTCTTCTTTTCTTAGGGGAAAAATTTAGCAGACTTTACGTCTTCCTCTGCGATGAGGCTCTCTTAAATACAAAATCAAACACAGGGAACTGAACATGGGCAAACTTAAGAAGAGATCTAGATCAGCAAAGAGTCGTGTGAATCCACTGGGCACCAAAAATAACAACAATCAGGATGATAACCTCACAAAATCAAAGATTCTCCCGTTGATGGAGCAGCTCAAGTCGCTTTCTCCAAATGATCGTTCAATGGCTCTGGGTACGATTTCTGTGATGTCGGATGATCCTCGATTCAGAAGGCTTTTACTCAAGGAGAAGCTAGTTCAAGTTCTGTTGGAGCGTTGCATTACGGATAGCAACACAGAGATCGTGGTGGAATCGTTTGGTCTCTTGAGAAATATTGTCATTGAAGAAGGTTATGACGTTGCTGTATACTTATGGAGACAAAACATTTGGATCACAATCCAGACAGCTTTGGAAAAATGTGTTAAAGGATTCGATGCTTATAAAAGCGATCCAAAAAAGTTTGATAAAGTGGAACAATCATCATTGTTTGATCTTACTGAAAACCTCATTGCACTCATTACAGGTCTGGCTGGATCATCTGAAGATATCTTCGACCAAGTCATGTATAAAATTGCACCAATTCGCCACTTCATCAAGTCTGTCCTTGAGTTTGCGATTGATGTTGAGAACAAAGATCTGAAGGTCTCTGTTACTCTTTTTAACTCCATCTTGGACATGTTGTACGACTTTTCCACACAATCCACAGACTTCATTGACTCATTCACATTCGAGTGGGACTTGAATTTGGAGTTCCTCTCCTCATTCGTTTCATCAGTACCAAAGATTGATGCTCTATCTCGTGTTTATGTCCAAGGTATTAAACTCCAAGTGTTAGAAGCTGACCACAAGAACAAGTCCAAAGACTCCGCCATAGCCACTATTATCAAAGAGACCATCGAAAACGTCAAGGATATCAACATTGATTCTGCTAGACAAGTGCTCTGTGCTGAAATTGACAATACCAAAGCAGAAGACATCAAAACAGATTCTAAAAAACGTGCAACAGCTCGCTCACAGTTCCAGGCAGTTCAGTTAGCGGTTGAGGTAATAACAGCTGCTATCGAGATCATCGCTTTTACCAAAACTGGTAAGAAACACAATAATGATGATTCTTTATACGAAGTTTTGCTTACACGAGTTCCAGAAGTTCTTGTTGCGCTGCTGCAACAGGCCGAGTTTAGATCTAGAGCATTGACAGCACTGAACAATCTGAGTTGGTTATTTATTACTGTTCAGTACGCTTTGGAGCAGTGGTCTTCTGTTGCTGCAAAATTATGGGATGCTGTGATTGCTAGTTCATCTACTCAGATGGAAATGGAAGAGAAAATCAGTGTCTTTGGTACGCTTTGGGCTATCCTAATCATCATGGGAGATCAGATTTCGGTACAGGATAAGTTCGTTAAACAGACCATCACAGACTACGAGAAATCACTCAACACACATACTAAAGATGAAGAGGAAAATGAAAAGGTTGAGTACATTACACGACTTGTGGGATTCCTCGGCACGCTCGCGAAGGCTCAAGGCCACATTGAAAGAAACGAAGCCATTGGTACTCTTTTTCTCAACACTTTAAATAAGCTCCCAGCTGTTCCTGGACGCGTTGTTGTTGAGATTCTGGACATCCTGTACGAAATATATGGCGATGCTGATTTAGACTATGATTCTCCAGTTTTTGTTCAGAAGAAGTTTTTGGCCCAATTGGATCAACTGTCCCCAAAGATCAAGACTGCTGTCAAGCTCATCGATAAGAATGTTAACCCACAGCTGAAGAGCAAGGCGGATGAGGTCTTCCTTAATTTGGGACGCTTTATCCAGTACAAGAAGTCCGAGCAGAAATAAAATGTTCAAGACTATATAGAAACTACAAATGTATTGTTGGAACTTATGATCATAAATTTTTCACATAACACAGCTAGATCTTGACACCAGAACGATTGGCAAACTCCTCGTAGTACTCCAACATCTCTGGCGTGATGCCCTTTGACAAAACGCTCAATGCCACATCGAAATGCCTCTTCTTGACGCTTTTAGCCTCTCTATCCTCACTCAAAGCGGCAGTACCGGCTTTCTGTATCAAGTTCACAACTTCAGCACCTGAGCATCCTTCAGTAGCATTAGCCAAATCAACCAGTGAAACATCGTCCAAGTTCATGTGCTTGGTTCTGTTTTTTAAAATCTCCAAACGGGCAACATGGTCCGGTGGCGAAACGTAGATATGGCTATCTAATCTTCCTGGTCTCAACAATGCTGGATCAATCTCTGTTGGCCTGTTAGTGGCACCAACTACAACCACACCTTTCAACTCTTCAACACCATCCAGCTCATTCAATAACGAAGTCAACACGTTTCCAGCAGCTGTGGTAGAGCTGCCCCCTTCTCTATCAGCAGAAAGGGCATCGATCTCATCAATGAACAGAATAGAAGGAGCGGCAGCTCTGGCCTTCCTGAACATCTCTCTGATCTTCTTTTCAGACTCACCAACATATTTATCGAATATCTCTGGTCCTTTGATGGTTAAAAAATTCACGCCAGATTCTGTAGCCAATGCTTTTGCAGCCAAAGTCTTTGAACAACCTGGAGGACCATAGAGTAACACACCCTTAGGAGCTTGAATACCCAATCTCTTGAATCCATCAGGAGCTTCTAATGGTAGCTGAACAACTTCAGCAAATGTCTTTTTGAGTATTTCCTGCCCTCCAATATCGCTCCAGTATACTTTTGGAGTTTCAAGAAAGATTTCCTTCATAGCAGAGGGTCTAATGTCAATCAACGACTGCTCAAAATCTTCCAGTGTCACATATGAGTCTTCAATAGTTAGTGTTCGTTCTTTCATACGTTCATAGACCTTAGATACGGATTGTTCACACAATGAAGCGATATCAGCACCAACGTAGCCATGTGTCTTTCCAGCAATACTAGCAATGTCATCATCAGTCAGTGTGTGATATTTGATTTTCTGCAGATATAACCTCAAAATTTCATGACGTGAATCTATATCAGGTATACCAATCTCTACTTCTCTATCAAATCTGCCTGGTCTCCTTAGTGCAATGTCAATGGAGTTAGGGCGATTCGTGGCCGCCACAATAACGAGTCTTCCATGCGAGCCAATACCATCCATTAGTGTCAATAGTGTTGCAACGACTCTGGACTCAGCTTCACCAGAATCATCACTATCCCTACTTGGAGCCAATGAGTCAATCTCATCCAAAAACAGGATAGCTGGCTGATACTTTCGAGCTTCAAGAAAGTACTCTCGTAGCTTTGCCTCAGTTTCACCCAAATACTTCGATACGATAGAGGGACCGTCAATAGTTAGTACATGAGCATTGGTTTCAGCAGCTACAGCACGTAAAAGCATCGTTTTACCAGTACCTGGTGGTCCATGCAGAAGGACACCCCTCGGTGGAGTTGTGCTAAATCTGGCAAAGAACTCCGGATGGTTTAATGGTAGTTCAATTGCTGACTTCAGCTGTTTGATTTCTTTTAACAGACCACCCACTTGTGTATACGATGCCTTCTTAGGGAGGTTGAATTTGGTGTGTGCCGAAGTTTCCTCAGAGAACGCTATAATGGTAGAACCTCTTTTGAATAGAAATGGTGGAGACGCAAAGCGTTGAAATCCTTCTTCTGTTGGTTCGGTGTATTCTTCAACTTTCAAGCTGGAAATATCCGGCAAATCATTAGCTTCAACGATTATTAGATCTTCAAGAGTCTTTTCTTCAGTTTCAGATTCACCAGGTATGCTCACCTTGTGAAATTGCATGCCTGGCATTATAATACCCACTTCATCTAACAGCTTCTCCACACTCTTTTTGGCTCTGTCATGGAGCTTTCGTCCCGAAAGAGTGCCAACCACAGCAGTCACCGCATACGAAGGTTGCTGGTCTACCTTGGAAATTTCCAATCTATCACCCAAAAGTATGTTGCTGACCGATCTAAGTGATTCTGGTATTTGTATGACGTTGAATGGAGAGTGTGTGTCTGAGGGGTTTGCAATGGCCAAAAGTCCAGATCCATCACCTTCTTTGGCCACGTGAATCATTGAGCCTGTGACAATATCACAGCCCTTGAGAACCGAAGGATGGATGAGCACCTTGGCAGCATTTTTGACGTTGAGCTGTGGTGATGGTCTAACGATGAATGACCTTGGAATCTTCAGTTTGGTGGCCTTTGGTGTCTCTGTTTCTTCGATTCCGGACGACTTCTTCTTCGGTGTATTCTTAGGAGTACCCGACCTTCCAGACATTGTGGGTTCTAGGTAGTCTGATGAAGATTTTTTAACAACATGAAGACAAAACATTTAAAGATATAGCCATCTCATATACACCAAAAAAAAAAACATCAGCGGTATGGCCACACCTCCCTGAATAGTTTTTTTTTTCATTTTTTTTTTTGTTTTTCGAGCGGAAGCCAATCATTGTCTGTGTGATGACACTTTGGGCCTCTTTCAATAATACTTTTTTCCACCCCAAGACGATCAAATTAACTGAATATCTGCGATCTGTGGATACCACTGTCTGTCCAAATGAGCTTGCCACACAAACATATGATCACCAGGAGTCTGGCTAGACTTTCTTCAAGGAAGTACTATCACTCACTGGCGATGAGCTTGAACCAACAGGCTTTCACGCCCTTTCAGTCTCAAAAGAAGAATGAGAGTAATTCATTATTACAACAAAAGATCTCTTCAACTAAGAGTCATCCACAAAAACAGCTCGAGATCAAGTCCAAATTGGACTTCTTCAAGAATTTCCTGGGATCCATGTATGCTTTGAGAGAGGACCTACTGATGATGACCATCTACGCAGAACACCGCTACTCTACCAAGGATACCACATCATCAGCGCTACAGAAACTAGGCCATATGACATTCAGGCTTCAGGTATCTAAGTTTTTGCTCCGTTATGGCAATCAGTTGTCTACTGATGCTACAGAGGTGTTTGAAAGTAAGCTCTGCAAGATGTTCAACGGACCTTATGCTCTGAGTACATTTATTCTAGAGAAAGGTTTTCTCGAGAACATCCAACTCACCCTGAAGCTCCACCCATCACCACAAAAGACTGGCCGAAAGGCTCTCTTCATTCTTATTGGAGGAGTGTGTCAGACATATGGAAAGGATGCTGCGGAGGAGTTTATCGAAAAGAATATTTTCAAAGGAAAGGGTGGACTATTAGAGATTGCATCAAAATGAATTTATAATGTTCAATGAGCTAATGACCAAATACATTCAAGACAGATCAGTAGCTACGTAGAAGTAGGCCTTCTATCACGATGCGGCCCCTACCACACATCCGGACACCTATTGGTGTTTCTCCCAGGCCTCCTCTGAAGCACTTAATTCTTTCACTACGCAGCTAATTTATAATTAGCTACCGCAGAGTTGAAGTAAGATTCATTAAGGTGTGATTAAAAAAGGTCTACAATGAGTGCTGTTGAAGTAGACGATCTTGCAGCCATCTTGAACGAGATCCAGCTTCAATCGAAGACACCTTCAGACTCGACGGATGAGCTAAAAGAACGCTTCCTAAATCCATCCAACATTTTGCCATGGGATTTACTCGATCTTGTTCAAGAAGTACCAGAGAGAGATACAAAGGACGTGTTTGACTCATTGATAACACTACCACAGAGTATATCACGCTCACAATTTCATTTCAAGCGCTCAGGAATTGAAGGAAAAGTCCATCACTACAAAGAGGAGGTCAACGTCTCTGAAGTTGCCAATTCGAATGCTGCCACTAGTATCAGCGTCAACAGAGCCTTTGGAGAGAACACACTGCGAGGCACTACATCCCAATTACCTTTCAAGCCCGGTGGTCTTCAATTGGCTGGAGCTAAAGACAACACCACAAGCATTCACAGAGACTGCGATGGACTGTTTGACGTTGCACAGGGGTTAAGCAGGGGTCTTATCATTGAACAAGCCAAAGAAGTTGAGATGTTGAATGAGCTTGAAGAAGAGCAGGAAGATGAGGAGACTGAGCAAGATCGCATCATCAAGACACTGGAAGATGAGTCCCCAGTATCCTTGGAACAGTATCAGTCTGTCGTCTCTTCAGGCAACTTCGAGAAGGAGATCGACGAACTCTTGCCTCTCGACGTTAACTTTGGAAGAACAATAATGCCCTCGGAGTCCGAATTGGCTAAACCTCAGAGAGAGTGGGCTCACGTTGTTGACTTGAATCATAAGATAGATAACTTCGATGAACTGATTCCAAACATGGCAAGGAAGTGGCCGTTTGAGCTCGATACTTTCCAACAAGAAGCTGTTTACCATTTGGAGCAGGGTGATTCTGTCTTCGTTGCAGCTCATACATCTGCTGGTAAGACAGTCATAGCTGAGTATGCCATTGCAATGGCCAACAGAAATATGACAAAAGCTATCTATACGTCCCCGATTAAGGCATTGTCTAACCAGAAGTTCCGTGACTTCAAAGAAGACTTCAAAGAGGTGGACGTTGGATTGATCACAGGTGATGTTCAAATCAATCCGGAGGCCAATTGTCTGATCATGACCACGGAAATTCTCAGATCCATGTTATATCGTGGTGCTGATCTCATTAGAGACGTTGAATTCATCATCTTTGATGAGGTGCATTATGTCAATGATATTGATAGAGGTGTTGTTTGGGAGGAAGTCATCATCATGCTGCCAGACCATGTTAAGTTCATTCTACTTTCAGCTACTGTGCCAAACACTTATGAGTTTGCAAACTGGGTAGGAAGAACTAAGCATAAAGACATCTACGTAATTTTCACACCAAAAAGACCCGTTCCATTGGAGATCAATATATGGGGTAAAAACAAACTTACTAAGGTCATTGATGCGGAGAGAAACTTCCTTGATGCTAACTACAAAACTTACTCGGAGCTGTATGAAGCCAAGAAAGCACCAGGAACTGATAACAACGGTCGTGGCGGTGCCAACAACGGTCGTGGTGGCCGTGGTGGTCGTGGCGGCCGTGGTGGTCGTGGCGGCCGTGGTGGTGCTGACGGTGGCCGTGGTGGTCGTGGAGGTTATGGTGGCCGTGGTGCGCGCGGTGGATTTGGAGCTCAGTCTGGCGGACAGAACAGATTCCAAACTTCTCGTCCAAATAAGAACACATGGAGTGAGCTGGTGCAGTTTCTTAATTCCAATACACTATTACCTGCTGTGATCTTTGTCTTTTCCAAGAAACGTTGTGAAGAGTATGCTGATACCATGTCCGGTATTGACTTCTGTAACGCCAAGGAGAAGTCTCACATCCATATGTTCATTGACAAAGCAGTTTCTCGTTTAAAAAAGGAAGACCGAGAACTTCCGCAGATTTTGGCTGTAAGAGACATGCTGAGTCGTGGTATTGCGGTTCATCATGGTGGTCTTTTGCCTATTGTTAAAGAGACTATTGAAATTTTGTTTGCCAAAGGTCTTGTCAAAGTATTGTTCGCCACTGAGACGTTTGCCATGGGTTTGAACTTACCAACAAGGACTGTTGTCTTTAGTGAACTGCGAAAACACGATGGTACTGGTTTCAGAAACCTGACCCCTGGTGAGTTCACTCAGATGTCCGGTAGAGCTGGTAGAAGAGGGTTGGATAAGATCGGTACCGTGATCATCATGTCATACACCGAAACATTGAACAAGCTGACTTTGAAGGATGTTTGCTTAGGTACCCCTACAAAACTTGTTTCGCAGTTCAGACTTACCTACAACATGATCTTGAACCTGTTAAGAATCGAAGCTTTGAGAGTAGAAGAGATGATAAAGCACTCTTTCTCCGAGAATGCTTCTCAAACATTATTGCCTGAACACGAGAAGAAGGTGAAGGAGCTCGAGAAACAGCTCGAAATGCTACCAGGATTACAGTTGAAGGATGATCCTTTTACCCAGGAAGATCTAGAAAAAGTATTCAAGAATCTCATCTCCTACCAAGAACTCACTAAAGAGATAATGCTTGAGAGCGTAAAATCTCCGGCTACACAGAAAAAGTTTAGAACAGGTCGTTTGATTGTGTTCAAGGACAGTAAAGGTCACTCGAGACTTGGCTTCATTGTCAGAGAGAATAGGCTGGCCACGCCGCTCTCTTTTACTGTGCTTTGCTTCAGTATGGGTGAATTTGAAAATGAAGAGCCGAATGGTTTGCCTTATTTGTCTCAGATCACTGGATTTGTTAATTCTAACTTCCCACGGATGCACTTCTCTGGGGACTTGCACGTTCGTGACGTTCCATTGACCAATATCGAACTTGTTGGCAGAGCTGGGGCCAAGGCATTACTAAATGAGGTATTGAAGAACAACCCTGAAGAAGTTAAAAAATTACAAGATAATTTGCGTGTCTTTTTAAGATTCCAGCACAAATTTGATGAAGTTGATTGGAAGGAGTTCGCTTCTTTGAAATTGCATGAACTAATAAACAGAAGGGAGCAATTGGTTGAAAAGATCTCGCAAAGTCCTTGTATCAGATCTCCGAATTTTGAAGGATACTTCATGTCAATGAATAAGAAGTATCAGATCGAAAAACAGATTACTGGGCTTAAATCACTATTGTCTGATGAGAATTTGGAGTTGTTGCCAGACTATGAACAGAGACTAGACGTTTTGAAAGAGTTAGAATTCGTGGATAAGCACTTGAACGTTATGCTTAAGGGAAGGGTCGCATGTGAGGTTAACAGTGGCTGGGAACTCGTCATTACTGAGTTAGTCTTAGACAACTTCCTCGGTGATTTCGAGCCAGAGGAGATCGTTGCTTTATTATCTGCATTTGTCTACGAAGGCCGTAATTCGGAGGAAGAAGAGTCTAAGATCACACCAAGGTTAGAGAGAGGAAAACAGAAGATCCAGGAGATTGTTGGAAACATGATTGATGTGTTCACCAAGCATCAGGTCACCATGACTTCAGAAGAGCAGGAATTCTTGGAGAGAAAGAGATTTGCCCTCGTGAATGTTGTTTATGAGTGGGCTAGAGGTATGACGTTCAAAGAAATTATGGAACTTAGTGTTGAGGCTGAAGGTACTATAGTGAGAGTAATCACAAGATTGGATGAGATTTGCCGTGAAGTTAAGTCTGCTGCTATGATAATTGGTGATTCTGCATTGCACGCCAAGATGACGGAGGCTCAAGAGAAGATAAAGAGAGATATTGTCTTTGCAGCAAGTTTATACTTGTGATTAAAATAATCATGTTTACAACAATTATAAATTCAAATATTTACATGTGATTAGTTAAGCTTTGTTCTGAGTCCTTGATAAGCAGCACCCGTCTTATCGTATCTATCTAGAATTGTTCCCAAGCTACTCTTCATATCCGGGGACAATGATAGTCCCAATTGCAAAGCATCACGCAAGCGTTTGTTGATAAGTTCATCAACAAGCTTCTCGTGTTCATTTGAAGCTAGTAATTGGCATAAAAGTGCCCACGGTCTGGAATCTAGAACTACCGATCCAGACTCTAACACTTCATACTTTTGAAGGCTCTCCCAAAAGTCCCAGAATTTGTCAACTTGATTAGACTTGAGGTATGTAACCAGTGTAAACTCAATAATTGGCAAGCTCGGTTCTCTCTGTTTGAAGATTTCCAATAGAACATCAAAGACCACAGCGACAGGTATAAGCTCATCTGTTCTTAGATACAAATGTTGCTGTGTGGCCAACTTTAGAACACCAAGCAATACCTCATCAGGTAAGGCATCACGATATACAGCAGTACAAGTTTCCAAAACTGTACCGAACTCACCAAGCTTACCACGAGCGGTTCTATTAATTTCCTCTTGGTTTAAAACACGAGCTGGTGGGTTGTAGTATAAATTAGAAGAAAGCGCATTGATGTACATGACAAGTTGTTCGGTTGTGATGGGAATTCCGGAGCTGGCTTGAAGAAGCAGCGAAGTAGTGAGGTGTCTGAATGCAATTTCATGTGGGAAAACAGCTGTTAAAACCTCCAAGGCCTCAAAGCGCTTGTTCCAGTGGTCTCGTGTTGGATTTGATGGCGCACACAGATTGATGAAGGAGAAGACCAATCTGGCTTTGTCCTGCGTATCCTCTGAAACTAGTGAGTCAATGTCGGTATTTTTGATGTCTGTGAGGAGCGTATCCAGCACAGATAAACATATTTCTGGAGAATCTCTGATCTCTGGAACGATTTCTGACTCGAAGGTCTTGATGTCACCCATCTGGAGACACTGGACGGCCTTAACTTCCAGGGGAACTTCTTGTGGTGCGGTGGAGTAGTATCTGCGGAAAATACCAGCGAAGATAGAATCATCCTCAGACATATTGTTGCGGGCAGTCTGCTCATATAGTGATCTTTCCTCAGGTGCACACCACATAAACTCCAAATTGACCTGTTGACGTCTTTCAGCAGTAAGCATGTTAATAACAAGTCCCATTTGAGAGTCGACCATGACCCAACTGTTAATTCCAAGACCAAAATCATTGACAGGCTTCTTTTGTTTGAGTTTCTTTTTCATTCTAACAGTGGAATTTAGCTTGACGAGACCCTCAGCAAAGGGTAAAACATTGTACTCCTTCTTCATTTGTGTTACCAAAGCCTCGGTAGCGTTTTGGATATGCTTTGGAGACTTACCCTGACATACAACAGCAAAGTCTGTATGATGCGACATTGGAATCTCATTCTCACGGCCACGAAGGTCGAACACTTTGATTTCGTCCAAACCCAAGTCGATCAGTGTTTGCATCAGAGGCTCAACGAAAGATGGTGAGTCTTCAGGTATCGCGGGCATCTCAGCCTTGAATATGGGGGTGGCAAGCGTAGAAGACTCATCTGATCGCAAAAACCACGGAACGTTATCATTAGAAGTCTGTGAATCGTTATTTGTTGTAGTGGTTGAGTCAGAATTCGTAGCTAAAGGGAAATTTTGTGGGTTGAAAGCCGTGTAGTTGAACGACGTTGATGAGATCAGCCGTTGTTGTATGGCTGTGAGGGGGAGCCTCATACCGGCTTTGTGGCCATTAAAAGTTTGTCTAAGAGCCTCAGAAGCTTTCCGCGTCAACATTCTGCCAGAACACCCCAATAATCACTGTAATACACAACAGTTGTTGAGGTAGAGGGGTGCAAAGGCTCTTCACCTCTTCACAGTTGAGGAAAGAATCGGTAGTGGCCACAGTTTCGCGCTGATTACATAATTTGCTTAGTCAAGCTTGGTTTTTGCATAGCGTTTATAAGGGAGAACAATTTTTTTGAAGACTGCGATGAGCTTCGCCTGTTGGGATTTGAACAGTAAAGGAACTGGAGCTTAACCCTAAGAGAAAATGGCCAAACTAGTCCACAACGTCCAGAAGAAGCAGCACAGAGAACGTGCCCAGCCGGGCGAGAGAAAGAAGTATGGACTGCTGGAGAAGAAAAAGGATTACCAGCTGCGTGCAAGAGACTACCACAAGAAGCAGGATACACTCAAGGCTCTCAGATCGAAAGCATCCTCGAGAAACCCGGATGAGTACTACCATGGTATGGTGGCTAAGCGCACAGATGATCGTGGTATTCTGATTTCTGAACGTGATACTGAAGTATTGTCAACGGATCAGGTCAAGCTTCTTAAGACACAGGACTCTACGTATATCAAAACATTACGCACGGAGGAATTGAATAAGATTGACAAGTTGCAGAAGAACTTGGTATTCACATCATCTGGAAAGCACACAGTATTTGTTGAAAATGTTAAGCAAAAAGAAAACTTCAACGCTGCTAAGCACTTTGGCACCGATAAAAACTTACTGGGGTCCAGAGAGAACAGACTTAGGATCAATCAGCTGGAGACGCAGAATGTTCTTGTCCCCGAGTTAGAGAAGCAGGAGATTAAAGCTGCCCTGGACAAGAAGCGAGTAAAGAAGTTCTCTCAATTGCAATCCCATTTGGAGAGGGAAAAAAAATTGAAAGAAGTCCAGGAACGTATGGACATTCAACGTGAAGGTATGAAGAAGGGAAGCAAAAAGAAAATCACAGATGCTTCTGGGAGAGTTAGCTATAAATTCAAGAAAGAGCGCAAGCGTTAATGTACTGACCAAATACTGCTAATCATACAACTGTTACGACCCCATTAATGTCTACTTATACAATGTTACTCAATAACATAAATTTTTGTATAATGATTTAAACTCAAGTATATGTAGTGAATAGTCTAGTAAGTTACCCTCCAGGTCTTCACAGAAGCATCACTACCACCGGAGACTATGAGATCCTCTTCCAACCAGCCAACGGTGTTGACACCATCTTTATGAGCATTCATGAACTTCACGTTCTTCATGGGCTTGTCAACCTGATAAACAATGATATTTGTATCTAAGGAACCAGACACCACATGGTTGTTATCCTTGTTCCAAGCAATACTGTTGATGCGACCAGTGTGGAATGCCCAGCGTGACGTTTCAATGGCCCTTGTGGACAAGTTGTACAAGAGGATCTTACCAGAGACATCACCAACTGCAAGGCGTGAACCATCTGGAGAGAAGGCAATATATGATGCAGCAGCACGACCAGGTGGAAGATCAAATGATTTTTTTCCCGAAGCAGAAAATATGGAAATGTTATTGTTCTGGAACCCAACAGCGATGTATTCTGAACAAGCACCAACTGCAGTAGCAGAGAATTCCAACTTTGTGGAAAACTTCTCCAAGCCGGAGGAGTAACCTATCAATGAATCTTCAGTAATAACAGCCACAACTGAACCACTAGCTGAAACAGCCTTTGGCTGAGCTGGAATATCTGCTTTTATGGAAGCATCCAATGATTGAAGAGTATCATCCCACCCAGCAGAGTAGACATTACTACCATCCTCAATAAGCCCAACAACTAAATTCGAGTGCGTACCTTGGTACGAAGCTTCACCAGTGGTGGTATCCCACTTGTTCACTCTTCCGTCATACGAACCAGTGTAGAGCTGGCCCTTTTTGGTCACAATTGAGGCAGTAATGGACTTTTGGTGACCCTTAACAATCTTCACCGGTACTTCGGAGTCTTCTGTCCAATAATTCAAATCACCAGAATAAGACAAAGAGATAACATACTTCTCGGTTGCCACCACGCCGAGCTGATGGTTCTCCAATTTCTTCTCTAAAGTCCATGATTTCAAGCTTTCAGAGGACTCAACATTCCACAGCTTGACGGTGGCATCAGCTGATGCTGTTACAAACTTCTTGTTATCGACAAATGATACAGCAAATATACCACCATCATGAGCACTGTCGATTTTCTTGAGAAACTCACCAGTCTTACCTTCGTACAAGACAATGGCTCTATCAGCACCAACGGATACCAAGAAAGCACCATCTGGTGAGTACTTCACATCTCTGACAAAGTTTGAGTGATTACCTCTAACACTAGCCTCGAACCTGAAAGGAGGTCCGTGATAGAACACCAAAGCAGAATCATCAGAGACAGTAGCGGCTCTGTATGGTCTCACTGGTCTGATGGCAACAGCGTTGATCTGTGCGGAATGGCCAGAGATTTCGCCAACAGTGTTTCCGGAATCCCATGTGAATGCATGTCCATAACGCTCCTTACCATTACCCACGGCAATCACACGCTGGGAGTCAGCATCCCAGCAGATATCGTTGATGCGTCCATTGATGATCTGGTATTCACCTTTCAAGACCAGATCCTCGCCCACTGTGTCCCAAATCTTCACGTTTCCAGATTCATCACCAGATGCCATGTAGAACCCGGATGTAGAGAAGGAGGCCACGGTTGTGTTTGATGTGTGCTGTGTGTACTGAATAGCCTTCTCCGGGTGTTCAACCTCTCTGATGAAGACGGACTTACCGCTAGCATAAGCGATCCTGTCGTGCTTCTTATCGTAGGAAAGGTGAGTTGTCGTTGCTCTGGTAGTGTTGGGAAGAGCAGCCCATAGAGTGTTCTGTGTCAATGGCATTGTATCCTAAAAACGGTCCGATTGACGTTGCAGTAGCTTCTATTCTTCGCCCTAATGGGTTGTTGTTGTCCTTCTGTTCAACACTAATCCATAGATTGTTTCGCGGGGCCATGATACTTGGGTGTCCGGGTTTCCAATTTGGTAAGAGCCACATGTCTGCGCATGAAAAATTTCTGGTAGTGCGATGGCCTATGTTTGTGTTTGTCTAGGATACTTTGACTTATTTAATTCACATTTAAAGGATTCAGGATGTCTACAAACAAGGAAAGAGTTCATATCCCGAGAAATCCAGTTTTACCAGCACAGACGACGCCTGAACAGCGTTTCTGGAGGGGATACACGAACACACGAGTTGTAGAGGAGGCCAATGCAGTTAGCCATATCTGCTTCAATCCTCAATCACCACATGATTTTGCCATCACATCGTCCACAAGGATCAATGTTTTTTCTTCAAAAACACGTGAAGTCGTACAAACATACTCTAGATTCAAAGACACAGTTTACTGCGGTGAATATAACCCAGAAGGTCGTCTTCTTATGGCCGGTGATGCCTCTGGTCTTGTTCAAATGTTCCAGACATCTGACAAGGGACTGATCAGAACCTTCAAGCCATCTACACATCCAACACATGTTGTCAAATTCCACCCAACACTACGTACACAACTGTTGACTGCTTCTGATGATCGTGTGGCAAGACTGTACGATTTTTCTGACACTCAAAACCCAATTATCTCCTTTGACGACCACGACGATTACATCAGAGCAGCTAGTTTTATTCCAGGTTCCAACTTAGTTGTCACAGGCTGTTATGATGGTTTTGTTAGAATATTCGATGCCCGCTTGGGTTCAGAGCCTGTGGTTAAGTTCAATCAACACGCTCCGGTTGAAGACATTCTTTCTTTGACACCGACGAGTATGGCTACCGCTGGTGGCCCAACTGTAAAGATTTGGGACATGACTGCTGGTAAGGAGGTACATTCCATGGGAAACTTCCAGAAGACAGTTACTTGCTTGGCTCCAGCTGGCGATGATCGTGGTATAATAGCTGGTTCTTTGGATGGGCATGTTAAGGTGTTTGATCCTGTCAACTGGGAGGTTAAATTCGGTTGGAAGTTTGGTCGTGGTGTTCTCAGTTGTGGTGTGTCTCCAAACTCTAAACATTTTGTTGCCGGTTTGGTTTCCGGTACCTTAGCCATCAAGACAAGAAAGACAGAACCGAATGTCAAGCAGGGCGTTAAGAAGGAAAAATCCAACGCCTTCAAGAAAATGATGAGAGGTGCTGAGTACAACGGAGAAGAAGAACACAGAGTACTAAATGACAAACAAAAACAGTCGAAGAAGTTGAGACTGTATGAAAAGCATTTGAATGCATTCAGATGGACAGAAGCTCTTGATGCTGCATTCGTGCCCGGTACAGCTCGTGAGTTGACTGTGGCCGTACTTGAAGAGCTAAAAAAAAGAGGTAAAGTGAGAGCGTCACTATATGGAAGAGATGAGACTACATTGGAGCCACTACTTACTTGGTGCATCAAAGCCATTGAAGATGTTCGTGCAGTGAATATTGTCGCAGACTGGGTCGCAGTTGTTACTGAAATGTATGGTACCACCATAGAAAAGTCTTCTGTCTTGGAAGAGATTGTCTTGTCTCTGAGAAAGAAATTGTCTCAAGAGGTCGAGAAGGCTAGAGAGGCTCAAAAGATTGAAGGTATGCTGCAGCTATTGACTGCTAATTGAAGAAAATTATCCTTGAAGCATATATGCATAGGTAGCTTAACCGGCTATATTTTAATAAACTAACAACTAATGAATTGGGTTAGTAAAACCATTTTTTACATCGCAGCGTCTACTCTGCATGTGGAATGTTCACCTCGTAAAATAAAATTTCACTATCTCCTATGTGTCAGACATCAACGTCGCTCAGAAGCCCTTGCGCTCTGCAAAGGTTGACGAAGGAGATACTCTTATTCCTGTAAATAACCAGCCAGTAATCATGAATGTAGCGGTTGTATTCGGTTACTAAGTAAAACCTTTATTTCGGATTATCCATTGAACTTAATATAATATATCCTGTATAATGAAATCGGTCCAAGTGCAGTGATTATTTATTGTATATTATTTGGTAATTATTTAATAATTATTTAATAATTATTTGGTACCCTTTTATTTGGTAAGACTTAGGTCATTGATGGAACCAAATAGATGTCACCAGGTTTTGAATTTACTTTGTGGACCGAGTTTCCGAATTTCCAATCGAAATTGCTAAGACTTCGGAGGAAGAATAAGCAATGACACATAAAATAGTTTCGCGGGCTTAAGCGGAGTCCTTACCACATCCCGCCGCAATTAGTACTCCCTCGGTTATTAAAAAGGTTCATGTCAATCGCTGAAGAGAGCACATCGACAAGGGGTAAGGTGTTGTGGCCGGATATGACAAATACATATTTCTTAATCACACGAATACTGCACTACACCTGGAAGTCAGGCATTTTTAACCTACCTATCTACAAAGGGCCCACAAGTGCTATCCCAATGTGTAGCCTCTCCTGATTTGTCTTGTCTGCTTGTTCCTCTTGTTCCTCTCCTTCTCACCACATTGACGTCATCAACAACACCATCAGTTCTCGAGTAAAAAGCCGCTAAACAGCCCTTTGGGCCTTGATATTCTCCCTGACGGTTTCTCTATTACGTCATGAGGCCTCTACAAATCTGTTTCAAGCAACTGCATTAATGCCGCGCGCGCTGGAGCGGAGTCTCCATCAAATATGCATGCCGGGCTTGGGGATGTATCAAGACGGGCTTATAATCTGTTGTCGCTAAATATGTCTATGTTGACCTCTTGAGCGCTCTATCGGTACGGAAGCTACTATGGCAAATGGCTCTCGACGCGTGTGTACGATATTCTTGCCGAGGCCACGAGAAATCAACTGTAGTATGCATCTGCGCTCTGTTTTCTGTAGCTGGTGGATGAGGAGTCGGCGCTCGTCTATATATAGAGCAGATAACACCGTTCACAGTACAACGCCACAATACAGACACGGCGCTTGAAGATGGAATTCGTAATCTTTCGGCTTATCAGCCAAAACTGGGATCCAAAATAATGCTAAGACACCTCAAAACAAGCGTTGGTCATGATAGTGTTCACGAAGCATCTACTGGGGAGAAAACATGTAGGCCAAGTACGCAGACCCATTGTACTCTTAAAGTCTTGGCTCTCGAGAGCCGCGAAAGCTACGTCCTCCTTTTCAGGAGATACAGTCTAGTGGAGATTGGGGAGGGGGGATAAGGAAGGCAGTGTAGTTACGCAAATCACTGGACGGACTTATGTTCCGGCTATGATCGGCAACGCATAGTTCAACAGTTGTACTTCCTACTATAAAAACGAGGATTCACCTCCACCCTTCCCAAAGCTAGCCCCCCATTTCTTACAGACACAATACCCCAGGATGCTACCACAGACTTTGCTCTTGTTGGCTTCCGCACTGGTTGCCACAGCGAGCACCAGTGCAGATGATTATGCCGTGAAAAACCTTCCTGGTATTGACACCATTGACGAGGCTGATAGACCAACTATGTATGCTGGCCATATCGAGATCAATGCTGAATTGGATAAGAACTACTTCTTTTGGAAGTTCATTAAGCCACAATCTGACTTCAACAGAACTATTATCTGGTTG
Source organism: Petasospora mycetangii (assembly GCA_003708295.3). Lineage (NCBI taxonomy): Eukaryota > Fungi > Ascomycota > Saccharomycetes > Phaffomycetales > Wickerhamomycetaceae > Petasospora > Petasospora mycetangii. The sequence continues at coordinate 299,947 of PPNU03000001.1, forward strand.
AACGGTGGACCTGGATGTTCATCTATGGATGGTGCACTTATGGAGTCAGGTCCACTGAGATTTGATGACAATGGCCATCTTTATATCAACAATGGTTCTTGGTACAATTCTGCAAACATGGTTTTCGTCGATCAACCAGGTGGCACAGGTTTCTCTACTACAAACTCCTATGATACTGACTTGAACCAAATTTCTGCGGACTTTATCACTTTCCTTACAAACTACTTCGAGGTTTTCCCTGAAGATGCTGAAAAAGAGTTATACATTGCAGGTGAGAGTTATGGTGGTCAGTATATTCCATTCATTGGTAATGCCATTTTGAACGCTACTGATAATGACGTGTTATCTGCTAATTTGAAGGGTCTTCTCATTGGTAACGGTGAATATGACCCAGATAACCAATCTTTGAGTTATCTTCCAAAATTACTTGACGCTGGTATTATTCACAAGACAGATGATTATTACTCCGATCTCGTTAAACAACAGAACAAATGTAAGAAAGAAATTTCTGCTGGTAAAGACAAGAACGTTTTCGAACTAAGTGACTGTGAACAATTATTCGATTACATACTGGAAGACACCTTTAATCAATCTGCTCCAACGGACCAGCAGTGTCTCAACGTCTACGACACTAGACTTAGAGACTCATACCCAAGCTGCGGTTTGAACTGGCCACCAGATTTACCACACGTTACATCATGGCTCGATGACGAAGATGTTGTCAAGAGCTTAAACATGGACCCAAGCAATACCCAGAACTGGACAGAGTGTGCCGATCATGTCCAAGAATACTTGACAAACAACCATACTAAGCCATCAGTTCATCTGCTTCCTGGTTTATTGGAAAGGCTACCAATCGTCTTATATGGTGGTGACAAGGATATCATTTGCAACAACATTGGTGTCAAGGCAGTAATTGCAGCATTGAAGTGGGGTGGCTCTAAGGGGTTCGATAAAGATGCTGTTGAATATCCATGGTACTTGAACGGAGAACAAAGTGGTACAGTCATTTCATCTAGAAACTTGACATTTGTTGATGTGTTCAACGCTTCCCACATGGTTCCTTATAACCAACCAGAAGGCTCAAGAGGTGTCTTTGACTTGATAGTTGGTAACTACAGAATTGAGGATAGCGACAATGGAAGTATCCTCGAGACACCAGTCTACGTCGATGGTGGATTTGATTGGCCAGGCGTTCAATCTTGACTTATTGTATTGTAAAGTAGATTACTAGATACATAAGTCATAAAATTCGTATAAAATATACAACTGTCTTTTACCATCCTCTTGCCCTTTTACCAAAGTATTTGCTCTTTTGAATTTTATAAGCTTTAAAGTTCCTACTGACACCAGCTGGTTTCCTTTTCCCTTTCATCTTTGAGAAGTCAACGTACTCTCTAACATACTCATTATCATTATCAGACCATTCTTCAGACTCTTCGGACTCCAGTACATTCTCTTCAGATGCTGGAACCAGTTTAGTGATTTGCTCTCTGATATCCTTGTTTTGATCAATAACATCTGGGGTTTCAGTTGACGGTAGTGCCCTAATACGAACCAACCGATGTTGACGCTTGGGTCCTTTCGATTTTGTTTTTTTCCACCTGGTTTGTCCTTTATGTTCAGTCAATTGTATTTTATCATCTGGCTTCTGCTCATCCTCGGATTCTGAGTCTAATGGACCTTCTGGGATCAAATCGTCTTCATCGTAGTCCCCATATTTTAGCTCATCCTGTATGTCCTGAAGCTCTTCCAATAGCGTACTCAACCCCTTTTTTATACGTTGGGAAGCCAGTGGGGATGGTGAAGTAGTAGCGTTTTGAATTGTAGATGTCTTCAGATAAGCGGGTGTATCCAAGTTGTAATTTACAACTCTGTTCTTTTGAGGTGTCTTAAACTGCGATCCTAGCTGGGGTAATGACGAGTCTTGTGATGCCAGTATTGGTGCTGGACTTGAAGATATCGATTGCTGTATTAGATTTTCGTCCTCCTCACCAGAGTCCATCGCACTGCTGAAATCGAGTCTTTTCTTAACGGGTGTTCCTAGTTGTTGGCTACTAGTTGGCTTCACGGGTGTACACTTCAAAGGCGTTGTGACAGCATCAAAAATACTAAGAACTCTTCCGTATAACTGAGGAGTTGGACCAAGCTCAAGAACAGCTGGAGAGGGCGGGATCGGTGATGTATGCTGTGGGGTTTCCAGATGTACCTGTGGTTGATGTTTGCGGTGTTTTGTTGGTGTGATAAATTGTGTGTTGGGCTTCTTTGAAGGAGTCAATGGTTCCGTGTGTCCCTTCTCTTCCCTTTTCGCCTTCTCCATTGCTCTTAGCTTTACAGAGTTGTACTGCTTATACTTAGATGCTTTTCCTTAAGTTAGTACGAAGTCAGGTTATATAGTTACAAATGACACTCACCAATACAACCGTCCTTCTTGATGTCGTCTTTTGTCGGGTTTCGGCCTTCCCGTGCCCGGAACTGATGTTCCCACTGCTTGATTTCAAGCTTCAGTATTTGTTGAACAGAACTCATGCTTGGAGCACCTCTTTTACTTTTTGCTCCTAGTTTCAATTCCTGTAGAAATGTACTTCAAGTGAAGAGAAACGCGTGCCCTTCACACCGCGTCTTCTCTGCGACGCGTGAGAAAGTGCCCTTACCATTTCTGACATAATCAGACATCGCGGCTCATCGTATAACATTAGTTGTTTGCTTGTCTCTCTTTGAAGTTTCCAGGTAGTTAACTCTGGAAAAGTCTGAAGAGGAAACACGATGATACCAACACCAAGACTCTCAATATATCTGGTGGATAACGGCATAGAAATGTCCAAATCGTGGCGCAAGCACCTAAAGTCCTTTGACTTGAGCTATCAAACGCAGGATACTGGCTCGGTTTCTATCAACACATTCCATAACTCGCCAATTACCACTACTTCAGTTTTAGCCAATCAGCCTGGACATGTTACAGCTGTTGTATCACCTGGTAACTCACTGGGACTCATGAATGGAGGGCTGGATGCAACATTGAAAGAAGCATTTACCCCACAAATTGAGTCAGTCGTACAACAGAGGCTTTACTCGGGCTACTCACCACCCGGTCGAGTAAATATTGTCCATTCACCAGGTGAGAATGATGCAAAAAGAATATGGGATGCAGAGTATTTGATTCATATGCCTACTATGAGATCCCCTAGAAAGATTCACATCAATAACTTGGAAAGCCTAAGAATAGTTTATGATTGGACTTGGTCTATTCTATCAGCTGTCGAAGAGCATAATTCAAGTGACGCCATCCCCAAAATTGGCACACTGATAATTTCTGGTTTAGGAACTGGATATGGAGGGATTCCCACTGAAGTTGGCGGGTTAGCAATGATTGGAGCCATGATAATATTTTACAGAGAGGAACTCACACCTCAAGAAAAAAGTATATACACTCTTAAATTTCTCCAAGAGGACCTATCTTGGCTCCCAAAATCTTCAATTTCAGATAAGTTAAGACAACTACAATATGATCCTTTTAAAGATGGACTACCAAAACTGTTCATGTATACAAAATCCTCTGAAAAAGGATTTGCTAGTCTCTCTTTCCACGCATGAGTAACTTCTCCAAAGACAGTTCATCATCACCATCCGGTTCAATAGCCTGTTCAATGATACGTCTTTTCCTGAATGTAACCTTTTCTACTATTTCTGTCTTTAGTGACTCTTCCAATTTTCTTAACACTGCTTGTGACCGTTCTTGGAGTTCATGTGGGGGATGTGTGTCTATCGTGATATTCTCTGGTATTGGTGGTATGACATGATCTAAGGAGAGTCCATCTTGATGTTTAGACGACTCAATGGCAATGCTTTTAATGACGTTGTTAAGCCTTTGAATACCAACAGAACACTTAACTAATATGTCATGGTGAGACTTAGATTGATCCGAAGTTATTGCATTGAATATTCTTTTATCACCATCAAAATCGGTCTCCTTCTGTAATGAATCCAAGTCCATACTCTGAATAAACTCTGTCATGATCTCAATAGATTCACGTGAAGGCAATAATCGATGTTCACCGGTAATTACTTTACCACTTGTGGTTACCAGCTTACTCAAATCTGGGAACGCTGCAATCTTCTCATCCTCGTAGAATGGCAGACGACTCAAGATCAAGGTTCTTGGATAATCACCTGAATAATCATGTGTTCTTTTCTTTTGAATAACATCACCAACATGATTAACATATGCCGGTATTAAAGCTACCATTGAAACCTCTGAGTTTGGTTTTTGGACATATCTGGCAATGGCACAGCTGTCCAGCCGTGTCAATTCATCAACAAGAGCACTGATTGCCAAACAGTCTCTTTCACTCCCTTCACGACCAACAATGAATACAGCTTCACCAGTCAAATAATACCGAGGTAATGTTTCTATCTCAATCACTCCACAAATATCCAAACCTGGTAATACTCTGTAGACTCTTTGTTCTTCCAATGCTGGGTTGAGAACAACAGTAGACTTACCATACTTGTATCCTTTGATCAACTTGCTCGGATCAACTATCTCGATCTCGTATTGCTGTTCTTCTAGGTTCTCGTCATCGTTGTTCTCCAACTCTTCCTCATTAACTGCACTTTCTGAATAATGATGAATCTCATAGTCGGTGACATGTGAAATCGCAACAGGCTTGCCTTCATCATTGAGGCCATATACTTTACGAGTCGGCACTTTGTCTGGCTTGACAGCAGGATATCCATCCACTTGAACAATCAAACAATTCAGATCTTTTGTAGGTTCATAATCAACATCTGCTAAGTCAGCGCCTACTCTCAATTCTCCCCTGAAGGTTCTTGTTGGCTTTACCAGCTTTGGCCTTGACTGCTCCAAATAGTTTTGTAGGCCTTTTCCTCCCATGATGTTTGAGCCTGGCAATTGACCGAGCAGAGACTTCCAGCTTGCTTTATTAACTGAGCTTTCACCTGTAAGATGTTCATCGAAATCAACGCCAATAAGTGTAATGTTAATCTGTGCAGCAATGACCATATTAACTATGGCATCTGAATACTCCTCGTCCAATTCTGGTGAGTTTCTGGAATTTGTTACAAGGACAATATTCTTCTTGTATTTTCTCTTACCAACAAATGTCGTGATCTTCTGGAAAGTGAACAAGAGACCACGAACGATGCCCGCTGATGATGAGGATGGCTCAATAGCAGATGGTGTGGGATGGAGTCGTTCAAGGTGGTTATAAAAGGGTCTGCTAGATTTGTTAGCAGTTTGCTGGCTGGCTGTTGCTTCTTTCCTTCGTCGAGGGCTAATAAGATCAACTTACTGCGTAATATCAAATTCTTCATATATGTTCTCCAAGTCATGGCTGTTCCTTGTCCCTGCCTGCTTGTTAGTTACTCCTTTGGTAACGTAGCCCTTGCCCCATACTTACTCGGTGCCTCAACGTAAATCACCGATACCAGATCGGTTTTCCTTTCTCTAAAGACCTTACTTTGTTGTTAGGAACAGTCGAACCGAAAAACAACAGCAATCATTAACTCACCTTTGTAGCAACAACGTCCTGAACGTACTTCATACCAAAGTCAAGGTCATTGATGTCTCTACTACCACTCTTCCCACCCATTCGGGCACCTATATCCACAAGGAAAACGGTCAGCTATGGAATCAGGCTGTTAATACGAAGGTTCAGAATAGTGCAATTGAGTCTTTCATACCTCTTTTTCCGCCATTGGCCCGCCAGATTTCTTGATGCTCCTCAAAAGAATAAGTGCCCCACGGCTTGTTTTGTGCACCAATCTTTCTTTGTTTATGGGCTACTGCTGGCTTCGAAAAAAAAAAAAAACTCCATTAGATATATTTTGTGTCATTTAACATAAAACTTGCTAAATAAAAATGAGTTGGAGGAGCGAGACTTTGTGTGTACTAAAAGGTTTGCCACTTTATAGTGATATTCCCAGTGAAACGTTGGCATCCATTGGGTCAATAACCTCCGAGATACCACTAAAAGAACTCCTTCGGGCACCACATGAGAGGCCAGAAGCTGCGGCTCTAATAGCCAGAGTTGTTCAACTGAGTGAAAAAGAACGGGTGGAAGTTACTAGAGCAGTGTGTTCTGGACTTGAAATCCCAAATAATGAGTGGGTCTGGTTTGCTGATGAATATCAGTTGCAAAAGGAGTCGTATGAGTTCCAAGTTAAGTTTAAACAGACGTCTGAAGTTCTTTTGTGTGTGTTGAGGGCGTATGCCCAAGGCATTGATCTCGACGTGGTTACTGCAGTTGCATGTTATTCCATGATTTCACCGTGGTGTGGTGAACAGTGCCTCTCTATTGCTAACTCGATCAGCCAGCAGTTTATACTCTCAGATAACGACCTCGATAAGATCATTGACTCCATACGCAACGACATGAATACCCTCTCGACTCAGCCAAAAGTCTCAAAGGCAGGATACAAGAAGATCAATTCATCTACCGAGTCATCAGCACTACGTCCACGGATTGGATTTGGGGAAGCAGAGGATTCACGATACTTATGGAAGACACAACACATTAAGTCCATTCCTATGATGGCGTTCTTTCTATCGCAACTCAATTCAAAAGCGATCAAGACCCACTGGTGGTTAATTACACCAACAATACTCAATATATTGGATGATCATGAGGCTCCAATAAAGCTCTGTGGGGTGAAGCTTTTATCCATATTACTTGAAAGAGTTGACCACGGGTTTCTGCAAATGACCGGGCTTTCACAGATTTTTTATGATGCTATGAAACCATTGTTGACATATCTTCCTGACCTCACTCCGGTGGCACTGTCTATTCAAATCACGGACAATATTTACCCATGTCTTATGAGATTGTTTAAAACATCCTCGATTGAGGACTCCCAGTATAAAGCTAAAATCATCGAGCTAATAACAGATGGTATTTTCTTCGCTTTAAACACGGTCCGTGATAACATTCCGATATTAACGTGTCTGTTAGTTCATTTACAAACATTAATCAATGAGCTAGGAAACAGATGTGTCAAAATATTACCAAGACTGCTATACATAATTGGAACAATCGTGTCTGATCCTTTCATCGACACTGATGAGTCTCTGTTCTTTGAGACTTTACAATGTCTCATGTCTGCGGAATTGAACTGTTGGGAGAGAATTGGAGGACATAAATTTGATATAATTGGTATGTGTGTTATGAGTTGGAAAAGAGAAAAGAAAAGCGATCGTGTGATGTCCAAGATCAGAGACATTATGGTGCTGTTGAATGCGACCTCTGGTATCGACGATGACTCTTGGGAACAGTTAATCAAATTTGACGAGGAAGTTAGAGGATTGAAAAAACTTGTGGAGTCTCGTAAAGTGAACTGACTGCACGGTCAACTACTACGTATATATGCGATTCAAGTGGTCGCGTCAGTGACGAAGACCAATAAAGCACCGATCGATCGGAATAATACTCGCTATCAACTCAGCCATCGTGCTGTTCTGTGGAGTGGGATACTCACTCGGATGATGCTATTTTTGGGAAATAATCACTTTACAGCCCCAGTAGCTAACACTCACGGCATATATTTCCACAGTTTACCCCACTACTCACCCAAGTAGTCGTTTTCAAGACGGTCCTAATCTGCGAATTTGAGCCCTAGGGTCAAGTTTTAACCGCGAAACGTCCCCGGACCCCAACAGCTCACCGCAGAGGTATAAAAACCCATTAATCTGTCCCTCAAATTTGAGACTTTCCTATTGTTGGGAGCTTTGTGAAGCACTTCCTGTGAACCATACTGCAAAGATTGAGACGGTCTCCCGCTCACTGAAGTTGCAGCGAGATTGGTGTGAAGAACACAGAATACGTACTTGTGTGGCCGCTTCAAGGATCAAACAAAGATAACACTGACCCATAATGGTATCTCCAAAAGCTCTCGATGGCAACCAGGCAGAGCCTCAAGAAATGGTGAATGAGCTTCAGGAAAGACTGGAACAGGTTGTCACCAAAGAGGATGAGCAAAGTAAGCAGGGCATCAACCGTCGTCGTTCATCGGTTGTGTCTCGTGCTGGGCTCACATTCGCAGGTCTGAGTGCAATCCCACCACCTGTGCCGGAATCTTTACCAACCACTCCAGGGTATGAGCTTTCTCAGTCAATGTTTGAAAATTCTCTGAATAATATGTCAACTCTACCACAACAGCAGCGTCCCCCACTCGAGAAAAAAGCTACTGCTACTACCATCACCAAGTTACTTCAATACGATGAACCAATCCCAGAGGAAATAGCAGAAGATATCATGTCTATTCGTAACCCGCCGAAGAACTTACAAAGAGTTATCGCTGGATGTTTCTGGGTGTTTACTTGTGGTATGTCTGATGGTGCACTTGGTGCTTTACTTCCACACATCGAAGAATACTATGGGGTCTCTTATGCGGTTGTCTCGTTGTTATGGTTAGGCAATGCTGTTGGATACATCATGATTGCATTCACAGCCCATTACATTGATCATTTCCTTGGTCTACAAAAGACACTGACCTTAAGTGTCTCTTTGTTCAGCATCATGTTTGCTTTGATCTCTAGCGGCACATTGTTCCCAGTGCTTGTTGTTGGATTTTTCTTTGGTGGTCTTGGTGGTGCAATGGCATTGTCTCAATATAATATATTCATCTCCAAACTGAGGGACGGATCAAAGTACTTGGGTATATTTCATGGCTCATATGGTGTTGGCGCCTTTATCTCTCCACTTCTTGGAACAGCTATGGTAAACGCTGGTGTAAAATGGCACTATTTCTATTTTATCCCCCTGTCACTTACTGTATGCTCTATGGTGTTCACACCCATTGCGTTTCAAAATTGTCATGTTGACCTGGCTAAATGGGAGGCTACTGAAACATCTCAAGGAGAGACTGAAACATCTCAAGGAAAGACCGAAAACATTGAGATGAGAGATGGTAACCTTCCAACAGAACCTTCCACACAAGAGCCGAAACACGATTTCAAAGCTGCAATGAAAGACTACCGTTCTTGGTTAACTTGTTCATTTATTTTCTTTTATCAAGGCTCTGAGGTTTCAATTGGTGGATGGATGGTGACATACCTTTTAGATTATCGTGGTGGAAATGCTGATTCCATTGGATACGTTGCCTCTGGTATTTGGGGTGGTGTCACATTGGGTCGCTTTTTGTTAACCCATAATTTAACCAAATGGTTTGGTGTTAGAAGATCTATTATTGTACTACATCTGACCATCATGGCTCTGGACCTATTGGCATGGTTTGTTCCAAATGTCATTGTAGAAGCCGTTTGTGCTTCATTGATTGGTCTATGCATTGGACCTATATATCCGATGATGATATCCCTTTTAACAAGAATCTTACCAAGACGAATCAAATTTTGTGCAATGACCTTAGGAACCGCATTTGGTTCCTCTGGTGGTTCAGCAGTTCCATTCTGTGTTGGTATGGCCTCGCAATTTGCAGGTACTTACGTTCTTCATCCAATCTTCTTGGTATGCTACTTCTGCACTTTAATGTCGTGGATTTCCATGCCTAATATTGAAAGAGTTGGTGCCCAAAAGACATTGTGGCAAAAGCTTTGGTGAAATGCCTTAGATTGGGAATCATCCACCTGCACGCACACATACAATTTATATTTTCTACTATATCATTAATAATGACTACATAATACATACACTTTAATTCATATAATCATAATGCTGGTTTTTACCTATGTACAATCTGTTGATCGATCCTTGCTTCACTTTTTGTTCAACTCCTCTTTCTTCACTTCATAATGCCACACAGTGTTTGGTGGGAAATCGACAGGAACTCTAGCATCCAACGGATATCTCTTACCCTTTTCTTTGGCAGCAGCAACATTATAAAGTTCAGGAGCAATAGCCTCAAGCTCATCCAAAGCCTCTAAAATGGCGCTGTGTTGCTTCTGTAATTGTTCTTCTCTAGCACTTCTCTTATCCTTTTGGAACAAAGCCCATGCTCTTTGCACGGTATCGTGACGCACCAAATCCTCATTGGAGAGCTTGAGCATACGTGGCATTTTCTTACGGGCTGAAATCACAGACAATTGTGAGATGACTCTTTGTAAACCAGTCGAAACTGAGGCGACCCTTTTTGTACGTTTACCACGGGCAAATTGTGTAGGACCAACATTGTTGGTCTGCAGCCCAGCCATCACGGCTCGTGACACAGTTGGAAGTTGTGTAGAGCGCGTGGCTCTTGTGTATTGTGTGAGCATCCTTTAGAAAACTATTTCTATCCTAAGGATCTGGAGATCTGGAGAAGCTTCACTGTGCTCATTGTCTGCTTCCGTCGTTGAAGTTTGGTTTTTTTTCTGTAGGCAATGGTACCAGTGGTGTCCGGATGTAATATTTGGTACGCGCACCTTTTCTCGATGGCATACACAAACTCTGCTTATTCATTTCCAAATATGATTAAAGTGGAATAGTTGAGTGGAATACCAGCTAGAATGTCTCTCCAGAATGAGATTCAGCAGCAGAGGAGTGAAAATGACGGTGTGTTTGTACACGAAAACATCTATTGTGCGTTGGTGCTCGCATTAGTGGCAAAGAAACACGTTCTAATTGTGTCAAAGGACACAAGAGTGGCCGAACATGAAGTTGGTATAATATTGAACCAATTCTGGGGGTTTGAAGCTGATGTGTTTAGAGTGGAAGCTCATCATAAGGATAAACATCTTGCGGAACTACGACGTTTCTTCACAGCAAGGGATAAAATGAGGCTACGGCTTGTTTATGTGATTAATGGTGTGGAGAAATTGGATCACGAAGCACAGATGTTTTTGGAAGAGGTTGCATCAACAAGAAGTGTCGTTGATGAAAATGGTAAAACTGTGGCTGCTGGTGAAGTATTTGGAGTGTTTGGAATTGCTACAGAAAAGGAATCACAGTCATTCTCACAGCCATTAAGAGAGCTATTTTGGTTTAAACAGTCATATACACCAACGTACCAATTACATGAAGAGTTGGACATTTTCACACCGGGACTTTTCTCATCTTCACAAAGAACTACAGATAGGATCAGGAAGCTGCTAAATATGGGTAATAGGGTCAAAACGGTGACTGTAGTACCTGAGCTGAAGAGATACATATACGACGTTGTTATCTTTGTACGGACCCATCGATGTGTCTCCACGGGACTTCCAACGCGCACCATCAAAGACTTGGAGGTTTTGTGTCGCACTCTATGTGTTGTTTTCCAAAGGGAATACGTCATTCCCACCATTGTCAAACTAGCGGTGAGAAAGATTGTACCCTTGAAGTTGGTCATGATAAGACCTGAGCTTGAACCGTCATTACTATGGGGAAGCGATAAGGAACTTGTCAAAGAGTTGATGAAAAGGGTAACACCCGATATTATTATTGAAGATTGCTTATCAAAAGTAAGCCCTCCTGTATAAACATGTTAATTAATGACGAAATGAATAAATATTACATGGTTATGTAGCCCGCTTTTCCGCGCGATTTGGAACGTTTGTTTTAGTGACATGTGGCTCTATTACAACAACAGCAGTCTTAGTCTGTGTTTGGCCCGTGTTTGATGGTAAAAAGGCACTGACTTCGAGTACGTATTGACTGTGCACAAAGGAATCAAACACAAGAAATGTCCAATAACCCGTTCGCACAGGATCTCGAGGCACAAGTGCTGGCGGAGAGTTCTGGTGCACCACCTTTACCACAACGGCCAGCAGATAGCTCCATTCTAGAGCAAGATACCATTGACTCTGCTTCGGCACGAAATTCAACCGTTCCTGATATTACAATCAGTGACGATTTCACTCAAGATTCAAGCATTTCACGGGAAGACGAACAGCCATCGGAAGCACCGCCAGCGTACTCAGAGATCGATCCAAACCCATCACCGATTGCTTCTCCTTTGTTATCAGCTGGCTACTCGGAAGAGAATAGACCACCAACCCCACAGCGGCCACACTCTCCTTCTTATCAACGCCCTCCAGCTGCACCACCACTTCATCTCGATACATCTTACGCAGGTCCACATGTGCCGAGTGCACTGCCTTTATCAAGACCTGTGAGTCCGAGACTTCCGCCACGTCCTTCAAGCCAGTACCCAGGTAGGGCTAGTGCTACATACAACAGTAGGCCACAGTTACCACAGAGGCCATGGTGAATGTTTATATTCGATGCAACTTTTGTTTGTTGGTGTCGTAATGACGTACCGTTTCATGGTAAAGACTGGATCGCCCTGGGACTGGGACGAGTTGATTGCGTCCTACAATCAAGTCTGGTGAGTCATTAAGCTGGTACTTGAACTTGATAATAAATATTGACCACGATTGATAATCCCTGTACCACAGCTCGTACATGACCGGTGAAGATTTGGAACTAGGCACGACGTGGAGGAGTTGCGGTGATATTATTTGAGCCTCTGTGCTCAAGCATATAAAATAAATTGTCGGTCCAATTATCACTCCACCATCATGTAATTACGGTCGGAACAATAGAGTAGTAGCCTTGGTCAAATGGATAATCTACGGTCTCGCTCGGTCTCTTACGTGCGTAAGCCGCCACCAATGTCACCAAGTGTGGACCCTGTGGACCCTGTGTTCCCCGTGGTCAACGACGAGCCGATACCTTTAACGGTGCCTACAGCTGCTCCCCTGGGAGAGACAAGCTACGCCATAGAAGAGCCACGAATGCAGAATAACCGACCAGACCTGGCATCACGTCCAGTACCAGCTACTCCGTCAGATGAGCCATGGCACCAAAACCCAGTCTATGCGCAACGGCCACCTTTGAATTCGAGCTACCAGTACGGCCAGACACAGCAGCAGCAAGGCCCCTTGTGTCGTGATTATAGAGAGCCATGCGCATATCCACAATGTGACTATAAACAACAAGGTTTTCCACCTCCACCTCCACCACGCCCACCTATACAGCATGCCCAGTCTAGTTTTACCTCCGCTATTTACTCAGCACAAGCACAACAGCCTGTACTTGGTATATCAAATCAACAACCAATACCTCCACAAAGATCGAGAAAGGCGAAATTCTGGACAAGGGCCAAAGGTGCCATCGATATAGCTGGTGACATAACGGATCTTGCCAGTATCTTCAATTAATTAGTGAATACACATGTTAAGTTCGATTTCTAATGTCGCTTATACCATTGTGTGTCTAGATAGGTGTCGTCTAAGAGCTATTTTTCACCATAATTTATAAATCTATTGATTGAGCATAGGGCAGATAAAGAGGTTCAGAGGTTGGTCTATACTTTTTTTTTTGCTCGCGCCATCTACAACAGACATGATCGATTGAAGACTTTGCCTTATAGTCCTTCAGTAGTAAACCTAAGCAAATAACAAAGAGACGATGTCACTCGCCCTGAATTTTCCTCAGTTCCCACAATTCACCCTCCATGTTCATAAATTCACATGTGTCACTAATGCATTAGAGCTCAAAGCTGCGCTGCTAGCAGGAGAGGAGACACATAACTTTGCCTTTATCAATGCACAAACGTTGATCTCATTGGAACAGCTAACTGCAGCAGTGTATAGAGCATTATTGGACTATACAGGTGACAGGATCCGTGCCAGAACTTTGCACTCAGAGTGCATCCTTGCTCTCTCGCCAACACAGAACATCGTTGATGCCCTCAGACGATATGGTATCCAAGACGATTCTAAAGATCTTGTTGTGGTGAAAATCACGGAACAAGGGAAAGACGAGGACTATGATCTATCCGTTATTGAAGGTGAAGAGGTTCCAGTAACAAATGAACAATTTCAGCAAACTGCTAGTATCGCTGTGATTAAAAAAGCAAGTCCCCCACCCCTACCGAAACGAAGCGTTTACGGAAAAAAAAGATCTCATTACTAACAAATGCATTGAAACAGAATTATAAATTACAAACAGATGATCCACAACTTTTAACAAGACAAATTGTTGGTGCACTTCAACTTAGAGGCCACTGATCAATGGATGCTGCCCTTTTTGCTCCTTCTCGATAAAACAATTCAAACCAACAAATGCTTCTGTCAATGCACGTTCATAAACTTCGTTTGCATTGAATCCACCTGCTAAATAATCTTTCTTCAGTTTCAGTTCATCCAGGAACGGATCGTAGTATTGTGTACGAGTGTTCCATAGTTTTTTGGTGACACGATCTCCATTGAAAGGTGTAAAAGGGGCTTTTGATTGTTCTGGGATTGCGTTCTTTGGTGCATTGGAAGCTCTTAATGCTTCTAATTGTTCGTTTAGTTTTTGACGACGAGCAGAAGAGCGTTTCAATATCGACTTATTCGTTTTTTCAATCTCTTTGTTGGCATCCTCCTTCGATGAGAGTGAGTTCATAAGCTCCCTCATTGATTCTTCTTTGTCACGTTTGTTTTGTTGCTCAACTTCTTCTTCTAACATACGTGCTTTAATCCTCATTTCTCGATCTAATTCTTCACGTTTCTTGAATTCTTCCTGTTCCTGTTGCCTGTTTTTGTTATTCTCTTCAATCTTTTCCTTGTTCTTCTCTTCATACGACTTCAGTTTCCTCTCTGTATCTTCAATGTCGACAGCATTCACCAAGTTAAAAACGATCTCTTCAACTTCTTCCAGATATGAATTGAAGGCATCTAGTGTTTCAAAATCATCCTGGCTCTTGTTGAAGACTTGTTCGACTCTTTTTCGTACATCGATTTCCCTTTCAACTCCAACATCATCAAAGATCTGTGTCTTGAATTTATTCTTTCTTAGAGTCTTGCCGCACCCAGGGTAGGGACAGGGAGCAGGTCCCATGGCAAATATACGATCAACGCAGGATTCACACATCTTATGATAGCACTCTGGATTCACCAAGAACTTCATATCCGGAGACAAGTATCGATCCGTCTTACAAATCGGACACATGTCCGCCTGTCTAGCCTCTGTTCGATGGTTAGTACTGCTTCTGGGGTTCTTCATGAAAAAGATAGGGGTTGACACACCGAAATCAATCATCATATATACTGTGAGTCGTGTGACTGTGTGGAATAGTAGGTCTTTAACTGTCTTTCTGGGATTTGTATTGTCTCCATGGCATGCTAGTAAGTAATACTGAAATGCAATGATGGCGATGGTCGGAATTGGTTATATGCGTGCGCGTACCAGTATATAAATGCGGTATATTTCGGGACCGTGCGCCCCTCATTACCTACCTACCATAGCAAACAAGAGCCACAAGAACCAAAAGGCCAAACAGAACAGCAGAATAACCAATGAAGAGTTCCCTGCTCTTATTGGCTGGTGTTGCCTCCACTGCACATGCCGCTTTCAAGATGCGCTGTGCTCGGTTCGAAGAGCCTTCTACTACTTACAACACGACTTTGAAGATTGAATCATCAGCTTACGACTCTTCAGTTGTTATCTTCCATCTTGCGGACCTTCCGCATACGAACATTCCATTCGATATCCGTTCTGAAGAGGATCTTATCGACTCTGGGAAGTTCAGCTATTGCTCAAAAAGACTTGTTGATCATGGTCTTTGTGCCGCTGAGCAACTACACACTTTTACACTGGAGCAAAACAGCCAGGTTAAAGAACAGATCATTAACAGTTTTGTTCCAAATGGTGAATCTGTCCAGTATTATGTCCAGAAAGCTGGTACGTACTGTGCTTTAATCTACCAGGAAAGCACCCCTAAATTGATTGGCTCCAAATGGTACGAACAACACTCTTGGGGTTCCATGAGCATGACTAGATGGGAATACATTCAAGTATTAATTACACATCTTGTTTGGTCCATTGGTATTGCTGGTATCTGTGAATACTTCTGCTTCAAGTTCGGTCGTGAGAGTATAATCTTTGACATCAGTTTTTATGCTATTAGCAGGGCAGTCTTACTTGTCCTTTCGCTTGTGACGTATTCTGTATTTGAACCAGCATCATCCTATCATGGTGATGTGATTGATGTTTTCGAGATTCTTAATTTAATGCTTTATTTGGCTTTGTGCAACTTCCTTGTCAAAACATCCACGGGATATTTCGGTGGGATTGCAAACAAGACTATACTGGCTTTTTACAAGCAAACCAAGAAGTTGAGATTATTCCTTTCCTTTTATATCTTCTTTTATGTCATTAGTGCATTTGGTCCAACGTTGGAAGATACGACTGGTCTCACATTCACATTCACCAGGATTTCTAAAGCAATTGCTAATATCGGCTGGATAGCAGTGTACGTATACTTCTGGAGAACTGCCAAAGCAACTGAAAAAGCAAGTGCTGATCCACTATTCATCCGCAATTTCAAGATCTCTAGAAACCTATTTGTTTGGATACCAATAACTCTCGGATTAACCAACATCTTCCTAAGCTTCATTATCCAATTCAACACTATGAACACGTCTCAAATCCCATCAAACACTTCTTTCGAAGTGATATTTACACAAACTTTGGACAGCACGTTCATTTCTACAAACTATTTCTTTATCCTATTAAGATATCTCACTGAGTTTTCAATTCCCCTTATCATGTCCAGCATGGTATACATCTGGAGACCAATTATCTCAAACGCAACGCCAATCGCTTTGGATCTTGAAGACCAAAACTCGGTCTCGTCTCTTGACTACTTAAAGGAAAAGGCTTGAAAACCTCTAATCGTATGATATCAACCTACTTATGATTACGATGATCTTTTATATGAATTTCTCTACAACACTATTATGAATATGATAAAACACTTTACCCACTCACTAGATGACGCTCTGAAGTTTACTTATATATGACGAGATCTGATTCAGCTATTAGTGCTATCATAGATTTTCTTGCCTCTCTAAAGACTTAATCTTGTTCCTCGTGGCCCAATGGTCACGGCGTCTGGCTACGATTTAAGTAGTTACTTCTGAAACCAGAAGATTCCAGGTTCGAGTCCTGGCGGGGAAGATTTTTTTTGCTCCTCCCTGCCTGGAGAGCGTTAACACCCGGACATTACCATGTAAAGTCTCTCTTATCGCGGGCGAAAGGTGTCAACTTCGTCATTCATCATTTTACAGGCAAAAACACAACAGAGCCTTTGTTTTGATTCGTTGGATAGCTTTTGGTTTCATACTTCCCGAAATTAACGATTACAACTCTCAGACATTACAGGGTCTCACTAGTTGAAGTTCTCAAAGATGGATCCTAATATGAGCGACGTGTTTGCATTGCCTCCCTACTTGCTGAAGACACCGTTCGGAGAGAACCTCCAAAAGCAGCTTACACAGCCAACGTCCACCACACAAGAAATCTCACGTACAACACGGCTGTCCACAACAGGAGTTTTAGGAGCGCTTCCTTCTCGTTTCAATGACCCTGGTTATCACGATCAAGTGTTGTCCATGATCAGTCGTTCCCCACATATCTCTAGTACGGCCTCACGTCGTCCACAGCTTGATGACAACGACAACGGCACTAGCATGTTAGATACAATCCGTGTTCAGGCTAATGATTTTGCTGATGATGATGCGACTAACCTGGGGAGTATACACTACGGTGGTGCTACCTTGCTCGGTGACGACGATGATGATGAAGATGAAGCTATGCCAATCGACGCAGACGACGATGATGACGACGAGGATGACGACATGTCAAATGACTTTCCGGGTGCATCACTGGGTTTAAGACCCATCTCTGCAGCCAGGAGACGCAGTAGAACTGGTTCTCGTGGTCATATTAGCAGAACCACTACTACCAATTTAGATGCATCTGTGGTAACTGGGTTTAAATATCCACTTCCAGTGAAATGGATTCCAAATGCATCAACCCAATTGAGCGTTAATGACTCGGGTCTGACTTTGAAAGTTGATCAGGTCCGTGCTGCCAGTTCATCAAGTTCAATCTCTAAGAATTACGATTATCAATGTGCAAAAGCTAATGCTGAAATACCAGTGAATGCTGGTGTTTTCTACTTCGAAACGAAGATCCTTACTTCTACAAATAACAATAACAAAGGTTTATCTGATGTGGTCATTGGGCTGATGCATGCTGGTATGAATGGAGTAACTAAGATGCCGGGACTTGAGATTGGTTCTTATGGATTAAATGGTCGTGATGGTACAACAACGGCAAATCAAACAATCTCAAGACGCTACAGTCGTGAATTTGGACAAGGTGATGTTATTGGTTGTGGAGTCAATTTTGCAACCAAATCCATATTCTATACTAAAAACGGTATCTATTTAGGTGTTGCATTCAAAGACATCTCTAAGGCATTAGTACCATCAATTGGGTTGAAAAGTGGTAATTCTATTTCAACAAATTTCGGTATGAGTCCATTCATATTCGATATTGAAGGATATATTGACCAAGAGAAACTGAAAATATCTCAAAAAGTGTTGGAACATACATCTACTGGACATACAGCAAGTTCTGCTTCCACCATCACTGCTGGTAATGACTTGGAAATGAGGGTAAACTCGTACACTGATAAAGAAGTGCCAAACCTAATGCAGAAACTTGTTTCCTCTTATTTTGACCATCTAGGTTATGTTGATATATCTAAAACGTTTGCTGATGAGGTTAAAAGAGAGCAATTCAAAAATGTGTCATCATCTAATGCTGCTAATGATCAAGGTGGTGATGGTGACTCTGAAATGCACGATGATGGATCTACTGCTTCTGTTGAGGAAACAAATTTGAAAACACGTCAACAAATTCGTAAATATCTGCTTGATGGTGATATAGATGGTGCTATCAAACTGACTACGGTTCATTTCCCTAATGTGTTTGAGGAGCATGGTGAGATTTTGTTCAAACTGTCATGTACGAAGTTTCTTCAGCTGATAAAACAGTCCAGAATTGACGAAGCTCTCAGCTATGGCCAGTTACTGAGTGAAGAGTATAACTCTAACCAGAAGTACGTTGACACTTTAAACGATATATTCACACTGTTAGCATATGAAGATCCTGAGACAGAGAGTGAATTTGGCTATTTATTAAAAGAAGATGAAACACTTAAGATCTCTGATGAGTTGAACGCTGAGATCTTGAAAAGCTTGGGTAAGTCAAGTGTACCAGATTTGGAAAGGCTTATGAGACACACCAAGGCTATGTTGAAGATAATGAATGGCGAAAAGGCACAATTGGATACACTTCTCATGACAAATGATGACTATGGTTTGTGAAGGAATTTAAGCAGAGGATATTTATTGTTCTATCATTTACTTGAATTGTAACCGGTTTGATTGTAACGTAGACTATATATGAAGACGTTTATCTCAGCTATGAAGGTCATTCAATCTCTTCTCCTAATTCTTGTAACAGCTTCTCGTGAATATGTTCACTTAACATTATGGGTCCATTCAGAGAGACAACACTGTATAAGTTGTTGCTCTGATAGCTCCCTGGGATAACACCGCCTTTCTCATCGCATCTGACGAACCCATATATGTCCTCAATATCGGGAGTTCTTTGATACTCTGGGACTTTTCTTAAGTCATATATCGGCATGTGCTCACCAGCAAACTCTGTTGACTCAACGAGGTAAGTGAAGTCATCAATACAGTTCTTAGAGACAACTTTATGGAGGATACCAACAAAATCTTTATTCAACTCGAAATTCTTTGGTTCGATCTCATCACTCTCTGAAGACAGATAGGCTCTTCCAATTGGCATTTTGGACGGATCTTTACAGAAAGACACAATTTTGGCATCAGGTGTATTATCAACATCGTGCAAGTATAGTTGTTCCTGGTGCTGATACTTGGTGGTGACGAATCTCACAAACCGTTTTTGTGTGAGCGTTAAGGGCAGCGATCTTGTCACTCTAGCAAGCTGGTATTTAATCATCACAAATTCTGCTTAAGACTTTTTCACCATGAAAGTTATGGCTATAGCAATGTTGTGAGGCACTCGCAAGCTTTTTATAATTGTGGGGTTGCCCTTCAGGCTCTTTAAATTGTGCCCGAAATTGGAACTAGAATGTTTCGGGCCTAGTCTCAATGTTCCCCGCAAAGTCTAAGACGATTGCTCAGCCTACGTTAAATGTTAACCAGGATTTCTATATTGGTATGAATTATGGATTATTCGGAGTCATGAATATGTAGCAGTGTTTATATGTGTACTGGATCTCAGTCTTTTCCAGAGTCGTTCTTCGTCAACAGCTCGTTCTCTCTTTTCTTCTCAGTTCCCTCAATAGCCTGAGCTTCAGAGGGCTCTGCAACTTCGTTCAACTCATCTTCCAGGTTCAAATTCTCCTGAATATTCCACAACTCAGCGTACAGAGAGTCTGGGTTCTGGAGAAGGGTCTGGTGTGTACCCTCTTCCCTAACGTTACCCTTTTCCAAAACGATTATCTTGTCAGAGTCGGCAACAGTACGAAGTCTGTGAGCGATAGAGATATTTGTTGAGTGATGCTCCCTGAAAATGGCTCTCATGGTCTTCAAAAGAGATTGTTCTGTGTGTGTATCCAACGCAGAAGTGGCCTCGTCAAAGAAGGTGATTGGAGCTCTTTTGAGTAAAAGACGAGCGATGGCCAATCTCTGTTTTTCACCTCCAGAGATCATCATACCTCGTTCACCTACGATAGTGTTCAACCCATCTGGAAGATCTCTGACCAGCTTATCCAATTGAGCCTCTCCAATAACACGTTGAACTTCTTCATCAGAGGCAGACAAATTACCATACCGAACGTTTTCAATGATGGTGTCGTTGAATAGCGGAGTGTCTTGTGGTACAACACCAACTGCACGTCTTAAAGAATCGAGGTCGACATCACGAACATCTTGACCATCGATGAGAATTCTGCCACTCTGGATATCATAGAATCTGAACACCAATCTTAAGATTGTGGATTTACCCGAACCAGATGGACCAACTATAGCAACTTTTTCACCACCTGGGATTACAAAACTGGCATTTTTCAAGATTGGACGTTCTGGATGGTACCCAAATGTAACATTTTCGAAGCGAATCTCACCTTTGGACATTATCAAAGGTTTGGCACCTTCTTTGCTCTTGATCAAAACATCGTTCTTCTGCAGCTTAAACAACGTTTCCATATCTAACAGGGATTGTTTGAGTTCTCTGTACACAGAACCCAAGAAGTTCAAAGGAACAGACAACTGGAAGACCAATTGATTAATAAGTACCAAGTCTCCTACTGTCAATGCACCGGTTGCAACACCATCCGCGGCCATATACATCATAGCGGTTAGAGCTGAAGTGAAAATTAAATTCTGTCCAGAGTTAAGGAACGCCAAAGAGGTTGCGATCTTGATGGAGTAATCTTGATATTTTTTCAAAGCCGCATCATATTTTGAGGCTTGGTATGCCTCGTTGTTGAAGTATTTGACACTCTCGAAATTGATCAAAGAGTCCAAAGCAACAGATGCAGCTTGGTTATCAGCATTATTGGCTTTACGTCTGAATCCGGTTCTCCAAGCAGTAGTTCTAATGGTAAATATAGAGTAAGCCATCATTGTCAAAAGAGTCACAAGAGCGAAAGAGGCACCATAGTTGTAGGTCAATATACCGGAAACAACGGAGATTTCAAAAGTTATCGGTAAGATATGGAACACCATGGCTGTCAGTACATAAGATATACCTTTTGTACCCCTATCAATAGCTCTTGTCAGTCCACCTGTCTGTCTTGATAAATGGAAACCCAGGTCCAAGTTAAGTAGATGACGGAAGGTGTTGTGAGCCACTTTACGGATGGCACTTTGGGCAACAGTGGCAAAGATGGCATTCCTCAACTCTCCAAAGAGCACGGCACCAAACCGAGCACCTCCATAAGCCAATATTGTGGCACCAATAACTGCAGATACAGTACCAATCTCACCCGCCCAATCAATGTTCATACCATCGATTATTGACTTGAAATAGAAAGGTACCTGAACGTTAAGCACCTTGGCCAAAATCAAGAACGAAAGTGCAGTGACAACTCGCACTTTAAATGAGAGCTTGTTACGTGGCCACAAATACATCAATAAGTCCTTGATTATCTTAAGCTGTGACAATTTCTCCTCGCGGACTGTTGGTAACGCATGGTCATCGTTGTCGTTCTTTGTTTCAGGCTTCTTGGTATCTCTGGAAGCGGGTGTCGCTGGTTGTGTAGCGTGCCATGCCCGTGAAGTCGATAATAACCTGCGGAAACTAAACATTCTTTTGCTGAAATCCTTTCTAGAGGTCACATTCCATTGATATGGGGTCTTGATTGTGGTTTGTACTGGTGTTGTCTGGACGCTGGTTGTAGTAAGCCCTCTCTGGAGTGATATTAGACGACGCTGGCAGCATAGAGAGCGGCACTTTGGTGCCAGTGGACGCCCTACTAGAAGGACACAATTCACTGCACTCATTCAACAAGAAGTAAGCCTGTCTGAAACCGATCTTCAGGCCTAAAAGGTGTAATAGTCAGCAAAGCTCTAGTAAAGGAAGACGCATTTTGCGATCTCGGCGACCGATCGCAGCGTGTCCTTACCGTGTCAGATGACCTAACGCAATAGCCACTTATTTCTGTGATACCTCGAAATAATGTTAACAGACAGAGTCTGATAGTATTAACAATGCATTATCATGAGTTATATTTATGTTCTAGTTAAGTCTTCTTTGCCAGTAGCAGCTCATCATAACTGAGCATGGAACAAAGCCCTGAAACTGCAACTAATATGTGGCTCACGCGGGATCTCTTTAATTACACAAGCACCTTTTGAGGTCCTCCTAGAAGTAGTTTGCATCCAGCTTCACCAAAGTTTCCACCAATTTTTTGACTGGTTTTTTTGTTTCTCTGTTTGATTTTGCATTTTCGCAAGTTCTTCCTCGAGCTTCATGCCTAGCACCTCCAGCTTCTCCTCTCTTTCCAAATCCAATGCGTAATTATAAATGGCAATCCCAAGAGCAATCATAACAATACCAGCACCTAAGCTGGATAACACGAGCTGTGATGTGCTCTTCTGTTGCTCCGTTGAACGCGGACCCCAGTTTCCGTAGTAAATGTAGTACAATGTCCTCTTCTCCAATGTTGTCAGTTGTTTCCAATCTCCTTGGGCACGATCCTCCAAGTATTCTACAACATCTGTCTGGTCGAGTTCTTTCATTTTTGGCCATCTCTTTTCGAGGTTTCTGAGGTCTGGAGCGGCATTTTCAGCGCTATGAAGAGTTGATGATGTAGTAAATTGACGATAGGTCAATTGGGTCAGTGAGGCGTGAAAGCTGCAAGGTAGTTGAGCAGCAGTCAAGGAAATGCGTTTAAAGATCTGAGATGAATTATTTCTGATCATCAGGCAATATAATTGGATAAAAACGGATACGAAGTTCCTCTTTGGAGTCTTTGACCCGCACGACAAGAGATCAAACCACTAATCGAGTTCGACGTTTTAACCTGTTGTCTTGTTTTTTTTTTTATTTAGCGGGGTTCCATTCCAAACGCGGATCCTCTAGCACGTTTATTTTAATCATCTCTAACTACGGGATAGGCGTATCTATGGGCACTTACACATGGTTAGTAAGATCCACATCATAGACTGCTCACATACTTGAAAGCTGAACAACCAATGTCTCACTATCACGAGCTTCTGGTGAGTACTATCCAAGGCCCTGATTCCGAAGCATGACATGATAAGTCTCAAGGGATATACCACTAACATGTCCGAACCACAGGACGAGTACAATTCCTCTCCATCATGGGAGGCCCCGAGATATGTTTCCCAGAATGACCTACTTGCTCCAAATTTCCTTGTTGCTTGTGAGTTTTTCTGCACTTCCCAGCCCTCTTCTTCAAGCTCCAGAGCTTTTACCAACCTATAAGTAATGTTGAAACATACTAACCAAAATCCAAGCTGTATTTCTTCTCCTCCTTGTCGTCATTGGACCAAAGGACACTCTTGAAAACCAGGTGAGATACTTCTTTCTCTCCTTGGTCCTTGCCTTCACTATGGGCTTTGCTGTCATCTTTACATCCAACTGGGTCGGCGTTTATGTCTAAGACCGATTGAAGCGATATACCTTTCCAACTTGGCTTTTTTGAGGAAGTTGGGTACTTTCCTCTCTTACGTTCATGTTTTATGATTTTATGCTACGATTAAAATACTTTCAGTAGAAATCAAATAGGTGACGAACGATACATAATTTGAGGAACCAGTCACCCGAAACTAATCGCACATAACCAGTACAATAATCTTAATCAAGACCACAGCAAGGTCAGGATTCTCCAGCCTCTCAATGGTGGATTTGGAGGCTCTGGGTGGTCTTCTGCATCCTTGAACAAGACCTCCAATTCGATCTCATGTGGTTTCCAAATCTTGGTACCCTTATAGAACTTCCAACCGAAGTACAAGACCAAAGCCAGTGGGATCACAAAGTAGGCGGAGAAGAAAGAAGAGAACAAGAAATGACCATGAATGAAGTTCATAAAGCCACCAGTAAGCAAGAAGAGCACGGAGAACACACCAGAGATCCATGCAGCATATGGAGCAAAAGCAATGCTGTGGGGTAATCTGGAACGTGGAATACCTTGAGCCTTCATAGCACGAGTCATACAAATATGGTTAGCCGAAATGATGATCCACTCAAACAATGTTTGAGCCGAGGAAATACTTTGGAACCAAGAAAAGACATTTGCAGCACTCTCAGAACAATTCATGTAAGCCAATGGCAAAAATGCACAAACTGCAATGTTTCCGACCCACGGAACACCCCAACGGTTAGTCTTGAGGAATATTTTTGGTGCCTGGCCCTTAACAGCAAGAGCAAACAATAATCTAGAAGTGTGTACAACACCTTGATTACCAGCCGAAAATGCAGAAGTCAAAACCGCAGCGTTGACAATGTGTGGAAGTACCTTGATGTTGGCATTCTCAATAGCAATGACGAATGGGGAAGAAGAGGCATTACCAGTTGAGTTGGCAATAGCTTCATTATTTGAAGGCACAATAAGGCCAATAAAGAAGGCTGCACCACACATGAGGAATGTAACTCTGTAAAAGACTCTTTTACAAGCAGTAAAGATCGTCTTTCTTGGGTACTCGACCTCAGCAGCCAAAGCAGGCACACCTTGAAGACCACCAAATGAGTAAACGGCACCCATCAACGCTTTCCAAAATCCAACAAATCTACCTTTGCTTCCTGTGAAGACATATTCAACAAATGGACCAGGGTCTCTCCAATACTGGAAACCAATCGACTTGTGGTTTGGCCCACCACCACAAGTGATGACGAGAGAAGTGATCATTAGTCCCACGAGCAGTGTGATCTTAATCATGGCGAATCCAAACTCCAGTTCACCGTAATAACGAATCTTTACCGAGTTCGCAGCAATAATAAGGACAATGATGATACTGATCCAAATGGCTTGGGACAAGTCAGACCAAAAGGAGACAATAACTGCAGCAGCTGAGATCTCACCTGGTAAGATACCACCCCATACGGAAATCCATCCGTAAGCAAAACCCCAAGCAGGGTCTATGAAGTGTTCAACATGACGCAGAATAGCAGATGTGGCAGGCATGAGTGAAGCACACTCAGCAATTGCAATCTGGTTAAGACCAACAACTACACCAATGATACAGTAGGCAAGAAAACATCCTAAAGGACCGGCTGTGGCTAAAACACCACCCGATGATAAGAAGATTCCTGTACCAATTGTGGACACAAGAGCGATCATCTGCAAATGACGCTGCTTGAGCGAGTTATCTAAACGTGTTCTATCCTCTCCGAAAACAGCTTTCTCATCATCATCCATGACATGGATATCCAGCACGGAGCCAATCTCAGCGACCTCGACATCCTGGTCGAAGCCACCTTTCTCGTTATAGCCATATGGAGGAGCACTATGTTTCTCCGAGGAGCTTGAGTGTTCGAACTCCACTGTTCCAGCCTCTTCCTTGTTTGTGAAGGCCATGAAGCTCGAGTTGTGTAGGGTGATGTGGCACTAAAATAATTACGTACTTGCCTATCGAAGAAGGGACGGCTGGCCATTTATATCGTAGTGAGACTATGCAGAGCAGGCACCCCTTTTCGTACAGGGGGCTCATACCGTACATTTGCAATCTTCCTCGAGACTCCCCAAAAGTGCAAAACCAGTCAAAACTCGAGCGAACTGTGTCACTTGACTCCATAGCCTAAAACGAACCCCCACCCCCGGCTTATCTTTCTGCGATAAGCAGATAAGCCCGGCATCCACCAAGCAGCGGGGCGGCTGCCACTTTTGGTGGGGAAGCTCCGACAGGTTTAGGTCCAATGAACGCTGTGACATACATAATACGGACTTTAGTCCCAATTGGGTATTGTGAGCACAGTTGTGTTGTCTCAGTGATTTGTGCATCAACGCTTGTTGCCCCCCCTCCTCATTTATATGTGCTCACTCCGTAAACACTAATTCACATAAACTGTAGATCCAGCTAGATATTTGTGAAAGCCTTGGCCTGGGGTAAAATCTTGGCCCTCTGTCTAAATTATTTATGTCTGTATACTCTATTGAGCTATATGCTGTATGCCTATAGTGACCGGATTACTCCACTTGCGCTTATCTTTAATAGTAGTTCTGCCCGCAGTCTCACTGTCGGACACAACCCCCCGATTCATCCAAGCTGATCTCCACAATCCAGGTTTTGGAGATAAGCTTGATAGTGATGAAACCACGCGCAGTTGCCCTAGCGCCGTATGCATAGCGACTGCCCAGGAAACCGAATGTGTCACAAATACAGTTTTCTTATCACTTATCAGAAAAGATGTGTTACCGTCACCTCTCAACAAGGCCATACAAGCGCAAGATATTAACCTTTCCTTCAGATTCTTGAGTGCCAGTACTCTTCTTTTCGAATTAGTGCAGGCTAATCCCCAATAAACAGACCACATAGGGTACCATACACTGTACCAATTACTTCATGTCACAGCCTCTCCAGCCAATCATGCAATTGCTAGTACAGTCTATACGTATGTTTCTGTTTTGAAATGTCATGTAATGGATTACGGATATCTATTGTGGCCGAACGGGGCTGAATTAAACCCTTTCGGAATGCCTCTTGTCTAAGATATGACACCTTCCTAACACCCGGCCTCAGGCTTGCGCTAGATAAGATCACTCCCGCTGCTAGGACCATTTGCAGAATCCGATTCTATCAGTAGTCTACTACTTCCAGATACAGACATTTGCCTGTTGAACTGCTCGTAAACCACCCCAACTCGAAAATTGGTGTTCTTCTGCTGCATATATATGACTTTAGAACTCTATTTGTCCACATCGACTGTCTGTATGTTGCCTAGTTTATGAAGTTTATGAAAGTCAGTGAGCTTGCAGTCAGGGAATTTGTCTCCAGTCCATCAAGGAATATATTTTGTATGGACATAATTGATAAGAAAACTAGTACCAAACAAAGTCGCCGTCCATATTTCAAATGTTCTTGTTTCAACCACAACATCAGTGGATTCTCATAAAACAGACTCGAAAACTTGTTGACTTATAATAATGCATGCTTCTGGGTCACTTATTCCGTTTTCAGCTTTCAAACAGAACTATGGGTCTTTGAGAATCTCCTTGCCATCGACACCCTATTTCTCATCTCTCTATTGCTCCCCCATCATCAAATTTCTTTACGTGACATCCCACGGTAGAATTCTAGTCAGTACTTTTTTTTCAAGTTGATCACCTCCAAAAGATTCAAAAGGCTCTTCTCATAAGCAAGTACTGATCTTTCACAAGAGGCGTCTCCGAACGCCAAATTGTAGGTGATCCAAATAAGATATTAAAGTTCGGCAGTGTTGAGATTTCAGCACGCTAACAAGACTGACAAATGGAACACCATGCTTCAGGTAACGTTAGCTCACGTTTCAAATCAGTTTTCCATGGAGATGTTGTACTTTTTATCAAAACCACAGCTCATACAAAAGTCTTTCGAAGTTTGATCTGTACCCTGTCTGTATCTGTGAACTCATCTCGGTAGACAAGACTGAAATTATTGATGATAACATGTCTTTGACAATATATGTATGTTTACTGAGCAACACAGGTTGGCTGGTGGTTCTCTCTCATGCTGTTCTAGAACATCAGAAGTCGATCAGCCACGGACCCTCTTTGTACCAGCTTCGCTAGTTGCGAGCAAGGGATATACTACACTACAGTACCTCGATATAAGTGATGGTGCACTCCATGACTATCTAACTGCTAAACAATCGCCTAGGACTAGAACCTATCAGGTAGTTATTCCTTCTCAGAGTGGTGAGAGCACTATAAATGAGAAGGACTCCCGAAATTTGAAGGATAATTCATGCCTGAATCTCATGAGTTGATAACTACTACCTAAAATGCTTATTGGGCATGCCCGTAAATATTGCAGTTCCACACAGTACTGAAAGTTGTGGATGGCCAAGAGAGTATATCTAGATCATCCTGATCAATCAGAGCAAAGATAAGACAGCTGTATCGCTATGTGTCTAGTGTCATCATCAAATTGAGGCCTCGGGACAGATTCACCCTCTCACACGCCACAGTATTGCTATGCAGACCAGCCAGTTTTTCACACTAAGAGGTAACGATGACTTACCGATCCCTACTTCCAGTTTGGAGCTTGTGCAACAGTGCAGCTGAGAAAAATGAGGATCCTCACCTCGAATACTACTACTTATACGCCAACTAATCAACATACATAGAAGCAAAAGAAAATGAATACGTGCACACCCCCGGACTTGTGTGATCGTTTGTCTCAGAATTACACAGCGGACCAAGAGTTTTGCATGTGGCTCCTACCATGTTATGTGGTTTATACCGTTTCTTTTCTTGGTACCAAGAAGTGCTCGAAACTTAGTATCCCCACGTGGGGAACTTATGGATAAGAGCATTTCAAGTAACTCCCGTTTAGTGAGTTTTCTCTGCACACACATCTATCTGTCAAGCCGTGCCCTTCCGAGTATGGGAGGCCGCCTGCGCTCGGATCTCCCTACATCTGTTGACAATGTGGGAGCTAAAATGTGTCACGAAATACGACTTCAGAATATGTGCCAAGCAGCAAGTGTCCCGCCTTGTGGTCGTGTGGTCACTGGGGTGGTAGTCGGGACATGTAGGACATGGAGCTTGGACAACTCTTGGCTACTTGCTTATCGAGATAGCCCTGTGATTATAAATACGAAGCATGATCCGTCGTCTGGTCATGATTTTGTTCACTCTCTTATTCTCACTTCTCTATACAAGACATGTCAGAAGAGCACAAACTACATTACTCCACAACTGTTCTCTCGCAAGATTCTGTACAGCTCCATGAGCTTGAGCATTACCGCTTGACTATCCAACAGGTTGAACACCTCTACAACACCAATAAGCTCGAGGGTCTCTCTGAGAATGAAGCACATCAACGTCTTCAGCAATATGGCGAGAATACACTAGGGGATGACCAGAAAATTTCACTTTTGAACATTGTCATTCACCAGACATTCAATGCTATGATACTTGTTCTCATGATCTCTATGGTCATTTGCCTTGCTATAAAAGACTGGATCTCTGGTGGTGTTATAGCCTTCGTCGTCTTCATTAATATATTTATTGGATCTTACCAGGAGTATAAGGCTTCTCTAACAATGAACTCTCTAAAATCCCTGTCCTCTCCAACTGCTAGAGTCTACAGAAACTCCGAACTTCAAACAGTTCCTACCAAATATGTGGTTCCAGGTGATGTTGTCAATGTCAAGGTTGGAGATACAATTCCTGCTGATTTGAGGATCGTCGAGTCTTTAAACTTTGAGACTGATGAGGCGCTGTTAACTGGTGAGTCTCTGCCGGTTGAGAAATCAGACTCTGTTGTTTTCGAAGAAAGCTTCGTCGGTGTTGGTGATCGTTTGAATATGGCTTTTTCTTCTTCTATTGTCACCAAGGGCCGTGCTACTGGTATCGCCGTCAAAACGGGTCTCCACACCGAGATTGGCGAGATTGCTCAGTCTTTGAAAGGAAGATCTAATTTCACTAAAGATGATTCATCCTCTCTTGAAAGATTTTATTCTGGGACCAAGCATGTGGTCGGGACCTTCCTCGGTACTACAGTCGGTACACCACTTCACAGAAAGCTATCTAAGCTCGCTATCCTACTTTTCTTCATCGCTGTTCTGTTTGCAATCATCGTGATGGCCACACAGAAGATGGTTGTCAGTAATGAGGTTGCCATTTACGCTATTTGTGTTGCAGTTTCTATGATCCCATCCTCTCTCGTTGTTGTACTCACCATCACCATGTCTGTTGGTGCCAAAGTCATGTCCAAGAAGAACGTCATCGTGAGAAAACTTGACTCTCTAGAAGCACTGGGCTCTATTAACGATATTTGCTCAGATAAAACTGGTACTCTGACCCAGGGTAAGATGATTGTAAAATCATGCTGGGTTCCTTCTGTTGGCACCTTCCAGGTTCAAGGTGCCGATGAGCCATTCAATCCAAACATCGGTGAGATCACTTTCGAACCGTTCTCCCCTGCAGATGCCTCGCAGATTGAGTCTACTGATGAGAAGTCTGATTTATCAGGCCATTTGGATAACCCACTGTTCAAAAAGTGGCTCCTCACTTCCACACTTGCCAACATTGCGGTTGTGTTTCAAGATGAGCAAAAAGAATGGAAAGCCCATGGCGACCCAACTGAAATTGCAATTCAGGTGTTTGCCCATAGAAATGGTTATTCTAGGGAAACATTCACTGAAGGTGAAACACCTCAGTACCAGCATTTGAATGAGTTTCCATTTGACTCTTCGATTAAAAAGATGTCTGCTGTCTACGCCATGGATGGTAACGACACAAATAATTACATCTTTACTAAAGGTGCTGTTGAAAGAGTGCTAACTTCGTGTGTCAACTGGTATGTTGATGGTGAATTAAGGAAAATGAATGAGGAAGATATTAAGACCATCGAAGCTAGCATGAATGTTATGTCTGCTGATGGTCTTCGTGTTCTCGCATTTGCTCACAAGATAGTCTCCAAAGAGTTCGACACATCTGTCAGAGATCAAGTTGAATCTGATCTCACATTTATGGGGCTTGTTGGTATCTATGATCCACCTCGCCTTGAATCTCGTGCTGCTGTTAAGAAATGTCATAAGGCTGGAATTAATGTTCATATGCTCACTGGTGACCACCCAGGTACTGCTCGTGCCATTGCCGCTGAAGTTGGTATCCTTCCACACAACTTGTACAACTATGCTCAAGATGTGGTGGACTCTATGGTCATGACCGCACAACAGTTCGATGATTTGACTGATGATGAAATAGACCAGTTGCCTCTTCTACCACTGGTTATTGCTCGCTGCTCTCCAAAAACAAAAGTCAGAATGATTGAAGCCTTACACAGACGCTCTAAGTTCTGTGCCATGACCGGTGATGGTGTTAATGACTCCCCATCTTTAAAGAAGGCTGATGTTGGTATCGCTATGGGCATTTCTGGTTCTGATGTTGCTAAAGATGCTGCAGATATCGTCCTCTCAGATGATAACTTTGCATCGATCATCAATGCTATTGAAGAAGGAAGAAGAATGAATGACAACATTCAGAAATTCGTACTTCAGTTGCTTGCTGAAAACGTTGCTCAGGCATTGTACCTGATGATTGGTCTTGTGTTTAAAGATAGTAATGGACTATCTGTGTTTCCGTTATCCCCTGTTGAGGTCCTTTGGATTATTGTTGTTACTTCTTGTTTCCCAGCCATGGGCCTAGGTGTTGAAGCTGCTAGACCTGATATTATGGAGAAAGACCCTAAACCTACCAAAGAGAGTGTTTTCTCTTGGGAAATGCTTGTTGATTTGTTTGTTTATGGTGTTTGGATGGCCATTTGTTGTTTGACTACTTTCATCATTTGCACATATCCATTCGGTAATGGGGAATTGGGTCATGATTGTAACGCTGACTACTCCGACTCTTGTTACTACGTTTTCCGTTCACGGTCTGCATCTTTTGCTACTATGACTTGGTGTGCTTTAATTCTAGCTTGGGAGGTCATTGATATGAGACGCTCGTTCTTCTTTATGAATCCAGAGACAGATACTCCATACACACAGGTCTTCAAAGACGTTTGGTCTAATCAGTTTTTACTTTGGTCTATTGTTGGTGGTTTTATTTCTTGTTTCCCAGTTGTATATATTCCTGTTATCAACAAGAAAGTGTTCTTACACTCGCCAATAGGCAAAGAATGGGGAATTGCTTTTGCCATCACTATTGCCTTTTGGATCGGATGCGAGCTGTACAAGTTCTTCAAAAGATTATACTACAAGAAAGAGATGGCTCACAATCCGGAGCATGATTTGGAGAGATCTAACCCGTTCGAGAAGTATGTCTCCTTTTCCAGGTCCAACACTGCCCTAGTCTAGAATATCATCTGAATTTAACTATGTTACATTAATACCATTTGAAGTAATCTAAACCTTTATTAAACTTTCCATAACACCACTAAAACAAGTGTTTAGTCTCATAGACCTTCCACCTCCCGGGTGGTATCTAATATGTAAAAACATCACTCATAGGATGAGCAGAAGTATGTATCGCTTTCCTAACTAATCCAGGGCAAACACAAGCGACGCTCTGTATAGGTTTGACCGGGCTCCTGTTTCGATAGACCAAGGTATGCAAGTGCTGCACGGATGCATCACACTCCAGCTTGTCCAAATCGACCTCTCCACCGTGGAAGATGTCACACACAGCTGGGGTATTAGAAAGATGGACTTCAGTCATTCCACGTATAATAAGTGTACGAAGGTATGGATAGTTATCAATCATGAGTGTTGATGACTGTGCAATATTGGGAATACCCCATGGGTTGACATTTGGTACTTGATCCATCTCGACATCTTCACGAGGTGTGCGTTCTAATGCACATACAAATTGTTGTAATTGTGGTACATGAAGCATTAATTTCATTATAGTAACGTCATCTAGGGAGCAATGTAGTTCTAATGACGTTACTTGGGGAAATTTTGCTGATGTGTGAATTCTAGAGGATCTCATTTCAGTGCGAAGCATTGACAAATGCGTCAATTTGGCAAAACATGAGTGACCCAAGGTCTGTTGAACAGCAGGAAGTGATAAATGATCCAAAGTCAGCCTCTTCAAGTTCGGATACATTTTATCCAAATGTAATTGTTTCTGGTCTGCACTGTATAATTCTATTCTATTCTCTCCCTTAATGTACAACTCTTCCAGTGATTCAATTGAAAAATAGGGCACATGGTTTCTGGCCGGTATACCGATAAGTACCGATAGTTTGCGTAAATGCGGAAACTGAAGCTCTTCTGTGACAGATGAATCCAAGACAGTGTTCACTGTGAGATCAAGCTCTTCAAGTTTTGTAGCATTGTGTACGTACGTGAACATCCTAGAAGAGTACACGGAAAGGGTTAGTTTTTCCAAGTTGCACCACAGGTCAACATTCATAAAAAGCGTGTCACTTTCAATTCCATACTGATCGGCCATAATTATCTGTCTTTCTTGTTCTTGTCCAAACAGAGACTGTTCATAGACACCGAGTGTGTGAAGCAATGGGACGCAAAGATTATCAACACGAGGTGCGATAGTGCCACACATTACTTTCAATTTGGTAAGTCTAGGTGCGTTCAGAAAATCTATATGGGATTCATTGAGTGGTCTAATTTCCAAGTACTCTGCCTTTAGTAGGTCACATCGTTTTAAGTGGCTGTAATCAAGGAGAAATGTATGCTTAGCCTCCCCAACGCAAATGTCCATGGCCTTGTGCTGGGGGAAATGTATTGACAGCCAGCCGGATGGAACAGTGGGGAAGTCAATATTGTCAAACACGTTCTCATGACAATTCGTAATTACCATGTTCTCAATACCGTACATTGCTACCTTGAATGTTGCATCAACAGAACAAGTGTCCATCATGGATACAGTGGAAGAGTTGTGTATCTCTACCATTTTCGGGTCAATCTCCAGCTTGCGCACCATGATCGATGGGAAACCCGAAAAGACATACTTATGCTGATACATCTGCGTTTTAAAAACGGTTTTGATATCGAGTGTGAAATGCTCAATTTGATTGAGCACAGCAATCACGCGGCGAGTATGTCTAGTCTTATCTTCTGCCACAACCAATGACTGTGCACCTTTGACCTCGATCAAGTAGTAGCGAGATGTATCTATGGCAAATCTCCCGCTAAAGAGATGTGAACATTTGACTCGTGGATGTGGTTTGAAGTACAAAGTATCATTAGATCCTGTCAAAGGCTGATCTGTGATGTAATGGAAAAGAAAAGACAGCTCGCCCATCTGTGATAGAGACGAGATATCTGCTGGAGCCAAGTGGTCCGTAATCTCGAGAAGAATCTCTATCGGAAGATTTAGCAACATCTCTGTGTGTATTAGTAGTGTCAGCTACTTTCAAACACGCGGGAAGTGTAGAGAGTAAAGACTTACCAACACCTGATATCTGTCTCGTACTTGCCGATAACAGATATGGTACGCGCACTTAAGTGACACATTCGCGCATTTCGCGAATTCATCTGAGAAAGAAGCTAACCCGGACACTACATGTTTACA
This sequence comes from Petasospora mycetangii, assembly GCA_003708295.3. Lineage (NCBI taxonomy): Eukaryota > Fungi > Ascomycota > Saccharomycetes > Phaffomycetales > Wickerhamomycetaceae > Petasospora > Petasospora mycetangii. The sequence continues at coordinate 334,369 of PPNU03000001.1, forward strand.
GTCTCGCACTCCACAACGGAGCTGACAAAAACGCGTAAACAAACAACTACACTGGGGACTAAACTTGTAAAGTTTTGTGTGTCTTCCTCACCCACTCATTGACCTCATATATTTGTGCAAGATGGTCGCGGACCTCACTATTCCCCGCGTTGAGCTAGCAGCTCTGAGCGATGCTTTGCACTGGGGACCTGACGGTTGCATCGCACTCAACACCGCTGGTCAGCTGACGATTCTTACGCCAAAGCATACGAGAGAAGACGTGAAGTCTGCTGGTATGTTGTTTGATATTCAGAGATTTGAGTTAGAGAAGATCCCAACGGGACAGCTTTTGTTTGCCGAAATGGAAGACGAGCGTACAGGTACGGTCTTCACCACACTGGATCCAACAATCACCCAACTTCAATGGTCCCCTTTGTTTAATAACGTATCATACTTGGGGCTTGTCACGAATCATCACGAAGTTCTGGTACTAAAAGATGGTAAGTTGTGGAAGAATCTCACTACTAAAGATCAAATCTCTTCGCAGTCTCAATTCAGTTTGCATAAAACTCACAGCATGGCATGGGTGGAGACAAATGAATCACTATATCTTATTCAAGGTTTGGCATCCGGCCATATCAGGTATATTGAGGTCGAAGAAATCGACTCACAAGATCCAATTCAAGTCGCAGAAACCCCAATCACCATTTTAAAGTCCATTGGTGACACACTTTTTGCCGTTTCTGCTAACAATGAGATCTTCAAAATCCGCGCTTCTAAAGTCACCCAGTTGAAAGAATCCAATCGTTTCAAGATTTATGATGTATTCGTTGAGAACGAGACTACAATTTATTATACGACATGTGGTAAAGTGACCAGATTAGAGATTGGAAAATCGCCAATCACGGTAGATACTGGTATTATGTCCTTCTCACAGGTGCTTCCTACTGGCTCGTCCAACATTGTCATCGTCTCGCAATCACAAACCATACAATTGGATTACAAGCTGAGACAAGTGACTAATGACACAGTAGAAGCAATCATCAAGAAACGAATTCACAATTGGAACACAAAGTTCAATGATTTTAATACCAAGAAGCCATCTTTAAAGATCTTTGGTGCTGATCTAAATTTTAGTGGGAACGTTCTTGCTCTTGTCTATGAGTTAGATCAAGATCTCAAGTTCAAGTATCAGATTTCATCTGATAACGTATACAAAGTTATGTTCATTTCATTGGAAAACAACTTCAGGAACAAAGGGACAACATTGTCACATTTCCAAGAATTGAAACTTTCGGGACAACAGATTGAGATTGAACCGGAACCAATTACACCAGATTATGCTGTTGAACTATCAACATTCTACAAAGAATTCATTGTCCAAAACTCACAAATAACAACTTGGGGCTACGAGAATCTGATTACTGGTGATAAAGATGAATTGATCAAGAAGAAATACGCTACATTATTATTGAGCTACATTAATAAGAATAAAATTGCTTCAGAAAATAATCTTGATAAAGCATTCATCAACAACTTGAACAGGATTGTTGGACATAAAGTTCCTTCGCCAGTTAATAATGTCATTATCAGTGGAGGTGTTTTCACAGAGACATTTGATTTCACGGATAGTCAGGATCCAGAACTTCTGGTCTCTCAAACAGAGACAGAATGGGCCACTTGTGGGCTAACTTTCTTGCCAATATTGACCACAGCTGTCAAATTGGACTCTGCAACCGGAAGAAGATTCATTGATATTGAGAAGGACTCCTCTAACAACTACGGTAAATTGACAAGGACCATTTTAGACTCATGTGATATCAGTATCTATAGTGGATGCCGTACTGTTACCAAATAAATATTATACGAGGATCTTCTCTTTCAAACTATCTTTCTTATTGTTTGCTCTGATGTTATGTCTTGCCTTCAGAAGAGATTTGCCTTCACACAACAGGGCTAATAAGAATGTGGATACCAAAACTTCCATGTTGATCTTATCAAAATCGAACAACACCATAATTGAGTTGTCTTGCACACCTTCACAAAAAGCGACTCTCTTACGGATAGTCTCAATGCCTTCAAAGTGTCCCAAACACGGTCCAACAACCTCAAAATGATTTAATCCACACCATTTGAAAACTATCTCCGACCCAAAGGAGAAAGTTGTTTCATGAAATACGTTGTACAGTGAAAACATGTTGGTCTCCATTCTAATCACCGAGGTTGTAGATAACAAGGGAGAATTGGATACGGGACTCGATGCTGCCAACACGATGTATTTCTCCCTACGTGAATCCTTCACCGTGGCCAGGTTTTTGCCTGAAGGTGTACGTATGTGCCACCTGTTACCATCTCTGGAAATCTTGTACAACCTTCTATGGGAATTACTCCATACTGTCATGGCATCATGAGACTCAACAGTGAGCAAAATCCTGTGCACGGAACGTCTCAATGGAATCACTTGATCACGTTTCATCTTAGAGTGGAAGTTTTTTCGCTGGAAACCTGCAAGAAAGAATCCCAATATCGCAAGAAGAAGGATGGGGAGTAATGTGAATGTCATCTTCGAGTGAGGACTCTAGAACTGGAAGACAGTGGCTATGATGATGTCTCCAACTCTAGCTGTGTATGCTTCTTGGTTTGACTGTGCTGATCAGAGCTGTTGTCACAAATAGAACCCCATAACCCTAATTCGAAAGTACTTGACACAAAACCGGTTTCCATTGTTATCAAATCCTCGCTAGATAATACGGCATTCTTTGTATTTCTTCGTACTGATATGGTCATACTTCCTCTGATCATATTGTTTCACCATACATTAAATGTCCCTATACCTTTGAAGCCATGTCAGTTATACCAAACTGTAAAGTACCAGTAAGTAGTCTGATTTTGTCGTAAATTTAAAAAATAAAATAAATAAAAAAACACGCGAATTAGACGCGGACCCGAACGCGTAACTAGGAGGCGCGACTTCTCTTTTGGTGTTTCTTAGGCATACATATATGCTTTATACTAAATCAAATTAAATCATTCCAATCACATAGTTAATGGAGCCAACCGCAAAAGTACGAACACAAAATGGCAGCTGACACAGAACGGGACAAGTTCTACCACCCGTATAAGCCATACCAGATTCAGCTTGAGTTCATGAGGGCTCTTCATGATGTCTTCACCAATGATTACAAGATTGGACTGTTTGAGAGTCCGACTGGTACAGGTAAGACTCTTTCCCTCATATGCTCATCGATTACATGGCTCAGAGACCAAAAGAGAAAGAAACTCATGGAGGCCGCTGAAGAGAATGGGGAGGGCGATGAAAGCGACGATGAGCCTGCATGGGTTAAAGAGTCCTTTTTTAGAATGGTGAATAAGGGTAAAACAGATGCTGGTGAGGAATATGAAAGGCATTTGAATGATGTTGCGAGACGAATTGAGACGCGACGTGTTACTGGACTCAAAGAGAGGAAATCGAAGAGATTCAAGAAGATCGAAGTTGAAATCAATGAAACCGATGATAAGTTCATACCAGACGATTACGTATCTGATTTTGAAGATAAACTCGAAGCTAGATCTTTGAAAGATAAGAATAAGGAGCTTGGCCTTGAAATTAAGTCATTGATGAAAAAACTTAATGGTATGCAAAATGAAGATACCGATTTGCTAAACCAAGACACTAAGATATTTTTCGCATCTAGAACTCATTCTCAATTAAACCAATTCTCTTCACAGCTTCGACTACCATTATTCCCATCTTCGTACAGTGAAATTGAAGAACATTTAAAATATTTACCACTTGGCTCAAGGAAACAGTTATGTATTCACAAGAAAGTTTCAAAAATCAGTGATGTGTCACTGATGAACGAAGCATGTTTGGATTTACAGAAAACTGATGCCAAGGTAAAATGTCAATTCTACCCAGGTGCAAGAAACAATGAGATGCAAGATAAGGCTAAAGAATTTAGAGATTCTGTCTTTGCAAAAATTAGAGATATTGAAGAATTACCTGGTCTTGGTGATTCTATTGGTGTTTGTCCATACTACTCTGTAAGAAAAGGTGTTGGTTACTCAGAGGTCATCACATTACCGTATCAACTTTTACTCACAAAGAAGTCAAGAGAAGCATTGGGCATATCGTTAAAGGGGTCTATTGTAATTATTGACGAGGCTCACAATTTGTTAGATACCATAACTTCTCTAAATTCAGTCACTGTCTCTGTTGAAGAATTTGAACTTTGCAAAATATCATTGAAATCATATCTTCAAAAATTCACTAGAAGAATGAACGGCGGTAATAGAATCAATCTGATGAAGTTGGTGAAAATCATTGATATAATTTTGAAGTACGTCGGTAAATTGGGGAAGATCATGCCAGGTAAACCCATTGATTTAATGGATATGTTCCAAGGAACGACGGGTGACTTATTGAACATCCACAAGTTGGATAAGTATCTCACTGTATCAAAGATTGCTTATAAGATTGAATCATATATGGATAAAGAAGAGAGACATAGAACTCCAATCCTTTTCAAGGTTGTTGAATTTTTGAAGTCCATTTCCAACCCATCAAAAGAAGGTAAATTCTTCTTTGACGTGAAGAGTACAAATGTCTCATTGAGCTATATGCTTTTAGATCCTTCAGAAATCTTTAGAGATATTGTTGATGAAGCTAAATGTGTTGTCATGGCCGGTGGCACCATGGAACCAACAGATGACTACTATAACTACTTGTTCCCATATGTTCCTAGGGACAAAGTCAAGAAATTCACGTGTGGTCATATTATACCCAAGTCGAACCTCGAGGTGTTCATAATGAGTGGAAGAAGTGTGGATTGGGAATTTTCATTCGACAAGAGAAACGATCCAACTATGATTAATGACGTTGGTGAATCGGTCTACGAAGTTATTACTAAAACCCCTGGTGGTGTTGTTGTTTTCTTCCCAAGTTATAAATATCTTTCGGACGTATTGCAGGTCTGGAAGAGGAGTGGTGTGTTTGACAAGATCAATAACACCAAGAGAGTATTCAGTGAATCGTCTACTACAGATGTGCTTCATGATTACTCAACAGAGATCACCACTAATGGTGGTGCTCTACTGATGTCAGTCGTTGGGGGACGTTTATCTGAAGGCATCAACTTCAGTGATGAATTGGCACGTGCAGTTATGGTAATTGGTCTACCTTATCCAAATGCCTTCTCTGGAGAGATCATTTCCAAAAAACAATTTGTTGAAAATCAAACTATGGAACGCACAGGCGACATAAGGCTGGCACAGGAGGCTACCAAAAACTTCTACGAAAACTTATGCATGCGTGCGGTGAACCAGAGTGTTGGTAGATCAATCAGACACCTGAATGATTACGCTGCTATTTATTTATTTGACAAGAGGTACAATGGAGAAAGAATTGAAAAAAAGTTAAGTGAATGGGTTAGGGACCGGGTGGTTAAAGGTCTCAACCACAACGCTGTGGTGTCCCGGACTGCTCACTTTTTCCAGCAAAAACACGTACGCAGCTAATGGGATACCTATTTATAGATCGAGAAATACACGGTTCGGGTAAAGCAAAACAATAACATAACTTGAATTGATACAGAGACATTGTAGTTCACCTCCGAGGGTTACCCGTCCTCCGATCTTCAGCAATCACCCTCGGATTTCACGCACCCGGCGCCGCACTACAAAGTTTTTGTTTACCTTTCTATTCTCCCAAGCAAAACAATCCATTAAAAAAATCAACAACTTACAAAAAGAGACGCCAGCAAACCCTGAGCGGACGGGAGAAACGGACCACAATGACTGCTTTCACTGCACCAGTTGAGTCGGCTAGCGCTACGGTCAGCACTGCTGTTCCGCTGTCCACTGGGAAAAAGCTCTTAAATGAGCTGCTCGAGTCTGCAGGTGAATTGCCAGCGAGAGACTCTGATTTGGGGGCGATCCAGCTCGGCATCAATGAGATCCGCAAACGTGCTAATCGATTAAGAAAAGCAAGTGAAGGGGTTCCTAGTGGTGAACATCTGACGAAGGCGCACTACTTGCTTGCCGGTAAGGTTGACATTGAGGCACTTGAGACGCATATAAAGCAACTAGAGCGGACAAAGACAAGGGAGACACGCTCGAAGCACCAGCCACAGAGCGTTGATCTGGATGGGTATTTAAGATCCAAAAAGGATGAGAATATTCTGTCTGCAATTGAGCAGTCGTTGTCGTCTGCGGCCAAAGACTTTGACACCTTTGTCAACCAGAACATCTCTCTGGATTGGAAACAGCGTCGAGATGAGATCAGAGAGGCGTTTGGCATCGTCCTAAATAAATCTCAGTCACAGCTACCGGAGTTGCACGGTGCTGATCGGAAGCCCGGTAAGGCCACTGTCGGTAGTCATAGCGGTAAGGCTATCACATGGGGCAAGTCTTCGAGACTCTTGGACGACAGTACCTCTAAATTGAATGTTAACGAAAATTACCTCACCCGAGGTAAATTCGAGCGTTACGCAAAAATTGTGAACAATTTGAACAATAACAGACAATCTCTGGAGTCCAATACCAGGATTGAAAATAATTTCGATTTTGCATCAGAGTTCATTGAGATCTTTAAGAATGGCTCCGATTCTAAGTCTAAGCAACTGTGTGAAAGTTGGCAGATCATTTCTTCTTTAAGAGAAGCTACTAAAGAAAGACCTAGTGATCCAACACTTTTCAAGAACAGAATTGTGTCAAAGGCCAAAACATATTTGCAATCCCAATTTTTCGAGTTGGTTGATCACATATATAAGACCAAAGCAGTCGAAAAAGGTCTTCCTACCATAGTCAACAAGGTTAAAAGTTTCATTGACTACCAAAAGCTCAACTCGAATGGTAACTTGCTAATCATCAATGGTATTCCAATTTGGGCATTGATCTTCTATTTACTTAGATGTGGGTTTGAAGAAGAAGCATTGAACTTGGTTTTAGAACATCAATCAGTTTTCAAGAAAATTGAACAATCTTTCGTGCCATATTTCAAAGCATATGTTTCATCAAGAGATAAACGTCTTCCACAGCCACTTGTCACTAAAATCCAGAACGAATTCAACAATCATATCAAGAAATCAGTCGATGGAGACCCATATCGCTATGCAGTATATAAAATCCTGGGCCGTTGTCAACTATCAAGAAGAAACTTATCAAACATCGCATTAACAGTGGAAGATTGGCTTTGGATGCACTTGATGCTAGTTAAAGATGATCCACAATCTGAGTATGATCCAGCTCATGAGAAATATACTTTGGCGGATTTCCAACAGATGATCTTGTCGTATGGTCAACAAAAGTTTGCTACAAATTATTTGCAAGTATTATTACTCAGTGGTTTATACGATGAGGCTGTCAAGTACAGCTTAGAGGTTAATGAGATTGATGGTGTTCATATCAGCATTGGACTTGCTTACTACGAATTATTACAAAACGGTTGTACAAGAGATCAATTGACAATCAGAGGTGAAAACTTCAGTAAACTTCTGGGTTCATACATCAAATCTTTCAAATTCTCTGATCCACGAATTGCAGTTGAATATTTGATCTTGATCTGTTTATTCAAAGACCAAATAAAGACATGTCATGAGGCATTGAGAGAATTGATTTTGGAGACTAGGGAGTTTGCTATATTGTTGGGTAAAGTCAATTCTGCTGGTGTTAGAGTTCCAGGTAAGATTGAACAAAGAAAAGCATTGATCTCTTTGGAGAAAGATTTCTTGAATAAAGTCACTGAGCAAGCAGCTATTACGGCTGATAAAGAAGGCCGCATCTATGATGGATTGTTATTATACCAATTGGCTGAAGAATACCAAATCGTGATTTCTATCATCAACAGATTACTAGGTGAATATCTATGCAACACTGAACTGGATCAACCACTTGTTGATGGTAATAGTGAAACTAATCCAATTCTTATTGCTGAGAACTTCTTGCAGATTCACCCAAGCACATCTGCAGAGAAATGGAGTATTTGTAAGAAATTGTTGAAAATCAGTGAAATTAGACATTTGTTCATTGATAAGAATTGGGATGAAACTTTGAGACAAATTGAAGAATTGGATATTTTACCTGTTAGTCCACAATCAGATCTCAGCCAAACGAGACTCAAAGCAGAGGAATTAGCATACTTGGATGATAACTTACTCAAGAACATTCCAAACCTTTTAATCATCTCAATGAACTGTGTTTCTCAAAGAAAAGAGCAACTAAATGCAAGTGCTTATAATGGTTCTATCAAAGAAGAGAAATCAAGAGAGTTGAAACAGATTGCTAAAAATTGTGTTGTATTTGCTGGTATGGTTCAGTATAAGATGCCTCGTGAAACGTTCAGTTTGCTGATCGGACTAGAGGCTACATTGTAAAATCATTATAAATACTCTTTTTCGCTTTCATTATTTAAAGTGTAGTATATGGTCATTGACAGTGAATCATTGCCCTTCAGCATTCTCATTAAGCTTATCATTACTAATAGCGTGGACATGCTCATCCTTAAGGAGCTGTTTCTGGTTATTGTGGTCCTGTTTCTGACCACACTTCTGATCATGCTTACTATCATGCTTATGATCATGCTTCTTTGTGTAATCAGGTTGTGTCTCATACGAGTTAGGGCTCGAACGTCTTGTTCTCTTCATCTTCTTTCTCTCATCACCCGACTCATCCGAAGAACTCGAGCTAGACGAGCTCGAATCAGAATCACATGAGCAGCTCTCGTCGTCAAAATCACGCTGGGGATGGAAGATGCAACAGATCTTCGATTTCTTCTTATTCATGTGTTCATTATCAACAGTTCCCTCCTCCCATCGAACCCGGGACCGTCTTTCTTGCTTGGGCTCTTCAGGTTCTGCTGAAACTCTTAAGTGTAAGGCTGGAATCGTCACGGTCTGCGATCCGTCCGTTTGTGAACCTTCGGTTACTGAGCATGCCTCCATTTTTTGTGTTTTGTGTGTTCCTCTCTACTTTCTCTTCTCTTCTTCCTTCTCTCAAAAACACTTCTCACCTCTCTATGCGTGTGGTCTTTGCTTTAAACCCCCACACGGCCACGGATTTCGCGAACCTGTTTGTTCTGGAACCCGTTTGATGGCCAAGTGATGGCGATGGAGTTTGTTCTATACGGCTTTGGCAAAGAAGAACTCGTTTGGGATGTCGTTTAAAGGCCCATCGAGCTTTTTCATTCTACAGAGGAGATTTTTATCTTCTTCAACCTCTTTTTTTAGACAAAAATCGCTCGTGGATAAGGTAATAGCCACCCCGGGTTCTCGAAATGACCTCTCTTTGAGCCAATCGGTTGCATTTTATTGGAAATGGTTGATAACTCCTAGTAAGAAATTGTTACAAAGCTATGAAGATCAGATTGTTAAGACTTTACAATTGCCTGGGGATGTCTCATTGTCCAGGAAAACAGTAGCCGGACTTCATGAGCTGCATTTGCAGAATGCTGGAGCAACAGACATTACAGTACCAACACTACTTGTGCACGGACATGGAGCATCAGCTATTCTGTATCATAGAAATTTTGCAAGTCTATGTCAAGGTATTCAAAACCTTTATGCTATTGATTTTCCAGATATTGGTTTAAGTGACAAAAAATGCTTGAAAATATCGCCGGTTAAGCAGGACTTGAAATTGATCAAGTCAAATGGCCAATACACTTACAAGATAACTCAAGACAAAGATCATAATTGGCAGCAGGTTCATAAAGTTGAAGATTACTATACTGATTCCATTGAGCAATGGAGACAAGCACATAATTTCTCCAAATTCAACATCGTATCTCATTCATTTGGAGCTTTAATGTCATTTCAGTACGCGTTGAAGTACCCAACAAGAGTCAATAAATTGGTGCTGTGTTCACCTGCTGGTGTTGAGCGTAATCTATTTTCACTCAACAATATGAGATCAGAGGGATTTATATCTGATGACCCATCTTTACCGAACTATTATCGACCTGCTTTCGTACCTAAGATATTGTCCACGATGGGGTTCAGTATAACTAAACTGATGGGACCATTTGGTGTTCAACTGATCTCTAAGTACTTAAGTATGAGGTACTCACGTGGGTCTTCATATGATGAACAAGTTAGGTTACTGGTAAAATACACTATTAGCTTGTTCCACCAAAGAAATAATTCTTATAGAAATCTCAAAGTTGTACTGACAAATCAAATTCTTGGTGTTAATCCAATACTTGATAATGTGGGACAACTCAAGGTACCTACATTCATACTCTATGGAAGCTATGACTGGATGAATTCAAATGCTGGGTATCAGTTGTATAAAGATCTTGACGATTGTCATGTACCAGTACGATTCAACATTGTTAACAATGCCGGTCATAATGTGTTTTTGGATAACCACGAGGAATTCGATAAACAGGTTCTAAGTTTCTTAAAGGGTGTATGAGGTGGTTTGCATTAGATGTTTATAATATTAACCTCTCAAAAACATGAACCAAATTATAAAAACGAAGAATAGACCGACACCGACAACTGGAGCGTACTGTTTTATGAGCAGGTCGAAGTTGATCTTTCTTGCGGCTTTTCTATACTTTTTGGACTCCATCTTAATGTTGCTAGAGACTTCACTCATCTTATCCAAATTGTCGCCTCTGTACAACAAATCTTCGATATTCTTCTGCATTACCGCTTTCACATCTTCCAGTTCAAGATTCAACTTATCCAAGTTGGACTGTGCTCTTTCATCCTGATACAGCTTTTTGGTCTTCTGCATATAATTGTCAAAGCTCACATAAGCGTAAGGTCTAACATCAGGTCTCATGGAATCAGCACCATGAGAGTTCTGGAATTCATTGGAAATTTCTTTCAAGTATGAGAAGGCCAGTTTACGTGGATAGTTTCTTTCACAAATGACGAAATACACAATTCCAAGCTCCATTAAATAGTGAATTTGGTAATTTCCCGATTCAATTGATGCCCTTGTCTCTGATTGTGGTGTTATCCTAGACACAATCAGCTTAACTTTCTTCTTTTGATCCAGCAGCGTAGCATCACTTTCTGAGTCCACTGATCCGGACAGTGGAACTCCGTCGTTTCTAAATATCAGTGTTGATTTGATCATATTCGAGTTGATTGCCCCTTTGGCACACTGTTAAAGACACAAGTCGTGGACGCTGTATTAGCCTCCGAGCTCTTTGAAATGCCACTCTTGAAAATAAACATCCGTGCACCACCGCTCTGGTGGGCCCCATCAACAACTACCTACTGACCTATAGATAAGCAACAGCTAGTAGGCAATTACCAGTTGCCAACCATTGGAAAATTGCCATGTGGGAACTGTGGGCTCTAGGTTTGTTTGTTTATACCGTTTTACTTTGTCGCCTGTGCTTCATCATACCGTGTTTCTCAATCAATGAGTCCTCCAAGAGCTCCACACGTTGGGAAAAAAAATGTCTGATGGTTTTATTGGGTTCTGGTGGCCACACCGGTGAGATGTTGAGGATGCTTTCCAGCGTTGACTCTCTGAACACTTTGAAGAGAGTCGACTTTGTCGTGTCGTCAGGTGATACCTCGTCGCTGGTACTCTTAGAGAGATTTGCTAAAGAACACAATCTGACTAAGTATGATGTTATTGAATTACCTCGTGCAAGACAAGTCGGTGAGCCATTGTTATCGTCTATCAAATCTACGATAGTCTCAGCTTTCGTCACATTCACAACACTATCAAGAAAAGGACACCGTATTGGCCACCCACATGTGTTGATGACAAACGGGCCAGGAACATCTGTCCCTCTATGTCTATTCTTCACTATTTGGAATTTCCTCGGCGAGAGCCGTACTAAGATCATTTACATCGAATCACTAGCGAGAGTTAAGAGGCTAAGCCTCTCAGGTCTTATATGTCGTCCCTTATCCCATAGATTTATTGTTCAATGGGAATCATTGGCCACGAAGACTCAATCAGAGTATCACGGGCTACTAGTATGAGCCCTTCCTCGCTACTTAGTTACTACAAATGATAGATGAAGATGGAATGACTGCTTCAAATGACACGGTAATTATAATCCCTCATTCTCGCCTTGCCCTTTTGCCCCTCCCCCAGAAAATGGCCAGATTGAAGATCAATCAGTATTTTAGTAGAATTAAGCTCGATCGCAGATGACTTCCATCTACAAGTCTCGCCGAGCGTTACTGTTTGTGGACAGCGCTAGTTTTTTTTGATATCTCCACACTCGCCTGCGCTTTCCCCTCAAAAAGCTTTAGGAATCTGTATATAAAGGACGTCCTTTCCCACGCATCTGGTGTTTCATTGGTTTGTAAAGGTGTGTGTATACTTAAACAATAAACAATCACAAATGTCACAAACAGCAACAGCAACAGCAACGGGAACAGCGGCTTCTCCGCTTAAACTAAATGCCCAAGCCAAACCACACTCACAAGGTCGCGGACAAGAATTACCACCACAAGGTATTCATAACCTTGTATCTGGTGATTTGCCTTATCGTCACGTTAAACCGACGTTTGCAGATAAGTACGAAGAACGTGAATGGATCAAAGAGCATATTGCTGGTGCTTTTAGGGTCTTCGGAAGAAAGAATTTCTCTGAAGGCGCAGCTGGCCATATCTCTGTTAGAGACCCAATTGACCCAGAAACTTTTTGGATCAATCCTCTGGGTAAGCATTTCAGTTTGATGAAAAAATCTGATTTGGTTCATGTTGACAAAGAAGGTAATATTATTGGTGGTAATAGATCTGCTGTCAATGCTGCTGGTTTTAAAATCCACAGTGCTTTACACAAGGCACGCCCAGATGTTAATGCCGCTTGCCATACTCACTCCGTTTGGGGTAAAGCTTATTCGACATTTGGTAAACCATTGGAAATGATTAACCAGGATGTGTGCATGTTCTATAAGAAACACACTGTTTACAATGACTTTGGTGGTGTTGTGCTGGAATCATCAGAAGGCGAAAGACTCGCAAAAGCACTTGGTGATAATAAAGCAATTATTCTGCAAAACCACGGTCTTTTAACCGTTGGTGAAACTGTTGATGAAGCAGCATATCTCTTTACTTTGATGGAAAGATGCTGTGAAGTCCAGATGAGGGCTGATATGGTTGATACTAAATACCCGAAAATCATCATCAATGACGATGCAGCTGCTTTCACGTATCACATGACATCTGATCCAGAGTCTCTTTACGCTGAGTTCCAAATTGATCTTGAACTTGAAGACGAACTCACTAATGGCGCTTATAAAAAGTAAGTCTCTTTTACACGCTATCTATTTCCTTAGCCTATTAAATTATATCATTATTAAGTTATTATCTTATAATTCATAGAGATGTAGCTAATTATGTCCGACTTCCCCACATTAAAACAGTCTCGGAGTTTATGGGCCAATGACACTCCGAGGTGATTTAATGTTTTTTTTCTTTTTTTCTTTTCTGGTTTTCTTTTGTGTCATCAAGCCACAAAATGCCCCTTGTGGGGAAAGGATGCTTCGGGGATATACCGAACTCAACAATTAGCGCATTGATAGGGCATTGCACGATTTGGAACCCCTTTTAACCGCACACACTCATTAGACCCTCTAATGTCAGCATGCCTCCCCACAATGGTCACTGATTTTCTTGGTCTCCCACCAGAGATCCAACTCCAAGTCATTAAACACTTGTTCCAATCAGGTGCGTCTGTCGTCCCCCTCATCACGTCGTGTGCTCTTTTATACTCGAGATTTGGCTATTTGATCTACCGTTTGCACCTGTATGATTTTATAGTGACCAAAAGGACACTCAAAGATCAACTGTGCGCGAGAATCAAAGACGAGAAACTGAATCAACTTACTGTGTTGAGGTGTAAGATCGAAGGTATCAATTACAGGCACTACCACCCTCGGCTCTCATCGTTTGTGGGGTCTTTGAAACTGCCACTTGGTTTTAAAAATCTTATTGTTTTGAGTTTTTCCACAGACTCCATCTTCGTGTTGTTTGATGTGTTGAAAGTGTTACCATTTGGCGTCCAACACCTTTTTGTTACATATAGTGGCAGAGTTTCGCCATTTGGCCATGTAGTCCGTGCAAATGACAGCATTTATCACTTTGACCGTGAACAAAGAAAATTGAAATGTTTTCGATTTTCATGTCGACATTACGCATTGGGTAAGAGACTACTTCATCCGCACATCTCTGAATATCGAATTTATGGGCCATTTGAAGAAAATTTGGCTAGAGCTGACAGATCTCGGATCTTGCAGCATTTGGAGCGTTCTGCTCTATTTGCGCATCACCAAAAAAATCAAATAATTAATTTTTTAGGTTCGCTGCTATATCATACCTTGCAAAATTCAAAAGAAACATTACAAGAGGTAAGATTCATAAATTTTGATGTGGGGTTAGTCTTTAACGTTGCAAATGAGCACCATGCTCCATTTAAGATGACAATGTTGAAACTGTTTACTTTTGACAATGTTTCTCAGAATGGAATGAATGACTGGTTGCCCCTTTTTCGAAAACAAAATATGTGGAATGGTCACCTTGAAACTATTCGATTGCCTTTACTCGTTCTCTATGACAAGATTGGTAAAGTACTTTACTATAAAAGGGTTAATGAGATTTCCACTTATGAGTTAGGTGGTCCCTCTTCTTTGAATACTTGGCATAAAGCATCACCATCACTGTTTGGAACTCTTAGAAGAATGAGTGGTCTTAGCATTTAATGTACGGTATCCACGCTCTTATAGTAAGGCGCTACCTAGAATACAGTTCTTGTTGTCAGAACCGCGGAGATAACCGGACAAGAAACGGAGATGGCAAAAGTATGGCAAACATCGGCGGCTCTTCTCGTAAATATTGGGTGCCTGTTCATGAGGTTTATGAATGTTTATGAAGCCATAGGTAAACTTTTTATGGTCGTTTGCCTCAAAAGGATATAAAATTGCCGATTAAAGATGTGAAACTCACATAAAGGTTCGTAAAGCGCTAGGCTGTACTTGGAGTCGCGTGCTATTGTGCACCTCATCTTCAGCAGGATTCTCGACTGTAGAGTTTGAACACTAAAGCGCAGTTGAAATTTCGATCATGATGAGAACCAGTCTATAATAATATCTCATATCTCGGCCACCCAACCCCATAAACAGAGCTAGGAACCTCTGCTTCGCCACAAGCAACCGATCTCGAAAAGCCAAGAAATATCAAAGGAGCTTCCAAAGCCCGGTAGTATTTAGTCTTCCAAGACCGAGGAGGTTTCTACTGACACCGATCCAAAGAATTCAATAACCACAGCAAAAACACTCTCCGAGAAGTACCTAAGCCAAGACTATAACTGGTGATTCAGTTGCTTTGGAGGCTGCTTCCACGGCTGCTAATCCTTCCATCGGCAGTTGTCATTTTACTTCAATTTTTAATACACAATAATGATACTAATCAAACACTTATACGCACATGCGTAGTTTACTTGAGCTCGATTTTCTATTTTGGGTGGTTTGTAGGTTAGAAATTAGTTATAGTACAAAACGAAAGGTCTTCGTCGTCTACTGCACACCCCTCTGCATACCAAACCTTGTTTGTCTGTTACTTTCGTAAACATGGTTTTCGTACCTATGTGGTGAAGCAGGTGTTGAGATCCTTATCTAGAGCTTCAACTGCCACTCTGTTAGACTTAATTTATTGATTCCACTTTTATAATAGCTTCTCCTCTAGCTTCTCCTTTAGCTCTTCTCTCTGTATCAGTAGATTTAAGCTTAAAGCTAGGCGCCTCTTTAATACGGCCAAGACATTACGAGACGTACACCCTGCGCATTGAGCGCGCAAAGCAGACTTGTTAAATCTAAGGGTGCTCTATACTTTGGGGCGACAGTTATGTAGTATAGTTATGTAGTGTCTGAAGTTGTTATTGGCTAGTTTAATGCTTTGAAACGTGCATACATGCGGCGAAACCTCTAGTATTTAAATGCTAGTCTTTGCTCATTCCCTTGGGCGATTCTGACTGAGCTTTCGACCAACGCTTTCTTCCATGAAGATTTCGGCTCTTTTCTCGTGTTTGCCGCTTGCTCTGGCACAAATCCCGGGTGATTTAACCACAGGTGAAGTGTTTACTTATGCAGTTGGTGTTACTCAAGGTGGTGCTACCTACACCAAAACCCGTGTTGAGACTTACACTGGCCAGGTCACAACCACTCCCACGTCTGGAACTGCCACTACTGTGTTCACTGTTGAGAACTCGTTAGCCACTTACACAAAGACATTGGTGGTCACTTATTCGAAGCCAACAACCACTATCTCCCTATCATCTCTGTCAACTGACAGTAACACGAGCAATGATGTCACTCAAACCACCACCATCTCTTTGCAATATGAAACCTATACAAAGACTTTGACCGGTGAATCCTCAGATTTCTCCAGTAGCTCTAAAGGTGATGCTGTGACATATGGTGCTTTTGGCCTTGCTAGCGGACTATTTGCTGCTGCTGCTGCAATTCTCTTGTAGTGGTCATAATTAAATAAACGCTATAATGAACAAATCATCAATACATAACCGATTTTGATAAAGAAGGATCTGAATAACATTTTTGTCATCCTTGACTTTAATCTCTGACTTCAAACGCTTAGTTCCATTTAAGCTGGAGTTATCCTACGAGAATCGTATTTTTGGCAATTTTCAAGAGAGTTGGCATTACATAATTCTCGGATCTGTGAGTCGCATGGCTATACCGATCTAGTTGACGCTTCGACGTATCAGAACTGTTGCTGAAGAAAGATTTCTATTGAAATACACATTCATTTGGAAGATTGAGGCTTCTTGGAGAGATGATGACCTATTTTGAGAAATTGTATAATGCTTAATTGCTTGCGATGACGAGTTTTACTCTTCATGTTGCAACCCAGAAGAATTTCAAATTAACTACTTCCCTTCTCCAAAGCCAGCCTCTTTGAGAAGCCTTGGACTGTCATACCTTAGTGAACGTACTGACTCTAGCTACTCTAAGTTCCATTACAGGCTGTCTGGTATTTCAACACCCCCTTCAGTTGGCTCGGCGCTGAAGTCACAGCCTTTGGAGAGGAACATCAATGATATGTCAAGTTCGAGATAATGAACGAGACTATGCTGATATATGGTACATAGTCATACGTTATAACTCTGATCGGCAATCATGATGATAGGTATGTACGTTACATAGTCGAACACGCCAACACCCTCTACGGATGGGGTCTTGTTCTGAGAAGGACTGAGATATGAAGCTGAACAACGTTTTGGTCGTCCCAGTGGTTGACGTTTCGCAAGGCAAGACTGCCAGGCTCAACAAATTAGGGGGCCGTCCTTATTGTGGTCAAAAGCTCATGACGGGACCTTTGGTCTGTTCTGAGTGTATCCATGCTATGCATGCTGACTGTGTTGCTGACTGGTGGTCGCACTCAGACGAGTGTTCTACAGGGTGCGGATAGAATTGTCTGTCATACAGGTAATAACCACACATCAAAAGGGGTTTCCATAGTGTAATCAGATTACGAACAGGGCATTTATACACTCAGTTGTAGACACTTCGTGTGCTTTAAAGGGTCCACCCTCTCAACAGACCATTACAAATTTACCATTACAAAGCCATTCAACAGTGAAGCCCGAGGAAGATCATATACCCGGGGACTCGCGTTTCACTTTATAATTTACATTCGGATATCTGCAAACTCTAGACTTAAGCTATCAAGTCGATTTGACACTTCACTGGAAGACCAGCAACCGTGGATTTGAAGCATGTCCTGTTCGGAGATATAGAATTCCTTGTCGTGGTGGCTAACATTTACATCACCAAAAAAACACAATCGAGATACAACAATAAACACTTAGATCAATTGGCCCCAGGGGGTTTTTTTTTGTTCTCATGCCCGTGTCAAGATTCCCATGTAGACGATTTAGTGGTTGAAAAGACAGCCGCCAACTTATAGCAGATGAGGTCAAACCCCGTTAATAGCATCTACGTCTTACTAATTGTTTCTATGACTGTCTTTATCGTGTGAGAAACAATGCCACGCCACACTGCCTCGCAGATCTAGGCCATTATAACTGCAACTCGCCTCAAATCGAGCTAATGCTCAGCCTTTTTTCAAGCCAAGAAAAATCCTTCCAGAAGAGAAAACATCTTCTATTGACGACGCACAGTACTAATTCAGTGGCTGTGTGCGCCCGTTAACTGATACGGGAGCTCTGGACTAACCTTGGCATGTATCCAATAGCTATGAAGGTCCTAGCTACAGAAGCTTTTAGTGTCGAACTTTATAAAGAAATGGTTTTCCGCTACTTCTCCATCTGATGAGAAAGAATCTTACTTCAAAAGTCCTTATCATACACTCAAAATGAAGTCCTTTTGGATGTTATTCACCACTCTAGTGGCACTCGCTACAGCAAAACCAGTTAAGACGAAGCGAATGGGTACTAAGTGGAGATTAACAGGAGAAACATGTATCGAATCAGTCAGTAGAATTCATTTTCAATTTCAACCAGAAGGTAGTCGGTACAGCACTTATTGCAAATATCCACCAGCGCTAGGATCTATTCTTTACTGTGTTGGTGATTTCTATGATCCTTATTCAAGGAATTTTAACAAAACTGTTAATTTCATTGGCTCCATTTGTGGAGAAAGAGCTAATCTTGAAGAGGAAACTAGATACTACTATGATCACTACATCAATGCAACAGAATACGCTATTGACAAGAAAACATTTGACATTGAGACCACAAACTTCACATCACCGGTTTATGTCACTAAGGAAGAATCAATGGAGTATTACCTACATCTAAAGGCCTTGTACTATGAGCTAGATATGCCTAATGTATTCGCAGGTGTCTTTTATTTATTCTTTCTTGGGGTATTTACTCTGCATGCTACTTCGAACTTCTTTAAGAGAATCGGATACCGTGGTGGACTAGTCACTTATGAGTTCATCAGGTGGTATAAATCGAAGATATCTATCCCTGCACTTTTCAATGGGAGGCACACTACGCCTTTATCAATCTTCAAACTATTCACTACTCTCTTACCAACCAGATCAGAATCAATCGTCGTGACCCTGTACATTATACTCAACGTGATCCTCACATGTATTCACTATGATGTGCGTGTTTACTCTGGATCGTTCGGTGCCACTCTTTCAGAGTTCGTTGCAGATCGTTGTGGTATTCTAGCACTTGGTGGTGTCCCACTACTTGTTCTATTCGCAGGTCGTAATAACTTGTTAACATCAATAACCGGTATTCCTTATTCCACCTTCATCATATATCACAAATGGGTCGCCAGATTTGTTTTCGTTCATGTTCTAATTCACGCTGTATGCTGGTCATATGTTGCCATGGCCAATGGTTATTATGCTCATTACTTTGTCGATAATTATATGAGATGGGGTATTGTCGCTTGTGTAAGTACTGCTGTTTTGTGCTTCCAGGCATTACACATCTTCAGAACGATGTCATATGAAACATTTATTGCTGTCCATATCTTTCTGGCTGTGATATTCATGGTTGGTGCTTATTATCACTGTTATAGCCTAGGATATTTGGAGTGGTGCTATACATCCTGGGCTTTGTGGATCGGTGATAGATTACTGAGATTACTGAGAATCCTCAGATATGGATCTAAGGTTGCCACTGTCGTCCCATTAGAAAATGATCTATTTAGAGTTTCTATTCCACTAGGATCTTACAGACCATTTGACGGCTCCTATGGATATGTCTACTTCATGACCCCATATACCTTTTGGCAATCGCATCCTTTCACTATGCTTCAGTCCGCTGCTTATCCAGGGCAGTTGGTATTCACCATCAGAGCAAAAAAAGGTTTAACGAGGTACTTAAAAAGCCGAGCTAACAAGTCAGAGAAGGGATATACACATTTGCGTGTCACTGTTGAAGGTCCATATGGACACAGGCCACCATTGGAAAAATACAAGAATGTAATGCTTCTGGCTGGCGGAAATGGTCTACCAGGTCCACTGTTCCATGCATTAAATCTGTCTTCAAAACAATCCATCGAGAACCAGAACGTTAAACTGGTTTGGGTTGTGAGATCCCAGGACTACGAGGCATATGCGGATGAGATCGGAGCCTTGGTATTAAAGAAAAATGTGATAGTGGACATCTGGGTCACTGATGGGACAAATATCGATGAGAGAAGAACCAAGTTGGAGACTATAGAAACGGGTGATAAAAGGTCTTTGACGGAGTCTCAACAGTATGAGCAAAGTACCAGCTCTGCTGATAGCTCTGTTGTTCAATTTTTTTATCGCCGCCCTCAGTTAAGCAGCCTTATCTTCTCTTCAGCCACTATGGAGAGGGGAGGTTCGCTAGCCATCGTCTCCTGTGGACCTCCGCGTATGTGTGATGAGATAAGAGCACTGACTGCTGGCCTTATCAGTGAGAGTGAAAGTGTCATTGATCTCTTCGAGGAACTACAGGTTTGGTAATTGCGTATTTGCCACTTATTAGTTACTATATGTTTTATTGTGGACTGCGTAGACAAACCCGTTGTATTACTTATAGTAAGAATAGAAAAACCAGATCCGCGGCTTCCTTTTTAGTAACTTCGCTATTCAGCGCGTGAGGGAAAGACTCCAAAATTCCGCAGGAATTTCAAAGTGTAACTAACGGCTGTCTAGACCCCCAGGCAGAGACGCTTTTCGAAAGTCTTTAAGCAAGGCCAATCATAGTGGACATATAGCCGGATCTGTCAGCAACCTGTTGTCCCGTGAGATCAAGAAGTCATCATTTTGGATCGGTGACCTGCTCCTTCGCTAAGCTCTCACATATACAGAAGGAGAACCGAACTCTTTGTATCTACGCAAAGCACTCTCCTCCAAGATACCAAGATTTCCCGTGCAAATTCGCCTGTCAATCAAACCGTGCTTATACGAGATCACCACGGATCACACCACTAAAACTCACAGGAGCGTTGAAAAGTACAATGGAAGTGGGAAAGGTTGACGTTGCAGACACAACTCCTCCAAATAATAGCAACAATGATCTGGACAGAATCCCAGAGAAACAGCTCCAGCCAGCGGAGAGCACGAAGCGAAAGTATTCCAGAAATGGTTGTACAGAGTGTAAACGTCGTCGTATGAAATGCGATGAGACGAAGCCCCAATGTTGGCAGTGCTCCAGGCTTGGACGTGAATGTGTCTACGTACCGAATAGAAAGAACAAGAAACGCCGTACAAAGGTCGAGATGCAGAACGAGATGGTGAAGAAGTCACAGCCTGTAAGAACACCCATACATTCTGGAAGCTCAATAGGTGGGCCTTCTCCACCTGGTCTCGACACAGATTTCGCCTTCAATATGAACGATGCCTCACTGTTGTACAATGACTTAAATGACCTTGTCAATTGGAGACTAGAAGAGGCTCTCACTCCCAACTTGAAGTCATACATTGAAGAATCGACCATCCCATTTAATACAGACCTCAAGGATCAAAACCTGCCACTATCCACAAGCCCCTCAGAGGTTGTCTTCGATGTGCCATTAGACTTCTTCAACCTTGGAGATCCGCATAATGAATATTTAAAACGTTACTACAACGAATTCACTACATTGTCTTGCCCTTTTACCCCTACGGTGGGTATCAATCCTGTTCGTGATGTACTCCTCAGCTACGCTAAAAGAGAGACGTATCTGCTCTATGCAATTCTCGCTTGTGGTGCCCGCTTTGAACATAGAGACAGCCAGAACTCAAGGGACGACCAGGCCTATTGCTCCTATCTTTCAAGTTGTTTGAATATACTTGGTGATAACTTTGAAGATGAGGTGATGATTGCAGAGAAAGTGGAACCAATGCTGTTAACTATTTTACTTTTAACCACAGATTGTGCCTCAAGTACCAGTCTGAGATGGAGAGCACACTTGAAAGGTGCCAAAGAACTTCTGAAGAAAATCACCTTCCAGTCTGACATTTTAAACTTCTGCCGTAATTGGTTGATAACGTATGAGGTTCTCGCTGGTATGACAAACCCATATGGTGGTATCTTTCAAAGCGGTGGGAGTGAATTGGATCGATTTATCTCCAATGACACAACATACATAAATTCCTTGAAAAAGATGAACATGATTGATGTCCATGGGTTCAACTATATTGCTGGTCACATCATTCAACTCGATATCACATTCAGAGACATTATGAAGATCATGAATAGGATCAGAAAGCTCAAATTTGAAGGCAAAATCTCAAAAGAGCAGAGTCATTTGGATTCGGAAGTAAAGCCCAAAGTCATTACTATGAGAGAGTGGCACTCAATTACAAACCAATTGGATAATTTGTCTGAGATAAGTATCATTGACAAATCTGGTTTTATTCCATTATCAAATCCGAATCATCCTTCACATGGCCGTGTGAATGGATTCACTAGTATCGACTCAGTCACGCTAAGCGATGGCTCTTCTTTGGTCTTATCATGGTTTGATATTTCCCATCAGTCACACATCATCACTGCAAGAGTTGTATTTCTGACCAATGTATTAGAGATGCCTAAAACTTCTGTGTTCATTCAAGAATTGGTGGAAAAAGCATTGAGTTACATTCGGTTTCTTCATGACGTTGACCACTACTCCAATGTCTGTATGACGCATTTGCACATAATGGCTGCTGTAATTGGCAAGTGCTGTATCAACAAGAATGATCAACAACTAGTGGAAAAGTATCTGATGATATGTTTTGATATGGGATTGGCTAGTGCTGCTCACAACCTAAAGAAGTTGCAAAAGATCTGGAGAAATGAGGTCCATTCGGATGATGAAGAGGACGACGTCTTGACTTGGTAATAAATTGCGTGGCAATTGTGATAAATGATTAATTAACACGTAGTTATATGTAGGCCTAAGTAGTGGCGCATTACAGCGTTACACATGATCACTTATCGTGTGACCTCATCCCAGAGACCAACCCTTATGGACTAGACGTTAGTTACCCGGCGCGGTAGGATGTTTACGACAGAACACCCGCACACCATTTGGCGCTCGCTACGTTCGCGAAACCCGCCGCGTTGGCCTTTTGAAAAGACACGTCAAACTTCCACCACAACACGCCAAATGAACTGCCCGTTTCACCACATAACACACATACAACTCACGGGATATGTCTTGTAAGTGGCCAATCGGATCCTCATTGCAATACGATTCTCGTCGTCCAACTCTCACTGAACAAAGCACAGGATCACGTATTGCAATTGCTCTGTATCTGTGGTGGTTAAGACCCCTGTCACACTCACCACCGAGCCAATGAACTAATACTAACAAAGCAACAGTTCGTGTCCTTGATCTCGTGAAGCCTTTCACAGGCTTCCTCCCAGAGGTGATTGCCCCTGAGAGAAAGGTTCCTTTCAACCAGAAACTCATGTGGACAGGCGTCACCTTGTTGATCTTTCTCGTGATGAGTGAGATCCCATTGTATGGTATTGCCTCTTCTGAGTCTTCTGATCCTCTCTATTGGTTGAGAATGATGTTGGCCTCCAACAGGGGTACATTGATGGAGCTCGGTATCTCTCCAATTGTCTCTTCTGGTATGGTGTTCCAGCTTTTGCAAGGTACAAACGTCATCCAAGTCAACATGGAGTCCAAGACTGAACGTGAGTTGTTCCAGACTGCTCAGAAGTTGCTTGCCATCATGCTCTCCATTGGTCAGGCCACTGTTTATGTCATGACTGGTATGTACGGTCCTCCAAGTGAGCTCGGTATTGCCGTTTGTCTTTTGTTGGTTTTGCAATTAGTCTTCGCCGGCATCATTGTCATCTTGCTCGATGAGCTCTTGCAGAAGGGTTATGGATTGGGCTCTGGTATCTCTTTGTTCATGGCCACCAACATCTGTGAGCAGATCTTCTGGAAAACTTTCGCTCCAACAACTGTTAACAATGGTCGTGGTGAAGAATTTGAGGGTTGTGTTGTCGCCTTCTTCCACTTGTTGGCTACCAAGAAGGATAAGAAAAGAGCTTTGATCGAGGCTTTCTACAGACAAAATTTGCCAAACTTATTCCAGTTGATTGCAACTTTGATTGTCTTCTTCCTCGTTATCTATCTTCAAGGTTTCCGTTATGAGATCCCAGTTAGATCTACTAGACAGAGAGGTCCATATGGTTTGTACCCAATCAAATTGTTCTACACCTCTAACACTCCAATCATGTTGCAGTCTGCCCTGACCTCTAACTATTTCTTGATCTCTCAGATGTTGTTCTCCAGATTCCCAAACAACCCAATCATTCGTCTGATTGGTGTTTGGAGTGCAAGACCAGGTGGCGTGCAATTGTTTGCCACTAATGGTATTGCCTACTACATCCAGCCACCATTTTCGCTTGCTGAGGCTCTTTTGGACCCAATTAAGACTGTGATCTATGTTGCTTTCGTCTTAGGCTTGTGTGCTGTTTTCTCTACGACTTGGATTGAGATTTCTGGCTCCTCCCCAACCCACGTTGCTAAGCAGTTCAAGGACCAAGGTTTAGTTATTGCCGGTCACAGAGAGACTTCTGTTTACAAAGAGTTGAAGAGAATCATTCCAACCGCTGCTGCTTTCGGTGGTGCTTGTATTGGTGCTTTGTCTGTCGCCTGTGATTTGCTAGGTACTTTGGGATCTGGTACCTCCATCTTGTTGGCTGTTACCACTATCTACTCTTACTATGAGTTGGCTGCTAAGGAAGGTGGATTCCAGCAAAATGTTGTTTCCGGTTTCTCTGACTTGATGTGAGAAGCAACTAGGAGGACTTTCATTCATTCACATACAACATTGGATGCCTTAGTCCAAACAAAAAAATAACCACATGTATGGCATTGAGCATTTTCAGTTCCCGGCTTTTGTACTTTACCTCTTTTACAATCCCATCATTTTAACTATTTTGACAATTCTGAAGATCTAATGGGAATCTGATTTTACAAGGAATATCATGGTCTTTCAAAGCTACAACGAAGATAAAATTCACTTAATTTAACTAAAAATTACTATGCTGTAGCAAATTGGTTTTCCCTTGTGCATTCATTATAACATGACGACACCCACTTTACTCAATGCGTCTGAATCCAGTTGCTTGTCTTTAGTCAATCCACCAGAGATGAATTTAGCTCTGTAGTTGAATAAGTAGTAATTGAGCGTACCATCTCCTGCACCAAACTTCAAATCTTGCAAAAACAAGTTGTTATCTTGTGATGTCAAAGCGTTGAAGACGTCAACCTTTAGACCCTTAGCTATGATCAAAGCATCATTGATGAGTTCACATAGACGCTTTTTGAGCAATGGTCTCACAGTTTTCTCATCCCCGCTGAATGCGACATCGGAGGCATAGTAGAATAAGTATGCAATACCTAATTCATCATGCTGTGCATTGTTAAGAACTGTGAATGGTAACAAATAGAATGAGAATACGTCTGAGATCACACCTTCATCATTTTCAACAACAAAAGTGTGAACGACTTTATCATCATCTTTTATGGTCAAATCACCAAACAGCCAATGCTTGATCTCTTCATCAGTGAAGTCCTGAATCAAATCGTATCTTTCTTGATACTTGCGAAGAAGGGTACATACCTGATCGAAGTCCTCAATCGTTACACGTCTTAGGTTTTTGATCTTGCCGGTATTTCTGAGTGTGTATTTAGCAATCATCTGTGTCTTCGTCACGTTTTCTGGAAGATAAGAGAAGCCAACATCATGGAGTTTACCCCAGTTGAGTGGTCTGTGGTAATAACGGGACACTGATACTGGTGATGGAAGCACAACACCAGCTGTGTACAAAGCTTGAAAGATCCCTTGCAGATTGACTCTTCTAGTGACTTCTTTAATAAGAATTGGAGCGAGTCTCTTGGATCTAAGCTTTTTGTGTACACAAATGAAATTGATCTCAACAGCATCGACAGCATTAGTTCTAACTCTGAGGCCTGCTGGGGTGCCGGCAATGAAACCGATGAGGCGTCCAGAGGCCTTGACTCTGACACCAACGTGCCACTCTTTTTTATATCCTGGCGGTTTCAAAGCCCAGTCCAAGAAGTCAGCAGAGTACTTGAATCTGAAAGTGGAGTCAGCGTCCTCGACGTAGTTTTCGTAGAGTAGTTTGAACACCTCGTCACGATCCTCGGCCTTGTCAAGGTCCAGATCGGCCCACTCGAACTCCTTGAGCAAGGGCAGAGGCTCGGTAGAGATTTGATCGACGGTCTTATGCTCAATAGGACCTTCTTCGGCAATCTTCTCGTCGAAGGTGGGCACAGGCTGCGTCTTCCAGAACTTGTAATCATCCATGGTTTTCTGCTGCTCGGCGTCGAGCGTGCCACCCTCGGCTAGCTTCTTCAACAGCTCCTCAATAGCTTTTTTGGACATTCCCCTACAGCTGTCTTTTATAAGGTGGTTAGTGAATCTCTTAGACTCCTCGTTATATGATTCGTACCGCATCAGCTCGACGTTCACCGGCTTGCCCGTGCCAAAATGGCAGACATCTGATAGTCGCTTATGATGAAATATATTTAAAATTATTGGCGATGGCTACTGTGTTGTTTGGCCATACAATAAATCAGTAGTCTGACACTCTATGTATCTAGCTCGGATGTGCATTGAAGTAATAAATATTCTGAGAAGACCGCTCTAATGCCCCAAGTGCTGCCCCTACCGCATCATCTCGTCTGCTCTGAAAACTTTTTGTTCCCCCTCTGTGCTATACGCATCAACGTCTCTCGATGAGGCACGAATTTACCGTAAAAGCCTCTACAAAAGCATATCAAGATGATCTCCTCTACAACATGGGTGCCGAGGGGATTTGCTTCCGAGTTCCCGGAGAAGTATGTGCTTGATGATGAAGAAATGGAGAGGATCAACCAGCTGGCGCAGCTTGAGATTGCAGATGCTAAGAGTGGACTCCAAGCTTTAGAAGAGGACGGCGAGGTGATCAAGGCAGAGGATAAGGCCCAGATTG
Organism: Petasospora mycetangii; assembly: GCA_003708295.3. Taxonomy (NCBI): domain Eukaryota; kingdom Fungi; phylum Ascomycota; class Saccharomycetes; order Phaffomycetales; family Wickerhamomycetaceae; genus Petasospora; species Petasospora mycetangii. The sequence goes on from PPNU03000001.1 coordinate 361,228, forward strand.
CTGCTACACAATTCCAGGACCAGGCAGAGAAGGACGATGACCTAGCTGAGTATGATCTCGAACACTACGATGATGAAGTAGACGCTGAGGGTCAGCCGGTCGGTATGTTCCCAGGTCTAAGCGAAGAAGTTCAGTTCCACGAAGGTGAGGAAGGTGATGACCCATACATCACGTTACCAGCTGAAGAAGATGTTCAGGAGGAGAAATCTGAATTCCAGGTTTATCCAACAGACAATTTGGTTCTCGCTACAAGAACTGAAGATGAGGTTTCGTACCTTGATGTCTACGTTTACGATGATGGTGCTGGTGCTCCACAAGGTGCAGCAGAGGAAGAGGAAGATAGGCTTGATCCTGATGTCGCCAAAGGAATGATTAGAGACAGTGCTCTTTACGTGCATCACGACCTCATGCTCCCAGCTTTCCCACTCTGTGTTGAATGGATCAACTACAGACCAGGCAGTGACGAAAGCAACAATGTCGGTAACTTCGCTGCTATAGGTACATTCGACCCACAGATTGAGATCTGGAACTTGGATTCATTGGAGAAATCCTTCCCAGATGTCATCCTTGGTGAACCATCTGCCAACTCTTACAATGCCATCAAGTCTAAGAAAAAAAAGAAATCTAAATCTAAACACGTTACAACACATCACACAGATGCCGTTATCTCCCTCGCACACAACAAGTTCCATAGAAATGTATTGGCGTCTACCTCAGCGGACCACACTGTTAAGCTTTGGGATTTGAACACAGCTGTTGCTGTTCGCTCTATGGATACTATTCATTCAGGCAAGAACGTGTCAAGTTCTCAATGGCACCCTGACGATGGTGCTATCTTACTCACAGGTGGATACGATGGTCGTATTGCCATCAGTGATGTAAGAATCAGTGATGCCAAAGAAATGTCTAAGTTCTGGTCCGTAGGTTCAGAGGACATTGAAAACATCAGTTGGAATACTGGTGAGCAATTTTTGGCCGGTACTGATCAAGGTAATGTCTACTGTTTCGACATTAGAAACCAGGACAAACCATTGTGGACCTTACAAGCTCATGATGCTGGTATTTCCTCTCTGCAAGTCAACAGACACATCCCAGATATGCTTGTCACGAGTGCAGTGGGTGAGAAGGCTATTAAGCTTTGGAAGATTCCTAATGGTGCTGAAAGTAACAAGGGCCCATCGATGGTATTATCTAGAGATTTCGGTGTTGGTAACGTTTTGACAACTTCGTTCGCTCCAGATATTGAGGTCGCTGGTAATATTGTTGTTGGTGGTGTTAACAAAGGACTGAAGATGTTTGATATATTTTCTAATAAGGCTGCTAGAACCAACTTTAGAGATTCTTTGAAGGTTGTACAAAAGAATGCTAGAGAGGAGGCTAAGGCACAAGGGAGAGCATCTAGAATGGCCAGAAAGTACCAAGGTGATTACAAAGAGACTATCATGGAGCCTGAAAGTGATGGTGATGATGAAAGTGAAGATGACGATGGTGATGACGATGGCATGGATGAAGAGTGATCCCTTGTATATTAGTATTTTGATCCGCATCAATCAATAAACTACATTTAATTGATCTACTAAAAACGACAAATAGAGCTACAACAATTTTTTACGAATTTAAACCTCATGCTATTAAAAGAATGATAAAAAAGAGATGACAAAAATAATGAAAGCAACGTTCCATATGGTGAGACCCATTAATGGGTCTCTGCTATTAGTACAAGTGAAATGTGTGGGTTGGGGTGGGGAATATGACATAAGAAGAGTGCGTAAGAATCAATTTAAAAAAAAAGAAAATGACATGACAAGATAATGATTGAAATGAAAGTATGAAAAAAGGTATCAAGAAAATCAGTCCTTGGATTTCTTCTTCTTTTTCTCGGACTCGCCGCCCTCGCTCTTTCTCTTCTTGTCTTTCTTCTCCTTCTTCTCAGACTTCTCCTTCTTCTCAGACTTCTCTTTCTTCTCTTTCTTCTCTTTCTTCTCAGATTTATCTTTCTTTTCCTTCTTCTCCTTCTTCTCCTTCTTCTCAACCTTAGTCTCCTCCTCGTCAGCGTCTGGGATCTCGATATCCAGATCGTTGTACAAAGACATAGCCTCAGAGATAGCGTCAGCGTTCTTCATTGTTGGGGCACCAGAGTCGTAGAAGTTCAGTCTCTGTTCAACCTGTTTCTTCAAAATTTGACCAAAGACATTTGTTGGCTGGTCAGAGTAGTTATCAATTCTGGAAGCGATAGTACACTTGTTGGCCAAATATCTGGAGATTCTACCTTTGTTCTTAGCAGCCGCTCTACCAATGAAAGTAGAGTGATAGATCAAACCGTACTTTGGAGTGTTACCTTTAGTCTTCAGAGCTCTGAAAAGGGCCTTCTCAGCACCAAGAATTTGCACGGTAGAAGCAGCCTGCTTAGACAAGTTTGTCAAAGAACCGGCATGGGAGATCAAACGAGCACCAATAACTTCACCAATCAATTCAGACAAGTTAGGAGCAACGGTGTGCATTTTGTCCTCCAAGTAGTTGTACAAAGATCTTCTGTATTCTGTGATGGAAACGACTCTTTGAGCGAACACGAGCAAGTTGTCAAAGTCCTGTTCGGAGATATCCTGACCCATAGAGATTCTGGCGTTGTCAATAACGGCTTGAGCCAGACCGGAGTCATTGTTGAGCAAAGCGGTCAAGTCGTGGAGCTTGTCCTCGTTCAAAGAAGCCTTGTCCTTAATGAAAAGTGTGAGTTTAGCAAATGTGTAGTTGTCTGGGACGAGCTTGGCGAGCTCTGGGAAATGCCAGCCGTACCACTCCTTGACACGCATGGAGAACGTGTTGATGTCCTTGTCTAACTGGTCAAGGAGAGCAATGGCCTGAATGATGTGGTTGTCGTTCTTCTGAACGGAGAATTTCACTTTAGCACGAGAGTAAGCATGACCAAGACCGAGCTGAGCACGTTCAATGTCACCTTCTTGAAGGCCCTTGAGCAATTTGTCACCGTGTTGTCTGATACCTCTAAGGAGATCCTGTACAAGTTCTGAAGCAACACAGTCAATGAATGGGAAGGCTTCCTTGATGGATGGACCCAAGTTCTTGTCAGAGATACCTACCACAATCTGCTTCTTAGAGGAACCCTTTGGGATGTTGAGCTCAATGACGGACTTCAAGTACTCAGAGACCAAACCTTCAGAGATCTCGTTAGCGTTCTCCAAAGCCTGGGCAGCACCTTTGAAAGGAGCAAAAGACACGAGTTCGACCATCTTGGAGAAGTTACCCAACTCGCCAATCTGCTGTTGGACTTCTTTGAGCTTGGAGCCAATGTTGTCCTGCTGGAGCTTGACCTTAAACACGGCGTAGCCGGTGGCCTCTTCGAAGAGGAGGAAGTCTATAGGAGCGGACATCCTTTGGTTCTCTGAAGTTGTCTTCAACTAAGGTAATCCTCACGGCGATGAGCTCTTGCCTGAAAAACTTTTGAAGGAGAGCGCACACAGTACAAAAAAATTTTCAGGACCGAGGGCACCAGAAGACCCTCGGAAATTGATAAAGATTGAGTACTCGCTGAATCTGGAAAATTACCCAATCTGGCTCATCGAGCGAGAAGGAAGAAAAAAAGAAGCTCTCGACTTCGGCGTATAGTAAACAAGACAGCACGACCAAAAATATTACCAGACGTCCATTGAGAAAGGAACTTCCTAGAAATGTCCGACGTGTTTGTGGTCATCCACCTCGCTACTACGGGCGACGACCATGGCGCTTACGTCAGCAGGGATACCGCAGAGGTGATTGAAGTGGCGTGGAGATTGTTGGACGCCCATACGCTCGAAGAGCTCGCACGCGACAGCACCTTGATTCGTCCTGTTAACACCCCGATCACACCGGCCTGCACCGGCTTGACCACTCTGACGTGGGAGCACGTACGCAGTGCTGGTACTTTCAAGGATGCCGTCTCTAAGCTGGATGCTTTTGTCCATGACCGTGTTACTTCTAAAGGGCTCGACTTCACTTTTGTCACACTGAGTGCCTGGGATCTGAGAGTGCAGCTTCCAAGAGAGGCCCGTGACAAGAGCGTTGTGCTGCCTCCATATCTTCAGCATGCTCGTGTTTTCGATCTGAAGCAGGAGTATTCACGTTGGCAAGCCCACCACCCAGAGGCTCTGTCCTACTCTGCCTCCAACCTTCAAAGCATCATCACCGCTTTGGAAGTTGAGCTTGACACTTCTTCGACAACAACACCATCTCCACCGCCATCTGCGGCTGCTCCGATTACAATCTCCTCCGATACATCGCGCTCTGATTCTCCATCCATCATTACCCCCGTCTCTACAAACAACTCCTCACCGGCAACTCAGCCACGTCGTGCCTCTGAAGAGGTCAACTTATTGTCATCCATCCTCAAAGCTTTGGTCAAGAAGAGCACCCCATTAGAGGACCATCCAGATGTTCTGACACGTCCATTCGATGCACGTGCCGATGTACGAGCATTCCTGGCAGAGAGATCTAAAGTCTTGCACTTATCCAATTTGCCTAACGATACTACACAGAGTGAATTAGAAAGTTGGTTTACTCAGTACGGCGGTCGTCCGATTGCATTCTGGACTCTAAAGACTCCAGATCAGCATAAACCAACTGGTTCGGGTTTTGCTGTGTTTGCATCTCATGAAGAAGCATCAGAGTCACTAGCTATGAATGGTCGTGCCTTAAATGAAAAGTCTATTGAGGTTCAGCCTTCTAGTGCTAGAGTCTTAGATCGTGCTCAAGATATCTTGACCCCATTCCCGCCTTCCAAAAACAGACCAAGACCGGGTGATTGGACTTGTCCATCTTGTGGCTTTTCCAATTTCCAACGCCGTACTGCTTGTTTCAGATGCTCTTTCCCTGCTGCATCAGCTGCTGCTATCCAAGAGTCAATGTACACTGGTCAATCGCAGTCTCAAACTCAGGCCCAACTAACACAGCAGCCACAGCAGCAACAACAGCAACAACAGCAACAACAGCAACAGCAACAACAGCAACAACAGCAGACTGGTATTCCACAGCATCAACAGCAACAACATCAGCATCAACAACAGACAAATGGGCACATTAACCAGAACAATCACGGCAATAATAACCATCATCACCATCAGCAACATCATCATAACAACCACCACAGTAATCAAAACAATCAAAATAACAACACACATCAATCTCAGAACAACAATGGACAACAAAGAGCTTCAAGTGTTCCATTTAGAGCTGGCGATTGGAAGTGTGGTAATGAAGGTTGTGCTTATCACAACTTTGCCAAAAACATTTGTTGTCTGAGATGTGGAGCACCAAGGGTTCAACAGATTGTTGGACAACAGCCTGCTCAATCTCAACCACTTGGTATTAATCAAATGTCAATGACCCAAGGATTGTCTCAACCATTAATGACACAGAATCAACCACAACAATTGCCAGTTCAGCAAGGTTTTTATAATGGGTACGATGGAGACATGAAAGACCTGTCTTCAAAGATGGGAAACATCGCATTGGGGTATATGAAGGAGTAAGAAACAATACGGGAGATTTTAGACAAAAGTAAATGAAGTTGATTTTATTCTGGTTTAAGCAAGAAAAAAAGTTATAACACTGTTTGCATTTGCATTTGGGTAAATTTTGGACTGATTTATTTAGTTTTATATAAAAAGGATGGATATGAATCTACAATTATGTCTTTTGAAATAACTTTATTGATTTTGTACGTCTCACCCATGATACAGTAGAATCACAAGCGAGGCTTGAGCTCCTACTTCATGTCAACAACAGCTCTGATGCACTCACCTTTGTGCATATCATCAAATGCAGAGTTGATGCCTTCCAATGGCTGTCTGTGGGTGATAAATTCTTTGACCATCAGCTTACCATTAAGAGAGTCTTCAACAAATTGTGGTAATTGGGAACGACCTTTAACACCGCCGAAAGCAGAACCTTTCCACACACGACCAGTAACCAATTGGAATGGTCTTGTTGAGATCTCCTGGCCGGCAGCTGCGACACCGATGATGATGGATTGACCCCAACCTTTGTGGCAAGCTTCGAGAGCTTGTCTCATGACATGGACGTTACCAGTACAATCAAAAGTATGATCCAAGCCACCATCTGTCATTTCAATAAGTTTATCAACAATGGTAGTACCTTTTGGTAATTCTGTTGGGTTGACGAAATCAGTGGCACCGACCTTGTTGGCCCACTCTTTCTTGTTATTGTTGATATCCACCATGATAATCTTAGAAGCCTTACGCTGAACTGCACCTTGGACAACGGACAAACCAACGATACCAGCACCGAAGACGGCAACGGTGTCGCCCTTCTGAACGTTAGCGGTATTAATGGCAGCACCATAGCCTGTTGTGACACCACAACCGAGAAGACAAGTGTTATCTCTTGGAGCATCTGGGTTCACAGCAACAACGGAGACATCAGCAACAACGGTGTATTGGGCAAAAGAAGAACAGCCCATAAAGTGGAGAAGTTCTTTACCAGTGGCCTTGTGTCTGAAACGAGACGTGCCATCTGGCATGACACCTTTACCTTGGGTGGCACGGACAGATCCACACAGGTTGGTCTTACCAGACTTACAGAACTTGCATTCTTTGCACTCTGCTGTGTACAGAGCAATGACCGAATCGCCGACTTTGACGGAAGTGACACCTTCTCCAACTGATTCGACAATACCAGCACCTTCGTGACCTAGAATGACCGGGAAAGCACCTTCTGGGTCCTGGCCGGACAAAGTGTACGCATCTGTGTGGCAAACACCGGTGTAGTCAATTTTAATTCTGACCTCATGGGCTCTTGGTGGAAGAACCTCAATCTCTTCAATGGTCAATGGCTTCTTGGCCTCCCAGGCAACAGCAGCCTTACAAGTGATAGTTTTACCAACGGTGGACATTTTTAGTCTTTGATCTGAGTGTGTCTTTAGGCTGTGTAACCAATTTACTTTAGTTCAGTGTCGAAGACAAAGTCAAAGAGGCACCTCTCCGGTTTAAATAGTGCCAAAAGAGACGAGCACTCTCTCCCCTCAAGCAGATACGGACTTGTTGCCCGGATCAGGAGCGAAGTTCCCGGCCGCGTCCCACACTCCGATTGGCTAGTGCGGTTGCAACTCCGGACCGTTCTTTCTCTCTGTCTATGATCTGTGTATGTGGTGATTTGTGGCCCCTTTGTAATACGTTTAGCACCTATGGGTGGGTCTCGCTCGAGCTGTAGGCCCTTCCGTGTTTGGTTAGTAATTGTGTCCTTGCTGTCCGATGGTGTTCCGTGGATGGAGCGGAACAGCAACAAACACTGTCTTTACTCTTGGCTCACCACATTGGGTTGGTTACTCATCATGTCGTGTGTGCTATTTCAGTGCTTAGAAACAGCTGCAGGTCTCTATGCTCCCCATCTAGATATTAAGGGTTTGTGATCCTCTCGAGTGTTCAAATTTTGTATATGTGAGACAGACACGTAATGATATAACCTCAGAAAACGAGTGCCAAATATTACTTCCCATATACAGTAATGCGGATTTGAGCGTGCTAGCTATATATGTGACACATTAGTGGTGTTTGATTAACCTCTATACATAGTTAGATGGAAAATCAATTTGCCAAATCGGGCAATTATCGCGCTACCACCCAGGTTCCCTGTTTCTGTCCCCCACGAACTCACCCACAAGGGCTCGTATCGTCTCTTTCCTGACTCATACCTCTTTTCTGTTCGTGTAACCATTCAAAAGGAAGAGAAGGGTAGCACAAGGATACCCTGATGGATACCAGGAGTTCACCACGCACACGCTCCAAGGAGCCGAGAGTCAACAAGCAAAAAGCACAACAGCGTTCCCCACACACACAGCATAGCCAACTACACAGCAACCAACATAGACATTCTTTTGGTGGTTTTGAGAGTGGTGGTAAAAACACAACTAAAGAAATGAAGGAGGAGGTACCTCCAATGGCCCGTTTCCAACGCAGCTCCTCGTCGTTTGCATCACCGTCGTCCCCTTGGGCTCGTCGTCGCTCTTTCTTATCTCCTGCCATGTTGAGTAATGAGAAGCACTTGGTATATGAATTGAGTGCTGCTAGGGCTTACGGCCTGGAGAATAGTAATATTCCAACATATTCAATATCACTCAGGGAAAGTCAGGGTTTTACATGGAATCAAGACCTCTTCGCCTCCCAGTATCAACAACAATCAAGCGTTATATATGACGACGGCGATGATGATGATGATAATAATAATGCAATTATTGACGATGACGATGATGAGTTTGATCAAAGTGATTTCAATGATCTGAGAAGACGTAGAAGGTTCAGCTCAACAAGAAGAGCTTACTCTTATTCTATGTCAAATTCTGAAGGTGTCATACAAAAAGTTAAGGTAATTGACGTTACATTGGATGATGAAGATGAAGATGAAGATAACGAGTCCTCAAACGATAAGAAGTGATTCATTCACTTAATGATACAGCTATAAATACGTCTGTAAATACGACTTATGACAAACACACACTCACTCTCACACATCTTCATCGGTTTCTTCTACTTCAGAACCAACTTCCGATTTCCTATACGCATATAACTGCTTCTGAAGAATCTATTTCTACTTCTTTTTTATTATTTTTTCACATGGATATCATATAAAGGTTTATCGTTTTTAGCCCTTAACTTCAAGTAGTCAATATCACAAATATAAACCCAAGTTATTAACACTCTTACCACTATGTACAACCAAGTTCAAAGTCTTCTTGAACTCTTTACCAAGATCAAACTTTTGCGTTAATAATGCACCCAATTCTTCAATTGCAAATTCGTTAACTTTTTCAAATCCAGGTACACCTTCACTTTGTAAAATCAATGCATTAACATCCTTACCAAGTTGTTTCGACTGTGATACCAAAGCACCAGAAATACCGGTAACGACAAAAGGGGGAATTAAAGTCGGGTACTGTGTAGACCATTTATGAGATAAGGTGCAGATGAGCTGATCAAATGGCACGCTTCCTGGTGTTACTGTAACAATATCAATGTCGACATTCAGAAGAATCTCAGAGGCAAGAAATGTATAGTTGATCTTATCCAAATCATCAAAGTTCTGCACCATACAAACAGAAAGCTCGTCGGTGTACTTTACAACAGCACACTTGTAGCTTAATACTTCTTCGAAGGAGTCGCCGTCTTCAACGCTATACAACTGCTCATCTTCAATGAACTCATCTCTTTCAACACGTCTCATGAACTTCTTCTTGATGACGAACTCGGCCACTGTGTTGTGCTGTGGGACACATCTGTTAAGTGTATCCGGTATAAACTTTAGGGTGTCTGGAATCACCAGCAATGTTCCTTTCAGAGCCTTAAGTGATTCCCTATCGCTTGTAGCGACCGTTGGCAATGGCTGCGGTGTGGAGTAGTCCTCTTCCAGATCGGTCAAAAGATGGCGCGGTGCCCTCGTTTCTGTCCACGGCTTGAACTGTTTGGTTAAGTGTTAGTGGGTCATTCCCAGCTCACTGTTCACGTTGCCAATACATACCACCATTTTCTTAGCTATTTACGTGGTTTACCTGATTTGCCTCGTTCGCCACTGTTGATCTGTGTATATCTGTTCACTGTGAGGTTTTCGAGGAAGAAAAAAACGCTCGACCACACACAAAGTGAAAAGAATCAACTGGTAGGGTGTCAGTTGAGAAAGAAACACAGTACAGTCACGAGTATGGCCGACTTTGAAAAGATCTCTATGGAGTTTAGCAGGCTTCAAACAGAACTGCAAACGCTGTTAGCCTCTCGTCAACAGCTGGAAACGCAGTTTCAAGAGAACGACATCGTCCTCAAGGAGTTTGCCACTTTGGAGGATGATGCTAAAATTTACAAGCTTACAGGGCCTGTGCTACTGCCTCAAGACAAAGCAGAGGCAAATATGAACGTGGAGAAGAGACTGGAGTTCATCAAGAATGAAATTGAGAGGGTAGAGGCAAACATCAAGACAACACAGACGAAACTAGAAGAACAAAGAAACAAACTGATAGAGATACGTACATCTCAAGCTCAGGCTCAAGCTCCTCAGGTTGAGGCTTGATCTGATCTGATTTAATCGATTACGAGAATGGATATCTACACCATTCAATTCTTTCAAAAGTCATCATGTCGTATATGTAAGCTATATGTTTCTTGAGTGTAGTTCTGCGATCTTATCCTCTAGACACTTGACTCTTGATCAAGTTGATACCAGATACAGCAGTATGGAAAAAGAACTCCTCAGCATCATTATAGACTTGGCCCAAATCGTCTATACCATCAAGTCTCTTTTCTGCCAATTGCATAGTCTTGATGAATTCAGGAGACTTGTCAGTGGCCATGAACAGCTCTAATGCGACGTAACTCGAGCTAAGAGACAGCCTTTTAGAGTACCAAGCAAAGTCATTAGACTTATCACCAGAATAGAATCTGATGTCATCACTCAAGTTATGTAATTCTTGTGAAGATTCAGCGAAATTCGGTGGTAGTACCAAATATGTCTGTAACTGTGTTAAATGCTCAGCATATGGTGCATTCGCCATAAGTCTTTTTTTGACCAGATACTTGACCTTTTCTCTTTCACCATGAAGAGTAGTGAACTCTTCCAATTGAGTAAATTCTTTTAATCTAATTCTTTCTCTCATGAGATAGAACTTGATGAGGTCGAAAGTGCCATTAGAGAACAACGACTGGATAGCATCAGAGTAACCAAACGTTCTGGAGCTCTCCAAAATAGCCTTATGCTGAAATCCAAACTTAGGAACATAGTCCATTGCTCTCTCCAAGATCTTATACTTCGGAGACTCTGGATTGAAAATTGGATCATCCTCGTGCTCAACGGAGTGGTAAAGCCTTGATGAGCGTAGCAACGGCAATGGCTGGGCCACTCTGGCACCAAAAAACGCTGTTGATGGTCTCACCAGGCCCTGGTAGCGGATATTCTTGAACATTTTCTTGCTTTATACAGTCTAAAAAGCTCCAACAGAGACTAAATAATTCAAAACCCTTCTATCAATTGCGGGTGTCGGTGCCCAAATGGTCTGACTTTCATAGAGATGTGGACCTCGCGCTTATTACCCTAAATGGATATATCCTAACTAGCGCTTTTATGTGTCTTTTTCATGGGGGTTTTCCCTTTGTTTACTGTATGGCACAATATTTTGTCTCCCACAATGGAATGTGCTAAAATCCTGGGGAAGCTGGCACGTGAAATACGTAAAAACAAAATCATCCTTTTACAAATAGTGTATGGGCATCCTCCTGTGCCAACGACAAAACACACACCAAATTTCAAGAGAAACTCTTATCTCCAACTGAGTGCTCCAAAAGCTGCTGCAGAGATCAACACGGGAAGCATACTCTATACAGTCCACGATGAGCGCGCTGCCGCCAGATATGGACCCTACAAAGCAGCCACTAAGGGTGTTTAAAGCGCAGCTCACTGTGTGTGTTGTGCTTGGTGTATCGGCGTTTCTTACTTTCTGTCTTCTACGCTATCGTTGGCCACACATCTATGCCGTGAGAACGCTACGAAAGAAAGACCTTCGTCAACTACCAAAAACATTCTTTGGGTGGTGTACAACTCTGTACCGGGTTACTGATGAAGAAGTTCTGGAACATGCAGGACTCGATGCATTTGTGTTCTTGGGGTTTTTCCGTATGGCGATCAAGTTTTTTGCCACATGTGGTGCCATCTCTCTTTGCTTCATTGGACCAATACGATACTACTATACGGGATTTTTCGACAGTGATGGAATATCGTGGGATGAAAGCTGGAAATTGACAGCTTGGAGCAAAGACCAAGATCCACCCGAAGATTCCGGGCAGTATAAAGCCGCATGGATGTATACTGTTTTCACCTACGTCTTTACATGGCTTTGCTTCTATTTCCTTTGGAGACAAACTGAAACTGTTGTCTCTGTCAGACAAAAGTACCTTGGACAACAGAACTCCATCACTGATCGCACGATTCTCTTAGAAGGTCTCCCAGAAGAGTTCAACCCAGGTGACTATACAAGTGGTGCTTCATCATCAGATTCTCTTTCGCAGCTATCGGAGGCTCAACATCAACAAGACCTCCGTCTCCCATCCAAGTTTGATGAGGAAAGACTCAAAAAGTACATTGAAGAACTAGGTATTGGAAGAGTCAGGGACATTTATATTTCATCTGACTGGAGTGATCTCTGTGGGCTGTTCCAAAAAAGAAAGAAAATACTTCGTAAATTGGAAGTTGCTTATGCTAAATTGAACCCATTACAAGTTGAAGTGTACACATCAGGTAACTTGGAGCCATCAGTAACACCAAGTGAGCCATTTCAATCGTATGGTGAAGATGATTCAGTGCTGAAGGGTAAAAGACCAACTTCTAGGCTTGGTTTTCTTGGATTGTTCGGTGAAGAAGTTGATACAATCGACCATTATTCAGATCAGCTGGATAGAATTGATCACAAAATACGTAAAGCTCGTGCTGAAAATGGCTTCAAATCTGCTCGTGCTGCTTTTGTTACCATGGATTCTGTCGCTTCAGCCCAAATGGCTGCTCAAACAGTATTAGATCCACATGTTTATAGGCTCATTGCTCGTCTTGCACCAGCTCCACATGATGTCCGTTGGGATAACTTATGTTTATCAAGACGTGACAAGTTCCTTAGAGCCAATATCATCTCTATTATCATTGGATTCTCCACCGTCGGCCTTATCTTCCCTGTCATTTACTTATCAACATTCATCAATTTGAAGACAATTCAGAAATTTTGGCCAGCTTTAGGTGATTTTATTGCCGAATCTGATCTTTTTACCTTGCTCATAGGTTTGATCCCACCATATCTTTATACCCTGTTGAATGTTTCGGTGCCATATTTTTACCAATACTTATCAACTTTACAAGGATACATCTCTGATGGGCAAGTCGAACTTTCATCACTTTCCAAGAACTTTTTCTACCTATTCTTCAACTTATTTTTGATCTTTACACTGGCAGGTACGGCTACAAATGTTTGGGCTTTGTTCTCTGACACTACAAAAGTCGCTTATGAATTAGCCAATTCTTTGAAAACATTATCTCTCTTTTATGTTGATCTCATCTTGCTTCAAGGCCTTGGTATGTTCCCTTTCAGGTTACTCCAAGTTGGTGATGTTTCCTTGGAGATCTTCTCCAAGTTGTTCTACTGTCGTACAGCTAGAGACTTCAGAAAACTTTATTACGTACCGCCAATCTTTGACTTCTCTCTCATTTTACCACAGCATATACTCATCATGATAATCACAATGAGTTACTCCATCATGTCCACAAAGATTGTCACGGCTGGTTTAGTGTACTTCCTCCTTGGTTATTACACCTACAAATATCAACTTCTTTATTCCATGGTCCATCCGCAACACTCCACTGGACAGGCATGGCCCATGATTTTTAGAAGAGTTTGCCTTGGACTAATCATTTTCCAAATCACAATGGCTGGTACATTAGCTTTGGAACATGCTTTCATCTTGGCTATCTTGATCATTCCATTGTTATTGAGTACTTGCGTTGTCGTTTACACTTTTGAAAAGGATTACTTACCGCTATCATTCTTTATCGCCCTCAAAGCTATTAAGAAGCATTCTGGTAATAATGATGACAATGAAGGATCTTCAACTGCAATAGTCATCACTGAGTCCACACCGCTCAATGAGAGACAAAGAGCTCTGAAAAAACGCAGAAGCACCATAGATGAAACGAGAGAAGAACATAAAACATACATGTGTCCATACTTAACTGATCCATTGGATGGTCCATTGATTGGGTTTGACGGTGACTATATCCAGCAAATTCATTATGAGCCAACAAGTCTACGCGAAAGAGTAGTAAGAAAGTATAACATTGTTTCAGAATGGGAGTAATAAACATTGCCTATTGGGTATTTCGTTGAGTATGTCTTTTGATTTCTTGAAGCTTCATTTTCTTGGCATCCTCGTTAATAATGTAGACTGGTCTGTGGTTCTTATTGATTGGATATTCACAACTGATTCCAATCTTGTCACACCTGATGCATGTTGGGAATCGTTCATCGCACTTGATATGTCTCAGTCGACATACAAAGCATCCAAAGTTTGAACGAGGACGAAAATATACCCTTTTGCGAACTCTCGTATTATTACTAGTCTCTTCTCCTGTGTGCTTGACTGGGTGGGACTGTATCAGGGAGTATGGTTGTGGGTAGTGGAGGGCTCTGTGTTGCACAGGCATCATCTGCTGGTATGAAGGATGAATACTATCGCTTAGTAGGTCCGCTGGTTGGTGTACTTGTGAGGAGTTGACTGGAGAAGTGATGCTTAATTCTATGTGAGGTTCATTCAATGTCTGTGTCTGCTGATTTTCGTATGACTCCAAATCAAGTAGCATTTCGAGATCGAAGTCGTTTTGGGAAAGGAAAGGCGACTGCTCTTGGTCGGAAAACCCAATATGGGTCCTTTCTGAAGGGATCTCATGCCTCATTTGTGGCATATTTGCTTCACCTGATAATAATTCAGCTTTCGGAAATACCTGTCTTTTTCTTTTAGGATTGTAAAGAACGTAGCGGTATATGCACATATGAGCGAGTGCTTAATGTGATCCATAAGGCAGATCTAGGGGTAATCGAGCAATTGCACAAACATCCTCATCGATATTCTTATGTATGCCCGTTCTCAAAGTTCAAACGAGCATCTTATGCTTTAGCTTTGTTTATTATCAATCACATTCTAAACGCAGCTGAACCCGGACTAAAATTACTCAAAAGAGCTTTTGAGTCAATGTATTACAAGTGTATACGCATAGTGCCCTTACCACTGAATCCCGCGAAACACCGATGATACACTTCCTGGGTTCTCTATCACTGCTTAGACACGCTTGACGATGGTTTCTAAATAGTTCTATCATCTTGGTTTTGAAACAGTTCCGTTGCACATTTTTAACATGGCCATAACATTTGTCACGGGAAACCTGAATAAGCTTAAGGAGTTCAAGGCCATCGTCGAGGACGACACCATTGTTCACAAGAAGATTGATTTGGAAGAGATCCAAGGGTCAGTTGCTGAGATCTCCCAGAAGAAGGCTAAGGCCGCCGCTATTGCTATAAATGGTCCTGTTCTTGTTGAAGACACATGCTTGGTATTCAATGCTTTGACTAAACCTGGCATCGAACTTCCGGGTCCTTATATTAAGTGGTTCTTGGAATCCATGGGTGTTGAAAACTTACCAAAGCTTCTTGCTGGGTTTGAGAATAAAGGTGCCCAGGCAATCTGCACGTTTGCTTATTGTGCTGGCCCTGATTCGGAGCCAAAGTTGTTTCAAGGTGTCAATGACGGTGTTATCGTGGACAAGCCAAGATTCCATGGTGACAGTCCATTTGGTTGGGATCCTATCTTCATGCCGCATGGATACACTGAAACATATGGTGAAATGGACAAATCTGTGAAGAACACAATTTCCCATAGATACAAATCATTGATGCTTGTTAAAGAATTTCTGAAGACTTTGAAATAAGTTTACAGTAACTTGTTATGCTGTTTGGGCTGGCGCTGTGGTAAGTAGAAGAACTTTAGAGAGTAACTACATAGAACAGCAATATTAAAATAGAAATCATGACAATTGAAAGCCTTATCAGATGGCAAGTTCATTAGAAGCACCGTCTGGATTGTTAATTTTCCAGGTGTCAACCCAAGACGATATTCTTGACACATTAGAGTCCATGTCATCTGTGGTGTTTGATTGAAGCTCAATCACAATCTCTGGGGCGTATGAGTCTCTAGCTTCTTGGGCTATAACTTCCATGATTTCACAATCAATGTTCTCGTCTATCTTTGACTGCGAATAGTCTCTTTTTTTCAATCTTTCGTATAAGACGCTGTTGTCAGTTCTCAGCACAATGACCAGATCGATGAGTCTCTCAGGGAGCCAATCACAAGCGTGCCAATCAATAACGACACCGCCTTTCTCAAGCAGCGGTTCTAATGCATCGACCAACTTATCCTCATCCACGATATGGCTTTTTCTCTCCTCGTCATAGCCATCGAAGCAGTCATTTTCACGAGCAAACTCTGTGATATTAATGTGTTTAAATGCTGGATCCTCAGCAACGAGATGCTGGGCGTGCGACGTTTTACCACACCCAGGCGTACCAGTAATGATGATATTCGGTAGAGCTCTGGTTGACATTTATAAAAAGCAGTATAGGGGCAATGAAAATGATTAATAAAGAAGAAGCTCATCAGCTCATCTAAAGATGAGCTTAAAAAGAAGCCATTGTGAAAAAATATTTCCGAGGTTGTTCTGCCCCCGGAATTCAATCGCGGCCTTCAACGATTTTGGCATTGGACGGACCAACTGTGTTGCATTGGATGCAACCTTGGTCAATTAAAGCAGACAAAGAAACTCATTATCATTATCTAATGTGTATGTTTATGTGATTTGGAAGACTTATCTCAGTGTGCTTCCCGCTTACTGAGCGCGGCTTGGGGTCTAAACGGATCTTATCACCTGCCAAAAGCACCAACAAATGGCCCTCAATCATTATACATGGACAACATACTAACCCAAACCCATAGCGTGGCCAAGAACCGCGCCACTTCCCACAGACGTGGATCAGCTGAGATCACAGACACCCTTGAGAGTGGGGACACCAACCTCAAGTGCGCCACCTCCTGGACTGGGTCCTGTTGTCAATGAAGACTCTGCTGACTCGCAAGAGGATTGGAGTGAGATGGATAAATACGGTTTGCGTGGCTTGATGTCTCTCATTAAAGGTGAGAACAGTGACCAAAATACTGTAGCACTGGGGACGGATGTCAATCTGCTCGGGTTGGACATGAGTGAACGTTCTGTTGGTGTCAAGTTAAGTAAGACGTTTCCCTCACCATGGGTGGAAACGTCAAGAAGTGAAGTGGAGCCTCATTATGTGACGCCTGATCAATTCAAGGTACAGGTACCTCCATTACAAGAAAAACTGTCGTTGTTCACAGATGAGACTCTTTTCTATCTTTTCTATACGAGAGCAAAAGACGTGCTACAAGAGCTAAGTGCCAGGGAGCTGATGAATAGAAATTGGAGATATCACAAAGATTTACAAGTTTGGTTGACTAAAGACTCGAATACAGAACCAGTACAGCAATCACCACAAAGTGAAAGAGGTATCTACATCTTCTTTGATCCTCATAACTGGGAAAAAGTGAGAAAAGAGTTCATTTTGTACTATCAATCGATAATGGCTTAATGTATATATATATTATGCTGATGTGCTAGCATATCACATTGCTAAACTGCTAATCAATCTACGGGTCTAATGAATCATAAAATACGTGTAGGACAGTTATGTACATGGTCTGAGAGATATATTTGGAAGGAGGGGGGAAGATGCAGCCATTATCAAAAGTGTTCCCATGAATCTCTCTTCCTCCTCATTCTTTCAGTTTTACTTGTTTACACTCGTGAGCAGTATATCAAGGTAAATCAGTCCTTCTTCAGCTTTCTTCTCAATGCTCTCTGCGCTTTTCTTCTTTTTCTCAGTTTGTGCTTTTTCATTTTGAGTCTTCTCTTTCTGAGCACACTGTCAGCGAGCCATCCGTCCTCAAAGACAGGGCTCGGCTCCCTCACAGCCACTGGTTCTTGCAGCTTTTCAGCAATATGTGGTGGTATCACACGCATCTGGGAGATCTCAAACAGCATTTTTGTAAGCTCAAGTTGTCTCGTCGTTTGCGCATATAATGAAGGTGTGTGTAAAGAAGGAAGCTGACGTGCCACTGGATAAACCTGCTGAAGCGTGGAGAAGGCAGGTCTCGCCACCGCAAGAGACTGTTGAATGCCCAAGCGGCCACATGTCTGTATAAGTTTGAACATTTGTGCTCTTAGAATGTCACCCACTGACGACTCCAATCTCAATCTTATACAAAACGTCCGTCCACACACCAAATTTTCCAGGCCCAAATCAAAGGGAAGAAAAAACACCAGCGCTCCATAACCATATGAAAGTTCGCGAATCCGTTTTTTTTCTAGCTCGAAGTTTTTTGCCAATTGAATAGTTTTGGGCGAAACCCGAGCACTCCACCCATAATCTCGATCTCCAACAACGTTTTAACTCGGGGCAGCTGAAAGTTGCTCGATACAGCCGAACTTGAACCCATTTTCCACCCTAATAAGAGACCCTATATTCTTTTTTTCCGCCTTCTTCTGCGTCTGTGTGTGTTTTTTGCAAAAGCCAACGCCTTCCATCTCAAACATCCCAACCGTTTCAAAGCCCGGGTCATTCTGTATACCAAAGCTCAAAAGATGATGCTCCGCAATGTCCAGGCACTGCAGAGGCCACTGGTTCGCCATGCACAGAGACACAGCTCGAGAGGAGTGATGTCTTTACTGAGAAACGCACTGGGAATGGAGCCACCGGCCTCGCCCGATGATCCAACGTCTGAGAACCGCTTCCATCCATGGGACTCGTCGCCTTCAGCTGATCTGAGACACCGTGCTGCCACGATTAGGGCATTGGCCAAGTGTCCTGTCACGGGGAAAGAAATCAATTACACGTGCCCCCTATCCGGTATTCCAACACATCATTCTCGTGAGGCCTGGGAGGCTGATACCGAGTATCATGAGTCCAAGAAGTGGGAGATCCTCAAGAAAGTCAATGTATACGAACACGATTTAAGATCAGGAAGACCTTTCCCTGAGTTTGACTTCCCAACAGCACAAGAGTTTGAATCACAAGTGAATCTGAGTAATTGGGATTTGTATTTCTATACAAGACAGTTCTATTCGATGGACACCGAGTTCCAGCTTGCTGCTGTGACCAAGATGCTTTCATACCCAATCACCATTGGTGCTTTATTACACCAGTTCTCACCATACTTGCTAAGCCCTAAAGGTCCAGTAACATTAGAAGGTCTAAAGTCTCTTGCTGCATTACGTTACTCCTTGTATCCATTCCAGAGAGCATCTACTTTCAAAGATCGTCCACTTAGACTGTTCATAGTTGGTGCTCGTGCTGAGGGACAATTACCTGGCCACGTCTGGAAACAGATGACATATCTGTTCCCAGACATTGAATTTGAGCTACATTTCATTGGACCAGAGGCATACTACGACAGAGACAGAGGTCAATATATCACAAGCGCAAGACCTATTGTTAAAAGAGTTGACCCAATGTTGTCGTTTGTTTATCACACAGATTACTTCCATGTGTTCCATGAGGCTCAAGATTTCTTCCCATATGACCCATATTTGGACTGTTTCTTCCTTTTCCACCCAGGTCTAGCCTACCCCGATGTCAAAGACCTGTGGAAGAAGACAATTCCGGGCTTGTTAGAATCAAAGTGTCCAATTTTCATCACTGGCTATCATGAACAAGATTCGTTAAACGACTGGAATTGGCTCAAAGAGAATTTCGATAAAGATATGGATGTATTAATGAATAGAGGTGACAACTTATTCTCTTCAACAAAATGGGAATTGAATGATATCAACCCACAAGAAGTCTACAAATTTAACCAAAAGATGTTTGCCATTAGAGGTAAACGTTACCATGCTATTCACACATGAATCTTATATATATATGTATAGACAGCATGAAAAGGATATGTACATAACGATCAATAGGAACTACACGTAGTTGACAATAAATAAGGTATGTATTAGCAAGTATGCACAAGAAAACAGAAGAAAGGGAATGGCAGAGGCAACACCAATGGCAACACCAATGGCCACGGCGATAACAACAACATACCAGCAGAAGTGAAGAACAAGAGAAAAGTCGTAAGTTGGTCAGACATGCCAATGCAAAAAAAAACATATATATATATCATATATATATGATCAGTCATTAATGGATTTTATATGATTATAGTATGTATAATGATACAATCAAATGATAAAGTGTCTTACAAGACGACGTAAAACTGTGGCTGCAAGGATCATAGCAATGGCCAAAACAACATAGTAACCATAATGTAATACCTTGTAGCTGAGTTTGCCCGTTAGCTTAGCTCTGTTATGACGTTCGATACCTGAAACCATCGTACCGTTTCTTCTGAAGATTTCCTTTGCCTCCTCAATAATGTCAAGCTTCTCGTCTTCTGTCAATGCATTTCTTGTTGCAAGTTCATAGGCTCTCTTGTATTCGACTCTCAGTACCTGGTCATCTGGCACATCGAATTTGAAGAAGTTTGTTCCGCACTGAGAGACCTCCTCTGTGGATTTACCCTCTACTTGAGGAAAAATACCAGAGGCTTTTGTCAACGAGGACTTCATAATACGACCACCAGCGAAGAGAGCCAGGTACATAACGTGGCAGTAAGCCAGTAAGATATGTGGCTTCTCGGCATGAAGCTCTTTGATATGGTTGACAAAGTCGATCTGTTCCTGTCTGATAGGATGCTCGAATTTGGACTTGTCGCCGGCGTAGAAGAAGAGAAGGTCCGTCTCCATAGGCTGTGTGCGTGCAATCTCTGGTCTCCAGAACTGCTTGAGGATCGCAGCTGTCTTTGTCTCTGGCTCAACCATGAGTTCCTGTGCCATAAGCTGCTCCACCGTGTGGAAGACGTGGTAGAACGCTTGTAGGCCCTGTCTATATATCCTTGAGTCTCTCAGGGCAAGCGCAAACTTGATGCTCATCTGGCGGTCGATGGAGTTGTGTTCATGTCTTGTGTTGGAGTTGATTCGGTTGGCAAGCGCACCGACATCGCTTGGCAGCGGAAGGATCTCGGCCTGGGGGATCTTGTTCTGTTTGTGCTGCATTTTTTTTAAAGGCCCCGATAGTGTCTTCCTTCCCTCACCGCCTCAACCGGCCAAGGGGGAAACGAGGGCGGTGGTGTTTATATAGGAACGCGTCGCGCCTTGCTCCGAAAAGACCCGTGGCGCGCGCCTTTTCACAGGGCATCGCACTCTAATACTAGCACGCAAACAGGCTCGGTGTGCGTGGGGAACTCTGCAGAGGGAAAAGTGCGGACCCAAATGCTTGTTGGGGATTTTCCAGGGGGTACCTTGTGTGGCTTCACTGGCTTTTGCTCGGTGGCCGTATGGGCAGCTCCCCCCTCAGGATCCCATATTTCAGAGGCGCACGCGAGATGTGCGATATGTCCGTAGATCCTTTATGAACAAATAACAGCTATATATAACGAATCGTCTCCACCCGCTTCTATCACACATGGCCCTGTTGATCCTGTGCCTTTGCACTTGACACCCGTGCACCCGGCTTTCTGCACCGATGATTCCTCACCCCTCTACCAGCAGCCAGGGCCAACCATGGGGCTTGAACTGTGGCAGAGCTACAACGATGAATAACTGTATGATATGGCTTGAAACAGCCGGTCGCTGTCATAGGGCACAGATACCCGCGAGGGACCTCTAGTCACACGGGCCCGATGACCGGTCACTTCAGCCCTCTTGGCTTTTACCACCCCACACACATACGCAATAACCCCCGTTATTCGTTGATTGGCTTTGACACCTTTCTTCACCTGGATTTTCATTTCAGCCGTAGATTATTCACCCGCTTGCACACACAAACAAAGTGTGCCCGGGTCCCGTCGCCAAGGTAGACATATACATCGATGCCCTCGAATCCCACACCAGTCGCCTTGCAACACGTATCGAAAGAGCTTTAGTGTTATATGCTAGGGACTTAGACGCTATGGGCTTATCGGCGTCTTCGGGGTCCTCGGAGCTCCATATTGTCTTTTGTGTTTTTTTTTTTCATTTTTAGTTAACCGCATCGCTGATTTCGGTCATAAGAGTCGCTACGAGTCACTCACTGTAGGTCGTTGCCTCATTGTATGTCTATTACAGCTGCTTTAACAGCTCATCTGCGCACAGTTTCAGCACATCAACGGGGTCTTTGTCTAAATTCTTGATGCTCTTGGCGACCCGTGGCCATACATCGCCATGGCGTGGCTCAACCTGTACAAATTTCTTCAAGAACTGATCAACGACTCCATCTTCACTGATTTGTTTGGTTTTGGTCAGGAAGATGTAGTTCCATGCCCATGCATCACCGTAGTCGTCATCTTTCAACAGTGCACTCTCAAACCAGCGTTGTGCTTTGTCTACTTTGCCTTCAATGTAGAAGTTGACACCAACGGAAATCAACAATCGAACATCATTCTCGGTAGCAATTAATGAATCTTTTGTTAGCGTTTTCCTTAACGATTTCTTAGTCTCGTTCTTCAATTGGAAATTCCATAGCAAGGGACTTCTAGGGCACTCTTTCTTAGCTTTAGTCAAAATAATACCAATTTGTGTAAAGTTGCCAATTCTTTTCTCCAACTCTAGCCTTGCTAACCAAACAGCGTCAACTCCTTCTTTATCGTGTTCTTTGACCTTCAAAACACCGGAATCTAAATCGGATCTAGCTCTAGTGGCATTGCCCAGTTTCTCATCGACCTGTGCCAATGCAATCCACAACTGACCCTTTCCAGGAACCCTTCTAGTTCCTAATGATAGACACGATCTTGCTTGCTGTAAATCTCCAGCTTCCTCTAACAATTGAGCTTTTTGCAGATACAACTTCCAGGAATCATCGAATCTTTCAAGGCCTTGATTAACGATAGCCATAGCATTATCAGATTTACCCAATTGCCTCTGAGTTGTTACCCACTTAACGAATATGCGTTCACTATGTAATGTGTCTTTAGCACCGGTGAATAGCTTCTCAACAATATCCCAATTCTTATCAACGGTTTCTAATTTGATTAAAGCACACCAAATGTCAACGTTATGGGGTAATGGCCCTTCCAAAGCTCTTTGTAATATCAATTTGGCTTTCTGTAAATCACCAGAAGTTTTCCATGTCTCTTTCGAGTACATTAGCCAAAACAGTGCATTTTTCGGTAACATATCAACAATGTGTTCGAACATCTTATAAAGCTCCTCAATATCGAAGTTTTGCTTATATAGTTGAATCAACTTTCTCCACATAATAATCTTTTTAGGGAAATTAATGACAATCTGATTTAAAATGGTCTTGAGAACAAAGACATATTCTTCGTATTTCTTAGAGTCTTCAACCCAAGCATCATAATCGTTTTCTTCATTAGACATAACTTCGGTGACAATCAACTGTGTTAAGTAAGTTAAGTTCTGTTTCTCAAATCTTATAGCATAATCAAACCATTCTTCTCTTTTGACAAGAGAACATTCTTTAAAAGATTTCTTGACCAATTTTTCAACTTTATCACCATTTGGACTATTTATAAATTCAAGGCGACAAGCCGTCATCCAAATTTCAACATTATCACCACCAAGTGCTTTTCTAGCTTTATTCAAAGTAGCTTTGGCGTCTCCATAACTTTGCATTTCAATGAGTTGTAACCAGAAAGATTGTGATCTTGGAATGATCTCCAATGCTTTTTCAATAATCTTATGTTTATCGTCTTCATCTTCTTCCAGTTCTATAAGCTTAGCCCAGATCGACTCCGATGTCGGAATATTTTCCAATGCTTTTCTCAAAATTCTCTTTTTATTGAATGATTCTTGTTCTAACTCCATCGCTTTAACCCATAATTTCAGTGATTTTCCATTATACTTGATGGCATCAGTGACGATGATCTTGCAATATCTTACGTCATGTTGATTTAGACGGATGTTCTCAAGCCAAATTCCCTCATCTTTGGGACAGTTTGAGCAACCTTTAGCAATCGTCTTTCTTGCTTGTTCGTACTCTTTTCTAGATTCTTCAAATCTAGCACGGGCAATCCAACCTTCAGGACTCTTGGAGTCACTTTTAGTCACAGCATTCAGAATGGTGGCGATCTTATCAGCTTCCTCACCAAAGACCGAATCCAGGCCATTAGAATCTGGTAGCTCTTTAAGATACTCACTTGGATCTTCTTCGTCATCAACGTCAAAATTGGCATCAATTTTTGACTTCAACAGTCGTTCCCTTTCCACGGTGAGTGCGCTGATATCCACAGTGGAATCAATAGCACCAGCTGTATTCAAACCTGTTATGAGTGTATCTGGTGCAGCGTACTCAACCCTATTCTTACTGGCTTCCTGTCTCAATCTCTTATTTCTCTTTGTCAAATCACCAACCTCAGGTAGAGTGGCCCACTGTGTTTCACTGACAGAGCTCAGATCTTTCTTCAAATCAACAAACTGGCTCGATATTCGTTGCATGTTGGTCTCTTCAACGTCCCCAATGCGTACACGTTTCCTGTTCCTCGTCTTCAGACGCTCCTCAACGGCCTTATAAATAGCATCAGCTTCTTCATCCTCTTTGTCTCCAGGACCGCTCAGTATACCGCTCTCATCTGCATTAGCAAAGCGTTCATCATCAGAATCGTCAAAGGTCCGTTCTCTAGGAGGCAACCGAGCGGTACCAATATCGGATCGTGTAGTAAAACCGGCAGCTCCACGGCCAATTCCCGCAATATAACCAGCGGGAGCCTCTTTATCCAAGAATGATGGGCGCCTCTGAAGCATCCGTGGTCTTTTTGTTTGCTTTGTATCCGTTTAATTGCTTCAGTAAAGCTTTCTTGATGCTCTCTTGATGGAGCACACTAACTATGCGAACAAATACTACAAATTTTGCCCGTCATCAAAATGGCAGAAAACACCTGGACATTCATCCAAACACCACCGGTCACTTCAAGCGGACATTTAAAATAATATGTCTCCATAAAAAGTGCAGTTAATGCATCCAATTAAAGATCAATCCCTTTAAAATTATATATTGTATCCTGATTGCTTACTCTTTTCCACTGAAATTATATTTTCTGTGATAAATTTGAAATGTCTTCAATTAATATGTGAAAGTAAATGTAAATGAAGATAAACTAGTGTGTTTAATTAACAATTTATTAGTAAACATCTAGAAAAACGATCATATACATCTGTCTTGTAGAACAAACTTTTTCTGTCTTCTGTCATGATAATGCATAAGGAAACACCAGACGTATGTACTACACTTCTCTGGTAAAGACTATCTCTAACAGATTCCAACTCATGCTTACTACACAAATAAGAGATGGGACACCAGCTCATGATGTGCACCCCTGACTCAAAGATCCAGATCTCGAAGACCATAAAATTCATCATAAATAAGTTATACTTCTCACTTCTTGGTTTCCAAGGCACTTTCCACAGCTATTAAAGACACTAGTTCAGCTTTCTCATTAGCACCTGTGGCACTTGCAATGGACTTGACCTCACCTACCAATGGCCCCTGCTTCTCAGAAATATAAGTGAGGTAGTCATTCTTCAGTTTCTGTT
Source organism: Petasospora mycetangii (assembly GCA_003708295.3). NCBI lineage: Eukaryota > Fungi > Ascomycota > Saccharomycetes > Phaffomycetales > Wickerhamomycetaceae > Petasospora > Petasospora mycetangii. The sequence goes on from PPNU03000001.1 coordinate 386,440, forward strand.
CTTTCTCGATTCTTTCCTGGTCCATAATTTTGTGTAAATCACGGTACTGCCATAAGAACCACAGACCAAGTACTACACCAACAATACAGCATGCAACAAATGACCAGATCAGATGAGGATCAATCAAGGCAGATGTAGCAGCCTCAGAGACAGCAGCAGATAACGACTGCATAAACAAGAAAAGAGCCATAACAAGCCCCTTCATATGTTCTGGTGCTCTGGTGTAGGCAATCTCATAAGCAGCGGTGTTAGCAAAACATTCAGAAGAGGCTTGTAACACGTATAAAACACATTCAATCCATACAGACAACGGAGAAACACCAGTGCCTTCAGTACAATTTGTAGCATAATAGCCACATGGTGAAGTCTCATAAACTCTCCATTGGATCAAAGCACCACACATCATAGACAAAGAAGCCAACATGAATCCAAAGAAGATACGGTATACAGGTCTGAAGTTAATTCCCCATTTTCTCAGAAGTGGATAAACGACATTGTTTAAAATTGGAATCAAGACGATGATAGTCAATGGATTAAAGTTATCAATCAAATCATTTGGAACACCGTTTGTAGTCATAGAAGCAGATTGAGAGTTCTGAATACCACCAATACCACCATCGTTGATATTGTAAATCACAAAGAATAAGAAGATACCACAAGCACTATATGTGACACGGACGTCATCAACAAATTGATCAGTCCAACTGAGGATTTTCTTGCCTCTCTTATTAACAGCAGTCAAGGAAGGAACATCACCACGAGCAACAATGTTTGTAGGCTTAGCATGCTCCCAAAATTGTCCTTCTTTTCTTCTCTTGATAAAGTTACCTTTCAATGCCCATCTGAGTACTTTTAATGATTCCTCGATAATAGACATACCATTTGGTGTTTCTTTTTTCAGACGTGGAGATAGTAACATCAAGACAGGAACCATAATGAAATAGACAATACCAGGCAACAAATAGGCCAGCCAGAAACCAATCCTCTTTGCAGAATATGAAGTAGCAACTGAGAAGAAAGCACCGATGTTGATTGACCAATAGAAAACCAAAGTCATTCTCTCCAAAGTGGCTTCCCTCTGGACAATAACTCTTGTACCATCCTCTTTGGTCACAACAATATCACGCTTATGTGGATACTGATCGAACAACAATGGCAACAAGTTTGGCTTAATCATACCTGTGCCGACAGCCAATGTCAAGATAGCAATCACAGTTGGAGCGAGTGCCTTACCACTAGAAATAACCGATGGAATAGCGGCAATAATCAGAATGATATGAGAAATGGCACCAACCCAAACACCAATCCAAATGGTTTTCATTCTACCCAGCTTCTTATCAGAGATGTATCCACCATACAATGGAGTTAAGTAGGCCAAAAATGTTAACAAGAGGGTGAAAGCTGAGGCCACCTGTAGTCCCAAACCCAAAGCACCGGCATTCTGTTGGTCACCAGATGGTGGGGCACCCGCACCGTTACCACCTTCCGGCAATGGCAGTTGGATAAAGTTGTTCAAACGATTCTTCACACCGTAGTACGATGCTCTCTCGGCAAACTCAATGAGACAAATGAGATAGGAGGAGTAAGGAGCATGTCCAATTACTTTTGGTAGAGTGTTGTAATCTTCCTCAGTAGGCTCCGGATACTTCTCGTTGTACTCTTCCAGCTCGTCAAACTTGTGAGAGAGGTCCTCTGTAGATGACAGCTTCACAGACTCGATGTCCTCCTGGGCTGAGGACTTGGAAAACTTGCTCTTGAGAATGTCTATAGCTTGTTAGTATGTTCCCTTGCTGTGATGGAGCACTGAACGTGCACACGTACCCATGGCGTGGTATCTCTGTACGAAAAATGGACGGAACAGAAAGGTAATACCAATAACGGGGTTATCACCCGCTATATAAAGAGAGGGAGCGGGATTTATTTTAGCCAAGAGTACAGAGTTTGTCGGGCTGATAACGAAAGGCTTGGCTGTAGTCATGATAAGCCACAGTATGAATGTACGGCACTGGGTTATACAGGCACGGAGCACACTGTAAGAAAGAACGAACTTTAGCTGCTCCAAAAGAGCTCCTAATCTTTAGAGAACACCAATAGGTAGATGGCCATTGGTTGATAACAACCTATTCAAAGGTATATAGATTTGTCAAGATAGTAGTATCTCGGTAAGGGCCACACTTAGACCCTGCATGGTAATATTTTCCCGTTAGTAACACCGACGGGCATTCTCTGGGCATTTGGTCAGTATGAGTTGTATTATATAATAATAGCATGCCTGGCTGCGTCATCTATACGCTCATACGTTGATATACGATAACTGAACGGACTTTAATATCCATGCTTTTGACCACTATGATTTATTTTAGTGGGATTGCTGACACAAAGATCTGCCATGTGCTCCAGTACCTCTTGCTTATTAAGACCGAAAAGCGGGTCATCTGGTGATTAGGCAGTGATTTCTTTTTTTTCAAGAGAGCGTACCAGGGTATTAGATCTGACCACTGTAAACATGAAAACAGAAGGACCTCTACTGTAGTCCCATCTTAAATCGTGTAGGTGTCCATCGGAAACGCCTATGCGCTTGATATGCGTTGCGAGTGACAAAGTAGAGCCGGGGAGTAAAACTCTCACTCAACTTTTGGAAGTTCAATGAGTAGTAATAACATTCTATTTCGAATTATTGATGCAGGTCAAGGTTGCTGGCATCGCGTGAAGTCTTGGCTTGGTAAAGCCGTGTGGTCTACCCCGAAGGTGCCTTGGCAGCATAGGCTCATCTCAAAAGGGCATTTTTAGCGATTTAACTTAAAGCACCTACAGCTTCAAACTCTTACGATCAACTGAATATATATTACATCACCGGGTATCGAGCCATTTTAAGACCTGATTCTATAACGTCTGTTCCAACTCAAAGTTAAGCTTAAATTACTCTTCATCGGTGTCGGTATCCACTGGTTTTGGCGTGCCCTTTGGAGAGGAAAGCCACTCGAGGTATCTCAATCTTCTTCTCTCATCTCTGGCTTTCTTCTCGTTTCTAGTCATCTTTTTCTTTCTAGTACGCACCTTGATGTTGGCTGGTGAATCATCATCGTCCTTTCTTCTCTGAACTGGGGCAGGAGCAGGAGAGCCTTCCTTAGCTCCACCGTCTTCGAAAGAAGTGGAATCAACAGCAGCATGGCCTTTAGAAACCATGGTACCGTTCTCGACAATCCACTGTTCTGGACAAAGAGCACCAACAAATTCACTGTTATGCGAAATCATGACGACACCACCAGTCCAGTCTCTAATAGCGACAGCCAAACCACCAAGGGAATCACGATCCAAATAGTTAGTTGGCTCATCAAGGACAAGTAAATGTGGGTTGTTCCACATGGCACCGGCAATGACAACCTTGACCAATTGACCACCTGACAAAGAGCCCATTGGAGTGTGATCAGCAATATCACCATCAAGACCAACATCCTCAAAGTGTTTCCGGATAACAGATGGAGTCAACTCTCTGTAACCAAGACCTTCTCTGGAAGATTCATGGTCATCAAACTTCTGAACGAGTTTACTGAAGCCGTTCTCCATCAAAATCTCCTTTGGAACCCAAGAGTTGTATTTAGGCAACCAGTACTTCCATTTGACCTCATACTGGAAAGACTTTTTCAATTTTTGTCTGCCGACAATGGCCTCCAACTGTCTTGGGCCACGTCCGTCATCGATATCCAACTCCTTCTCCATCATTGCCTTCTCATCATCTGAGATCTTTCTCGACTCTTTCAAAAGGACTTCACGATCATCACCAAATCTGTATCTCCACTGCAAATATTGGTTGGCAGTCTTCTCCTTGTGCATCTCAACGTGCTGAAGAGCATGTTGAGCAATGTAACCAATACGCAAGTTTGGGTGTTTCTCCAATTTACCTTCTTGTGGAACTAACTCACCAGTCAAAAGCTTTATCAAAGTAGACTTACCAGCACCATTTGGACCCAAAACGGCAACTCTGGAACTCAAAGACAATGAACAGGAAACATGTGCCAAAGATGGCTTAGTACCACCTGGGTAAGTGAAGGTGACATCAGACAATCTGGCCACAGCTCTAGTGTTAGATTTGACACCAGTCAAGATACCTGGAGGTGGGAATGCCATTTTGACATTAGAGTCAGTCAAAGTGTAGTATGACTTACCTTCCGGCTTGACTTTAACAAATTCAGATAGGTTACCCTTGTAATTGACCAACTTCTTGTTCTCATAGTGAATAATATCGGTACAAACAATGTCTAAGAAACCAGAGTCGTGCGACACAATTAATGAAGTAATATCAGTATGTGTAACTAAGTATTCCTCTAACCAAGCGACGTTAGCCACATCCAAGTGATTAGTAGGTTCATCCAAAAGCAAGACATCAGCCTTCATCAACATGGCTCTAGCTAACTCCAATTTCATCTTCCAACCACCAGAAAGGGAACCAACGTGCTGAGCTCTTCTCTCCTCATCAAAACCGACTTCAGCCAAAGCTGAGGCAATTTCGTCTCTAGAAACTTGAGCCAATTCTGGGTCAGAACCAATGAAAGCAACCAAATCCATCTCAGACTCATCACCTTGCATCTTATGCTCGACAAAACAAGTTCTTAGCTCAGACTTGTCTGGGAAACCTTCAAGCTGACCATTGGCGATGGCTCTCATCAAAGTAGACTTACCAGCACCGTTACGACCACAGAGACCGTATCTGTGGCCCTTAAGCAATCTAAGGTTAGTTTTGTTCAACAGCATACGAGAACCATAGGCTAAAGAGAAATCAGAGTTGACGATTTCAATACCATCATCTGAGTTAGACGCCACAGCATCTGGTGTGAAAACAGCTCTGAGACTGTTAACAATCTCCTCAGAAACAGCAGAAACGTTGGATTCATTCTCGCCGAGCTGAGCTAACGACATGTTCAAGTACTCTTTGAGTCTCTTCCAGTCATTGACGTTGGCATCAGCAACGAGGAGAGAGATCATGTAGTTGTATAAAGTTTCATCAGAGCCATACTTGGACTTGTCCAAGTACTTCTGACCCTGTTCAAAAGACATCCTTCCACTGAATCCATCGTCTTCTTTTGAGTCCTCCTTCAACACGTGCAAAGCCTTTTCAGCTAACTCTCTGACTTCTGGCAAGGCAGCGGTATCGAGAACCTTTTGGACACCAGGCATCAATAATGGAATGAAGGACTCAATTTCAAACTTGTTATTGACCAATCTGGTCAAGTTTTCAACAACAATGACAGACTGACGCAGCTGTTCCTGAGAAGACGAAGACAAGTTCAGAGATCTGACAAGAATAGGAACAAGCAAGGACAAAGCTGGCTCAGTGACTTCAGCAACAAAAGTGACGGAAGAGAGAGACTTGATACATTCAGGAACCTTGTCAATGTGGGCCAGAGTGTCAATGATCATGTCGAAGCGTGGTTGCAAGTCCAAGTTGTCTAACACCTTAACGTAAGAGTCCATGGTCTTGTGACCAGCCTTAGCAAGTTCTGGCTTGAAATCAGTAGACATATCGGTAAGCACAGGGACAGATTGCTTGAAAGTAAGCTCGATCAGGTCAGATGGTGACTCCTCAACGATCTTGTCGATGATTTTCAAAGCAGCAACCTTAGACTGCCATTTTGCAGATGACTTCAAGTATTTGAGAATGTACAGGAGCAAAACTGAAGAAAGGGCTTCCACCGGGAAACAGCCATAAATGGCATCGACAGCACCCTGCGCAGCTCTCTTGACGTTGTTTTCTTTATCTGGGAAGGCATCGAGGGCCACAGATAGCAATGGGAGAAGATATGCTTCTTTTGGAGTCTGTCCAGCAAACTTTCTAGCAATGGTGGAGATAAGGAGAAGAGCAGACTCTCTCAATAAAGCTGGATTCTTTGGCTTGATGAGCTTGGAGCAGACATCGTCAATCTTCCAGTCAAGCAAAGATTTTATACCCTCTTCTGCAATCTTGTCAACAATGGCATTAGTCTCTGTCTTTAGCTCACCGAGGGTCTTGGCCTCTTTGATCTTGTCGAGGTTCTCGGTGATAGGAGACACATCCAGTTTTTGGAATGACTGATTGAGCGAGGTGAGCGAGGTAGTTGACTGAGACGGGGAGTTGAGGTTAGAGTTTAATGGAGTGGAATCAACAGAATTAGCGGCACTGAACTGCTGTGGCGTAGCGACCTGGGGGGTGCGCTGGGCTGGACCTCTTCTAACGTTAAGGTTAGCATTTTGATTCTGCTGATACTGGTCGTAAGACATGGCCTTTTTCTGGAAGGTATTCTGATATGGCTGGCGATTATTGTAGTTATTGTAGCTGTTGTAGCTGTTGTAGTTGTTGTAGTTGTTGTAGTTATTGGAGTTATTGTACCCCTGGCTATTATTGTTGTAACCCTGATTCTGGTTATAGTTGCTGTATTGCTGACCCTGGGCACCTAACTGGTCACCACCTGGGATGAAAGAATCAGCATTGAAGGCGTTGAACTTCGGAGGCATCTCGATGTTCGTCTTTTTTGGCTTCTTTGACTTCTTTGTACTTAGGAAGGGGAAACTGTTGATGAGCTAAATTTTTTTTTATTTGTTTCTTTTTGGCTCGGCTGCACGGGCGGAAATGGCAGAGAGTCCAACAAGGGCGGGTGTTATCAAGGATTTAAAGGCCTTCAGAGATGGTAGTGGTGATCTTGAATACTTATTCAACACTAAGCAATAAAAATCCAAACATAGTAGTTTGTTCGTTCGAGAAATATTGATGTCATTATCGTTACCTTCCTGATGCCTAAGGGGGTGCAAATGATGCTCTTCGGGAGAAACTTGACACCCCGGGCACCCGGAAGCTATTAGTGGTCAGTTTTTAGTGAAGAAAAAGAATATAAGCAAGTGTAGCTTGCCTTTAAATAATACATATTGGACAATGTCTTTAAATTGATCCTAACCGGACCGTTATGAAGTTCCGAGGGCTTTAAATCACGTGTAGATATGATTTCCGGGGGCTCATCTCTGAATTTTTTTCCCCTACAGGTTAAGAAGTACAATTAAGGAAGACTTTTTAAAGAAGTCTTCTGATCCGCACAACTGCGTTTTGACAGTGCTATTCAAGAGAGCTCATCACATAGAGCAATTACACAGCACTTCATTACGCTTTTGTTTTCCCCGATTTGGCCGCCGCCTTGTCTTGCTGCTCATCGCTAACTAGATCATTCATTGTTTTACATCACCAAGCACAAGACCAAACACCAACGGCGCCATGAACGACTCGGTTTCATTGAACTACACACGCGCCACCGAGCGACTTGCTGCATTTGCCTCTTTTTATCCAAATAAGGCCATTAACATTGACCTGCTCAGCTTCGATACCGCCAGGTCCATTATCGATAACCTCAAGGCCCTTTCTGTTGCTTCCCTTGATGCTTCGCTTACTACTGCCTCACTTTACTCTTTGGACGAGGTTTTTCTAGATTTGGCCTCCCGATGGATAGCTGATGAGACTATTGAGCTGCAGTATGTCCAACTGAAGCACTTGCAACGTTCCATCAAGGGCTCATCTATCATTGCATCTTTTGGACGTATCGTTTCCCTCGCTCCGGAGATATCTCCATTACTCGAGTTCCACCTTGATCAAAATGACATCTTTGCACAGATTGAGGTTAATCTTGATAGCATTTGTGAAGAGGAGCTCAGAAATATACTATTGGCATTCTATAGGTTGCTCTATGCTGATACATCACGGTTTATTCGTTTCGTTTCTCCAACAGTGCTTTCTAACATTTTGCGCTCCAATCATCACGCTGCGTCAAAGTATCTAGCTGTCCAAGTTCTCTCAAGATATTTGAATCTTGCGGAGAAGGCAAAAAATGACATGTTGAATAATTTCATTGGAAACGCTGATCTCAAGGCCGATTACGAAACTGATCAAAGCGTTGATTATCGTTTCATCGGAATCATCGAAGCCAAGAGATTGTCCAACTTTGCATCTATCAAGACCACAGAGCAACGTGGATCACTTGCATCCGACACTTTCATTAGCATTGAAGCCTCCACACTCTCCCCATTTGTTGTCTCTGTTTGCGGTGTTCTTGTACCGAAGATCCATTTCGATCAAGCCATCACGAAATCTAAGGACTTGGTGCCCACTGAGAGATCAATTGACGCATTGAGACAACTCTCAATGCACATTCAACACACACAACCTGTGATGCTTGTTGGTTCAGCTGGATCAGGTAAGACATTCTTGATCAACGAGCTCTCAAAGTACTTGGCTTGTGATAAGTCCATGGTTAAGATCCATTTGGGTGAACAGACCGACGCAAAGATGCTTCTTGGTACTTACACGTCTGGAAATAAACCTGGTACATTCGAATGGAGAAATGGTGTCCTGACTACTGCCGTCAAGGAGGGTCGCTGGGTATTGATTGAAGACATTGACAAGGCTCCGACTGAAGTGTTATCTGTGTTGTTAAGTTTATTGGAAAAGAGAGAATTGACTATCCCATCCAGAGGAGAAATTATCAAGGCTTCAAACGGGTTCCAACTAATATCTACCATCCGAACATCGAGTGATTTGAAAAAGGCTACTATCCCAGACCTAATTGGTCTCAGACTATGGAAGACTTTAAAGTTGAGAGACCCAGCCAAGGACGAACTCAGTGCAATTCTTTCCGCCAAATTTCCTTCCTTGATGAGCATGATTCCAATGTTTTTGATTCTCTATGAATCTATCCAGGCCACGTATAATAGCAAATCTTTCTTGGTATTGAACAAGGGCTCTCATCCTCGTGCTATTTCTGTTAGAGATTTGATGAAGTTCTGCAATAGAGTTAATACCATCTTCCAGAACAGTGGTATCACATCAACAAACCAACTTCTAGAGTCCACTGTTATTGACAACATTTTTTCTGAAGCAGTTGACTGTTTTGCTAGTGCTATTGCTGAAAAGGCAGCTCTGGATCCACTGGTGAATGCCATTGGTGAGTCTCTTCAGATACCGTCTGCTCGTATCCAAGTCTTTATGAAGAAGCACGTCCCAGTCTTTGAAGATTATGAAGATCGCATTGTTATAGGAAGAGCACACTTAAGGAAGGCACCAAGATCCCTCTATAGAAAGAAAAATACTGGTAATAATACCTCGTTTGCCAGAACAAACCACTCTTTGAGACTCATGGAACAGATTGGAGTTGGTATTGAGATGACTGAGCCACTTTTACTGGTCGGTGAGACTGGTACGGGTAAGACTACCGTTGTTCAACAGGTTGCTAAAGAGATGAACAAGGAGTTGACAGTGATTAATGTCTCTCAACAGACTGAGACAGGTGATTTGCTTGGTGGATTCAAACCAATGAACACCAAGTCCATTGCTGTCCCTATTCAGGAGACATTCACAAACTTATTTCACCTCACATTTGCATCTAAGAAGAACAAGGCTTTTGAAGACACACTTCACAAAGCATTCAATAGGGGTCAATGGAAGAATGTTGTTAAGTGCTGGCAAGGCGCCGTAAAGTTGGCCAAGAAACATTTAGTCAAAATTGATGAGGATGATGAGGCTCCAAAGAAGAAGAGACGTAACGACAAAACTGTTCTTCTCGCTAAGTGGAAGGAGTTTGAAGTTACACTCAAAAACTTTGAAGCTCAGGCGCAGACGATTGACAACGCATTTGTGTTTAACTTTGTCGAAGGATCTCTTGTCAAGGCTGTCAGAAATGGTGATTGGTTACTTCTGGATGAGATTAACTTGGCTTCACCAGACACACTGGAGAGTATTTCGGACCTGTTATCAGATGTTGCCTCTCAGAGATCCATCCTATTATCAGAGAAAGGTGAAGTTGAATCTATTGAGGCACATAAAGATTTTAGGATCTTTGCTTGTATGAACCCAGCTACTGACGTTGGTAAGAGAGATTTACCGTTATCAATAAGATCAAGATTTACTGAGGTCTATGTTCACTCTCCAGATGGTGATATTTTTGACTTGCTTCAGATCATTGATAAGTATATTGCCCGTTATTCAGTTAGTGACGAATGGGCTGGTAATGATGTTGCCTCGCTCTACCTTGAGGCTAAAAAACTTGCCGACTCCAACCAGATTGTTGATGGCGCCAACCAAAAGCCACATTTCTCCATTCGTACTTTGACAAGAACTTTGCTTTATGTTTGTGACATTGTTGACATCTATGGTCTTCGTCGTTCTTTGTTTGAAGGTTTTTCTATGTCCTTCTTAACACTACTTGATCAGAAATCAGAACAGATATTGAAGCCATTAATTGAGCAGTACACAATCGGCAAACTTGGTAACGCCAAATCCGTCATTAGTATGATTCCACCTGCCCCTTCTGCTGAGAACGGTAAATTTGTTCCGTTTAAACATTACTGGATGAAACAGGGCCCATTTGAAGTTGCTGAGGATGCTAAGTACATCATTACTCCATTCGTTGAGAAGAACATGCTGAACCTCGTGCGAGCAACTTCTGGTAAGAGGTTCCCTATTTTGGTTCAGGGTCCAACCTCTGCTGGTAAGACTAGTATGATTAAGTATCTTGCAGACATTACTGGTAACAAGTTTGTGCGTATAAATAATCACGAACACACAGATCTACAAGAGTACTTAGGTACTTATATGTCTGATGATACAGGAAAGTTGACTTTCCAAGAAGGTGTTCTTGTCGAAGCTCTTCGCAAGGGCTATTGGCTTGTTCTGGATGAATTGAATTTGGCACCTACAGATGTTCTTGAAGCATTGAATCGTTTACTTGATGATAATAGAGAGTTATTCATCCCTGAGACGCAAGAGATTGTTCATCCACATCCAGACTTTATGCTCTTTGCGACGCAGAATCCACCTGGTTTGTACGGAGGTCGTAAAGTCCTTTCCAGAGCTTTCCGTAACAGATTTTTGGAGCTTCATTTCGATGACATCCCTCAAGATGAACTGGAAGTCATTCTTCGTGAAAGATGCGCTATTGCTCCATCATATGCTAAGAAAATCGTTGATGTTTACCGCCAGCTTTCTATTCAACGTCAGTCCTCTCGTTTGTTTGAACAAAAGAACTCTTTTGCCACTCTTCGTGATTTGTTTCGTTGGGCCATGAGGGAGGCTGTTGGTTACGAGCAACTTGCTGCTAATGGTTACATGCTTTTGGCTGAGAGAGTGAGAAAGCCAGAAGAGAGATTGGTGGTCAAACAAATAATCGAGAATGTGATGAAGGTGAAACTTGACATGGACACTTACTACAGCTCTCTTGAGAATGATGAACTGATGAAGATTAAATCTACAGTTGTTTGGACGAAGGCCATCCGCCGTCTTGCTGTTTTAATCTCCACTTCTCTAGCCAACAACGAGCCAGTATTGCTTGTTGGTGAAACAGGCTGTGGCAAAACCACAGTATGTCAGATTCTTGCTCAGTTTGCGAACAAAAAGCTAATAACAGTCAATGCGCATCAAAACACCGAGACAGGCGATTTGCTTGGTGCGCAGAGACCCGTTCGTAACAAAAGTGAATTGATGATGACTCTTCAAAAAAATCTCACAAGTGCTTTGCAACTTCTTGAAATCTCTACTGATGGTCTTGACTTGGAAGCTTTACTAAATCTCTATGACTCTAGTGACGTTTCCAAATTATCCAAAGAGATCAGTTTTACAATCTCAGCTATGAGAGCCAACATGAACGCTTTGTTTGAATGGAATGATGGCCCATTGATCCAGGCTTTACGCGCGGGTGATTACTTCCTCTTGGACGAAATTTCGCTTGCTGATGACTCTGTATTGGAACGTTTGAACTCTGTCTTGGAACCAGAGCGAAGCTTATTACTAGCTGAGAAGGGCACAGATGATAGTTTCATCACTGCTGCAGATGGTTTCCAGTTCCTTGCTACGATGAACCCTGGTGGTGACTATGGTAAAAAGGAGCTATCTCCAGCTCTGAGAAATCGTTTCACTGAGATTTGGGTTCCTTCCATGGAGGACTTTGAAGATGTTCAGATTATTGTTGAACACAAATTGAAGCCAGAGCTCAAGTCACTTGCGCCATTTATTGTCAAATTTTCCGAAAATTTCGGATGGCAGCTAGGCGGGGGTAATGTTTCTAGTGGTGTGATTTCCCTTCGTGATATTTTAGCCTGGGTTGAATTCTCCAATAGTGCATATGAGTCTACGGGCTCGGTGAACGCTTCTCTTCTCCATGGTGCTGCCATGGTTTTTATTGATGCTCTTGGTACCAACAACACCGCTCACTTTGCGGAGTCGGAAGAGAAGTTGAGAGAAATGAAGCTCAAATGTATCGATGAGCTCTCAGAAATTGTTGGAGAGGACCTTACTAAGTATTATTCGGGATCCGTTTCCATTTCTCTTTCCGATACTTCTTTAAAGGCAGGTCTTTTTGAGATTCCTCGTGATATTTCAAAAGCTTCCGAAGAGACTTTCAGTTTCGATGCTCCAACGACTGCTGCAAATGCTATGCGTGTTGTTAGAGCCATGCAAGTGAGAAAGCCCATTCTTCTTGAGGGTAGTCCCGGCGTTGGTAAAACTAGTTTGGTAAGTGCGTTGTCCAAAGTTACTGGTAACCCTCTCACTAGAATTAACTTGTCCGAGCAGACTGACCTTGTTGATTTGTTTGGTTCTGATGCCCCAGTGGAAGGAGGAAAGACAGGGGAGTTTGTCTGGCGCGATGCTCCATTCCTCAGAGCCATGAAGGAAGGTGAGTGGGTTCTTTTGGATGAGATGAATTTAGCTTCCCAGTCTGTCTTAGAAGGATTGAACGCTTGTTTAGATCACCGTGGTGAAGCTTATATTCCAGAGCTTGATAGATCCTTCCCACGTCATCCAAACTTCAAAGTGTTTGCCGCCCAAAATCCACAGTACCAAGGTGGTGGAAGAAAAGGTCTTCCAAAGTCATTCGTAAACAGATTTACTGTTGTGTACGTTGACACGCTGACTGCTGAAGATCTTGTCATGGTTGCACATCACATTTACCCTCAAATTAGTGCAGAAATATGCTCCAAAATGATCAGTGTTGTTTCTAAACTCGAAGAAGAGATATGCATTAAGAAATTATGGGGATCAGATGGTGGTCCATGGGAATTCAACCTTCGTGACACTCTCAGATGGCTGGAACTATACAATGCCCCTCACCTTTCCGGAAAGTTGTCTCCAGTTGACTTCCTTGACCTCATCGTTGTTCAGAGATTTAGAACAAAGAAGGATCGCCAGAGAGCTAAACAGCTTGTTGAGGAGGTATTTGATGACTTCGTGGTTGACGAGAACTTATTTGTCATCGGTGATCAGTTTGTTCAATCAAGAAAGGCCGTGATGCAACGGTCTGAACAGTTGCAGCTTACAGTCCACAACAAATTGTGTCATCTACAAGCAAATTCTTCCATTGTCGAGTCCGCTATGTTTGCTTTACAGCACAAATGGCCCATCATTCTCGTTGGACCATCTAACTCTGGTAAGACCGATATGGTGAGATATATGTCAACTGTTTTCGGTTCTAAGGTCGTTGAGTTTGCCATGAATAGTGATGTCGATAGTATGGATATTCTAGGTGGATATGAACAGCTTGACCTTACACGCCAGGTAACGTCCCTCGTTTCGAAGTTAGATATTGCTATTCGGAACCTGCTTGCAACTCACTTCCGTAACTCTAGTTCTGTGCTGGATAGCACAGTTGATTGCTTGGATTTGTTAAGCTTTGTGACCAGAACACACATTACACTAGCCAATTATGAGCAATTGATCTCAAAATTTGCTTCTTTCAGAGATTCTATATCTGTTATTCCGGAAATTATTGAGTTGGACAAGGAGCTTGTTTTCCTACACAAAAGAATACAGCAAACACACGCAGTTAGATTTGAGTGGTTTGATGGCCTTTTAGTCAAAGCCGTCGAGGAAGGCCATTGGCTCGTATTGGACAATGCTAACCTCTGCAGTCCTTCTGTTCTGGACAGACTTAACTCTTTATTGGAGATAAATGGTTCTTTAATTATCAATGAGTGCAGTTTGGCAGATGGTCAGCCAAGAATTTTGAAGCCACACAAGAACTTCAGATTGTTCTTAACTATGGATCCGAAGTTCGGTGAGCTTTCCAGAGCCATGAGAAATAGAGGCGTTGAAATCTTCATCCCGAGTCTTGATGAGCGTTCTACCTCTTTTGATTCCGCGATCCTTGGTTTGTCCTCCCCCGTGAAGTTAGAAGGGTCTCACAAATTGGAGAAACTCTCTCTGAGATCTAATCTTACTGTTCCTACAAGTCGCTTTGTTGATACTGCAGATTGCCCAACGCACTATCTGGGTCTAATCATGGACACTGTTGGAAAGTCTACGCAGGAAGTTGCTATTTCTCTTTCATCCGTTGTTCCATTTGTGATCCAGCCACTGATTGAAGGGTTTAGGGTTGTCTCTTCACAGTGCTCCGAGTTTGACGAGGCTTCTTCTGAAATATTGAGCCGCGTCTCTCACTACATTGAAAAGTTCAGTGAGATGGGCTTATCCAAGACTCTTTTTGATAGTTATGAACCTATCTCACTCAATGCTTCTACTGTTGTTGGTTCCATGCTAAACTTCAGCATGTTTCAGTTCTTAAACCCACTATGGAATGCTTATCTGTTCAAGGCTATCTCTGGTGACGAATCCTATCCATCAGAAATGATATACTTATTCCAAGTTGCTGCTGAAACCTCGGATGCACTTGAGTCTTTGAAACAGACTGAGCTGAAGGCCAAAAATGGTAAAATCAGCGATCTGGACTACGTTGAACAAACTGCTGCCATATTCTTAGGAAGAAACGTCAAAAGTGTCCCTCGTTTGAATATATACAAGCTGCTAAGAGAGGTATTGAATTATATTTATTCACTCTTGAAGGACTTTACTGCCGAATCCGCCCTTCAGTCAAGAGGTATTTTGGAGTGTCTTCATTCTCTGGTCACTATTTGGAAATCCATTTTGAGCTCGAGTGCTGTCAAAGACGAGGCAAAGACTAGAGTATACCAGAAGATGATGAGAAAGTGGTCTGAAGATTCATCGAAGGTCATTTCAATGCAGGCCTTTACTGCCCTGTTGGATACATTCGAACAGGATCTTGCCTTGAAGAGGGGCCTTTTGATGACCCCTGTTTGGGAGGAGTTTAGAGGGACTTACCCATCTACCGCTGCTTCCTGGGCTGATCAAGACGATCTCATGCAGCTGGTGTATCAGTTTGACAAGGTGGCTTCGAAGCAGTATGCTGAATCTGACGACTTGATTTCAAACCTTGTTTCTGCTATTTTGGGTTTGAATGATGCTATTGTTAAGTGCAACATATCTGATACTTCTGTAATCTTTGAGACTTTGAGATCCGGCTTAGAGGACTTGAGGGTGTCATCTTCCAAGTTTCTAGTTCAGAGGTCACATAATTTCAAAGAGAGCTTTGAGCTTTTGTTCAACTTTGTGGTTGCCGACAAAACGTTTGCTGATGGTAGCATTACCAGGCTTGCTCATCATGCAGGAATTGGTGCTTCTGTGTTGTTGGTTATGGAAAATGATATCTATCCAAGACTTTTTAATTCGCTTTGGTGTAAAACTTCTCAAGGGTATCTATCGAAGACATCTGGATATTTCACTGGTAAGTTCTTGGAGTCTGTTTTCTTGAATACAGGGAACTACAACAACTACTCTGCCGACCAATTGAGCCAAACTGTCTCAGACTCTCTCTTCTTTTTACAAGAGATGTTACAGAATTCAAATTCGGTAGTTAGTGATAAGGTCAACGCCCAGAAGTCAATCGTTCTCCGCTGGTACCACAAAGTCCTCTCCCTCATCCAGAAGAAGTCTCAAGATGAGCTATCTTCGCTTTCAATTGATGATTTGAGAAATCTCTCAGTTGATACATCTGATCAGTTCTTCAACGTTGTTGCCGAGAAATTCTTTGTCCCAATGCTTGATTTATTGTCTGTTGTTTCATCTTTAGAACAGCTTGGACAAATCTGGATTTTGTTCGCTATTGGATTGATTCAGTTATATGTCCCAGACTCTGCATTTGATCCTGCTATTGAGGACCACATCATGTATGAGAATTTTGAGACAAGAAGAGAGTTCTGCGACGCCTTGGCTTCTTCTATGAGAACCATCAGCTCCGTGAACTTCGGTGATGATGCTATCCTACTAGAGAGGAGCCTTCCTGCGATAACAGATGCTCAGGTGCCTTTGAAGCCAAGAGTATTTCGTACCAAAATTTCCATTGATAATCTGTTTGATGAGTGGCAGTCTTTCATGCAGTCAACTTTGGATATTGATTATCTTCAAGGTTTCTTGTCCAGCTACAATACTGTCGAGCTCGAAGTTTTGGAAAAGCAAATTGATCTTTTCCAGCAGAATTCTTCTAACTTCATCGAAAGACTTTGTTCCAAGTTTGGTCAGTTCTCTGATGTCAATGACATTTTCAAGGGCTACATCTTCGCTCTCAAGCTCGGATTTGACTTGATCCTTGAGTCCAGATCCAGTGCAGCAGCCAAGTACCAGGTCTCTCCCCTTTGGTTCATCAACTCACAGATGCTTTCACATGCTAAAACATCTCAACTAGGTATTGAAACTTTCAGCGAGTTGTGCAAGACTGTTGATGTCGATTCCTCAGTTGGTGAGCAGATCTTGCGATTTATGTTGAACCACCATGTCGGAACTTCTGGTAAGACTGCCTTGCTGACTGATGATGCGAAACGCATTTTCCAATCTCTCTACTACAGATGGTCTCTAAGAAGAACTAGGCAGGAAGAAAAGGAAGCTCAGGATGCCAGTCTGTTCAAGTTTCAGGACGATTCTGAATCTGACGAAGAGTTTAAGAAGATGTTCCCAGATTATGACGAATATGTTGACGTCGATAGCGGTATTGTCATGAAAAGTTCCAACACACTGGAGGAAGAAGCTTTCGCTCTTGCTAAAAGATACATTTCTATCATGTTGGATGAGAAGTGCTCAATTTCATTGAGAGAGCTCATTGATGAGGGTTCGTTGGTAGCTAAGAGAGTTATAGAGTCATCCGGTGCTCAGTTTAACTCTGGCTCATTGGATGTTTCCACATTGATTTCTGTCGTTATCAAGTTATCGGAGTCAATTGATGCTGTTAGTGTTTCACCCAAGAGTGGAGTAGTTGATTTCTACCGTGGATACAGTCCAAGTGAGTTGAAGAAATCCACTGATGTCATCCAAAGATTATTGAGTGCTGTGGTTTCGTTGTTGGAACAGTGGCCAGAACATGCTACACTACAGACTTTAGATCGTATCTGTCGTGAATACTTATCTTTCCCTGTAAGAACAACTGTTGCCAGGTTGATCCAGAAGATTGAGCAAATCTACACTTTCATTTCTGAGTGGGAGAAATATGCCTCTTCTAAAGTTACTTTGAAGGCAAACTTTGACGAGATGACATCGCTCATCGTTTCTTGGAGAAGACTTGAGCTTTCCAGTTGGAAGTCATTGTTTGACAACGAAGACAATATTCGTGAACAGGATATTGGAAAGTGGTGGTTCAACCTCTTTGAGCTTGTTATAATCCCACTTTACAACGATGATGGAGACATGGATTTGATGGCTTTGGTATCCTCTTTGAACACCTTCATCTCCAAGTCTTGCTATGGTGACTTTGTTTCTCGTTTAAACATGCTGAAGGCGTTTACTGTTCATGTATCTCTTATTTCACCAAAGCATGTTCTTAATAACACCCTTAAGAACATCGTCTCTTACTATGACCAGTTCCAGGATATTATTGTCAGTAAACTCAAGGAAGGAAGAAAAAAACTCCAGAAGGATGTACAAGAAGTCATTTTGTTGGCCAGCTGGAAGGATGTTAACATTGACGCTTTGAAACAATCTGCTCGTCGCTCTCACCAAAGTTTGTACAAACTCGTGCGTAAGTATCGTGCTCTCTTATCTACCGAAGTTATCGCTTTGATAGAGCAAGGTGTTCCAGTATCTCAGAAGGTTTTCTTAGCCAATACGGCTGTCCACACCAAGTCAACACATGTTGACATCGAATCTGCTGTCGACGAATGTAAAGACATTGCTGAGTGGTCTTCTAGACCAGGTCATCTGAGAAACGGTTATCTTATCAACACCAACATGGCAGTCTATATGTCCCAAGTCAAGGACAGAGAGTACCCATCATTGTATGAGTTTGCCAAGGAGTTGGTCGAGGAAATGGAGACTTTGAAGAAGGAGACACCAACTGTCTACAGTGAGGAGAATAAGAAGTCCATTGCTGCTTTGAAGACACAGAAAATGAAATTGCTGAGCGACACACTCCGTGAACTGAAGAGAATTGGTTTGAAGTCTCACTTAAGAGAGGATATTCACAAACTTCAGTCTTCTGCAACTCTGATCCTAACTGAGTCTATCTCTTTCCAAGATACTGTTATAGAGGGAGCAGATGCTTACTTCTTCAGAATTATTGACCTGTTACCGCGTTTGAGAGCCTCCGTATCTGCGGTTGCCGAGGATGTGTCCCCGGTTGATGCTGAGAGAGGTCTTGCCATCATTGAGAACTTGGTATTCTACCTGATTAGGAACAAGAAGCCACTCTTCCAATTAGCGTCTGTATTTAGCAGAGTCAAGAATGTTCAATCCCAGATGGAGGACTTGCTGAGAGATGAAAACGATGCCCTCATTCCTCGTGAATCTATCTCTATTAGCATTGAGGAGTCCCAGACTATGTTGAACTCTCTGCCACAGATTCTGGACTGTGCCATTGAGGTTGGTTCCATTTCCTCAAGACTAGGTGGTATCACTGTTGATACTGCCGTTTTCTCTGACATTAAAGCAACTGTGTTAGAGCTGTCTACTGCTCTGAATGTGCCATGGAAGTACACTGCTAGTGTGTCCAACAGACTTGAGAAACTCCCATTACAGATTGAAGGCTTTGTTGAATCCATCCAAAAATGGAAGTCTACACACAGTAAAGTCTCTTTCATTGGTGATTATGTGATCAACTGGATCAGAAATACGAATGTTCCTGTACCGGTGGACGAAAGTGCTGAGGCTGTCAATGTTTCTGTTTTGGATGAGAAACTCCGTAAAATATCTGGAAGAGTTTTAGTGGTGTTCCAGAAGATCACGAAGACACTAGGTGATCACCCATTAAGATTTGAAGATGACAAGTGGCTATCTTCTGCTCAGAAAGAACTTGTAGATACTTCCAAGTGTCTCCATTCTGAAGCTGTTGTTAAGTCATTTGAGGAATGCTTGGATTTCTTGTCCGGTTTGACATCTGCTGGTGTTTCTGCAGTTAAACCATTGCTGAGATTCACCACCATTTTCTTGGGAAATTATATTGATCTTCTCATAATCGTCATAAACAAGTTATTGTCTAACTACACCGACATCTCACGTTCCGCTTATGTCTTCTCCACCACGTTGTTGAATCTCACTAAGGAAGGCTTCTGCACCCCAGAAGCACCAACCGAGTCCAAGAACTCTGATGACCTGCAGGATGGTACTGGTCTCGGCGATGGTGAAGGAGCCAATAACAACTCGAACGATGTTGAGGATGATGAAGACTTGAGTGAGCAAGCTCAAGAGCCTAATAAGGAAGATAATAAGAATAATGAAGATGAAAACGATGATGCTGTTGATATCGAGGGAGATATGGCTGGTAATTTGGAGAACATGTCTGACCAGGACAACTCCGATGATGATGAGGAAGATGGAGAAGATGAGGAGTTAGATGAGGAGATTGACGATTTGGATGATCTTGATCCCAATGCCGTAGACGATAAGATGTGGGATGAAGAGGCTAAGGAAGACAAGAAGGAGAAAGAATCTGAGAACATTCCTGAGAATTCTGCATCTGACGACATTGAAGCCAAGAATGAAGACGAAGAGAGTGGCGATTCCAAGAATGAAAAAAATGATAAGAATTCCAATGAGGAAAATCCAGATGAAGAGAAGAATGAAAATGACGAGGATGGCGAAGATGAAGAAGATGTTGGTCAACAGGACGATGAAGTAAAAAATGAAGAAGAGACCGAGGAGTTGGATCAGAACATTCAAGAGATGGATGCTTTGGAACTTCCAGAGGATATGGCCTTGGATGATGATGACGAAGGTGCTGATGAAAAAGAGGAGGATGCTGATCCTGGAGAGGATATGGATGATGCCATGGATGTTGATGAAGGGGGCGAGGAGCAACAACAAGAAGGAGATGATGATATTGAGATGTCTAAGGATGACAAAGAAGAAGGGGACAACGACGACGAAGATGATGAGGAGAGGGAGCCAGAAGATTTGGACGTCGCAACTAATGTAGATCAAGAAGAAGATTCTGAAAAAGATGAAGGCAATGAAGATGAGGAAGCCATCGAAGGTGCAGAAGATTCTGGTGATGAAGGTTTGGAAGAGAACCAAGCTGCAGAGGATGACATGAAAACCGAGGAACAGGAAGAGAATGGTGACCAAATGGAAGGTCTTGAAGGTGCTGACACCGGTGAAAATGATCAAGAAAATATCGATCAGGAAACTGCTGTTGAACAAAAATCTGGCTCAAAAGGTGACGGCTCTCAAGCCGAGGCTAACAAAGAGCAAGATGATGTTGGTTCCACTGGTGCTGCTTCTCATCAACAAGAGCAAAATGATGATTCAAAAGATCAGACTCAAGACTCCAGTCGCGATGAAGTTCGTGAGTCGTTGAAACAGCTTGGTGACTCTTTGAAAGAATTCCATCGTCGTCATCAAGAGATTCAAGAGGCTAATGAACGGGATGATATGGCTGAACAAAAAGCTACTGAACGCCCAGATGAGTTTGAACATATTGATGGTGAAAATACTGAGAATGAAACACAGGCTCTTGGTGCTGCTAATAAGGACCAAGTTTCCTCAATTGATGACGAAATGGCCATTGATGATGATAATGATGCGGAAGATGACCAGAAGACAGAGAATGATGAGTTAAAACAAGAGAATATTGGTGATGAGGTTGTCGATGAAGAGATTGAGGATGTTGGTGAATCTAAGGATGATCATTCAGATGAGTTCAATGGTAAGACCAAAGGTGGTTTTATTGGTGAAAGAAAACAGGATGCTGATATGGAAGATGATTGTTTGCGTGCTGAATTGGATGAGGATGATGACGATGAAGAAAAAGAAGAAGAAGAGGACGATATTGATGATGTGGTTAAGCGTGAGATTGTTGATGATGAATCGACCATTAGAGACATTGATGAAGCTCGTGATTTATGGAGAAAGAGTGAGTTAGAAACACAAGATCTTGCTGCTAGCTTATGTGAACAGTTACGGTTGATTCTAGAACCAACATTATCTACAAAACTCAAGGGTGATTATAAGACTGGTAAAAGATTGAACATGAAGAGAATCATTCCATATATTGCGAGTGACTTCCGAAAGGATAAGATTTGGTTGAGACGTACCAAACCAAGTAAACGTCAATATCAAATTATGATTGCTGTTGATGATTCCAAATCTATGAGTGAAAGTAAGAGTGTTGATTTGGCCTTCCAAAGTATTTGTTTGGTTTCAAAGGCATTAACTCAGTTAGAATCTGGTGGTTTATCAATTGTGAAGTTTGGTGAAAGTACTGATGTTGTTCATCCCTTTGATAAGCAGTTTTCTCCAGAGACTGGTGCACAAATCTTTCAAAGATTTGATTTCCAACAGACTCGTACAGATATCAAAAAGCTAGTGACTCAATCCATTGACATATTCCAAAATGCTCGTGGAATGGGTGATTCTGACTTATGGCAACTGCAAATCATTGTTTCTGACGGTGTTTGTGAAGACCATGCTACGATCCAAAGACTTGTGCGTCGTGCTCGTGAAGAAAAAATCATGCTTGTGTTTGTAATTATTGACGGAATCAATTCAAACGAGTCAATCATGGATATGAACCAGGTCTCCTATGTGAAGGATGCCAATGGCAAAGACGTCCTCAAGATCGATAACTATCTGGATTCTTTCCCATTCGAGTTCTACGTTGTTGTACATGACATCGCAGAGCTTCCAAAGATGCTATCGCTGATTCTTCGCCAGTACTTCTCCGAATTGGCTTCCAACTGAGGCGTTTCATTCATATTCTTCCACTTCTGTTTCTCTTTAATATTTGTATAATAGTGTAAAGTATAGACTTCTACGAGCTCGTAGCTCACCACAGCACCCGAAGGCAGCCATTCGCCGACCTGGGAGTGTGTCTTTGTGAGGTCCGAGAAAATGTGTCAGTTTTTTCTCAGCTTTCATTGTTCCGCTAATAAACTCCGCGAGCGGTTATGAAAAAAAAGAAATTGGCTGGTGCTTAAAAAGCGCGACAGAGCCACACATACTTCAGTATCAAAACACCCTTTAACAAATCAATCAAAGAGAAATACCAACGGCTTCGAGATGTCGCAGTTCAAGCAGCCAGCGAAGAGCTCCGGGGTGTTCTCGTCCTTTCTGGGGCTCGTGACGGGCCGTGGAAAACACGTGCAACCGGACCCACGTTCGCCGTCGCCTGCTTTTCTTCAACAGGTTAACACACAGAAAGAGACATATCAGACCCGTCCTTCCAGAGCCGTGCCCAAACAGTTTGCAACCCCGGACCATTACAAGCTGCTGTACTCGTTTGCTTCGTACGCACACCATGGAGCGATCAGAAAACCTGTTGTGAACTCACTGATGGATCTGATGGACTCCTCATCGCACTTATCTCTGCTTCCGCGCCGCCGTCTTTACGGCAACCCGTATGAGACGCTCAGTGTTAAGAATGGAGATGATGCGATGATCGTGTCGCCTAATTTGCTAGGTGTCGCTGACGGTGTTAGTGGATGGAGCGGTGCGCATGCTGACTCTGGTTTGTTTGCCCGGTCCTTCTTGGAGAACATCAGTCGTAACTTTGCAGAGTTGTCACACAAGAATAAGGATCATTTGAGTCGGGTCAGCGAAGACGATTTGAAGCTTTCGCTGGATCAAAGCTATAATGAGAGCTTACAGGTGATGGAGCGTGAAAAGTTCAAAGGCTCGTCTACTGTGATTATCGCCATGATCATCGATAAGAAGCTGAAAATTCTCAACATAGGTGACTCTCGAGTATTCGTCTTCAGAGATGGCGAGATCTTAGCAACAAACAAAGAGCAGTACATCGCCAATCTTTGCCCACAGCAGGTCGGCACCACAACAGAACCCAAATTGCCCTCTTCAGTTGTCGAGTTCTTGGACGTAGAGCTTGAAAAAGATGACCTTATAATGCTTTGTTCTGATGGTGTCACTGATAATTTATACACAGATGAAATTTTGGAATTCGTTAACAAGAAGTTGAACAGTGAGAAGACGAACTTGGGTGAAGTGTGCCACTCTTTAATGATCAAGTGCAAAGGTGTTGCTTTTGATAACTATTGTGTATCACCCTATGTTGAAAAGATCAACGAGTTGAACAATGATTTCATCACTGGTGGTAAACTTGACGATATCTCTGTGTGCTTGGGAAGAGTGACAGAAAACATATGAGAAATTTTTTTAATTAATACTGGGAAAATCATGGTTATATAAGGTAAGGAGTTTAATCTTTTAATGTTTGCTTTTAATTTAATGGTCGAGTCACTTTCAATTCAGTTCAATACACACCATCATATAGTACTGCCAATTGTTGCCGTGTCAATCTAACACCCGAACATCCCCGTCTAACGCGTCATTTACCATGGCCGTTCAAAAAGGTAAACAAAAGATTTACCTTACACACGAGCAATAGGGAGCGAACTCAAAAACAACCAATCAAACCGAGAAAATATGACGAATCTGGAGCATTATATGAATGCTATCAACGAGTCTTCGAGCTCGTTGAAAACCCTTTACTTCAGACCAGCCGGAATATTCACAAACGCACTTGTTCTTAGGCCAGATATCACTTCATTATTAAGAGACGCTGATTCACACGAGAATGCTTTGTATCAGGTAGATCATCAAGGGAAACCGGAGCGGAAGGATGGTACAAGGGGTGTTGTTGATAGATTGAACGACGAGTTTGAGGAGTTGGAGCTACAACAACAGGTTGAAGAGAGTGGTATGGTCTCTACTGGTGTCGATAGACCTTCTGCTGTGCTGGTGCCCAAAAACGTCACAGAGCCAATGCCTGATCATAACAAGGGCGTGAAGAACCTGTTGAGTCGTTTCAATGAGGAGAACGAAGCTGACTATGATGTTGATGTTCTATGCGAGACCGCGCTACAACTACTGGAGAAGTACCCCGTTGAAGGTTTGAGCGATGAGGTGAAGCAGCATAAACGCAGATGGACGGAGCTGAACAGTGAGATCGTCGCACACGAGGAAACATTAGAAAGACAGAGAAGACAGCTGTCTATGCTCACCGTCTCATTAAACGATCGTGGGCTCCACAAGAAGAAGAAATCGGCACAGGACGCAATCGCAGAGGAAGAGGCACTGATACGGCAGCTGGAGTCGGAGCTGGCAACGAAACAGAGAGATTAATGACACGACTGGACAACAAATGAAACGGAATGAAAAGGTATGCTCAGTCTTATCCTACCTAATAGTAGTAAATGGGACACCAACCCATTAGGGTACACTAAAGGTACGCTATTGGGGCTCCCCTCCTGCTCGCGCTCCCCGCCATAAAAAGATCGCGAAATTTCATTTTTTGCTTTGCTTCCATAGAAGACCATTGAAAGGGGACTGACCGGGCGGCAAACGCGCACTAAAACTAACGGCGCTTCTCTTTACAAACTGCAATCACCTCTCAAAAACCTGACCACGTGAAGCGGCACCTCAACTTTATCCGTAATATCAATCTAAAGTAGCCAATTTCCGAGTCTCAGAGCTTATTCTTGTGTTCCTCTTCTTCCAGGACCTCCACTTACATTGGGTATAAGCTCCACAGATGAGCAGCAACACGGATATCTACTCCACCACCCAGCGGCTCGGCCAGGCTGTTGCCACGACGGCGTCTGCTTTGATCAACGAGGGCTCGGACCCTTTGCTGTCCAATTCTAGCTACAAGAAAGCCATGAGAAGTGCACTTACACAGGGAAGTTCTCTTGCTCTACAGAAGAGGAACCCAACGATGGACCTTTCAGGGAGCAAGTTTGCGTCATCGTCTGAGTATTTCAAGAACAAGTTTACATCCTCAAAAGCTGCTTTCAAAGTGCTTACACACATTCCTGATGATTTGCTCGGTGATTTACCGGATGAGAAGTCTACTTCGTTCAGTTTGTTTCAAGGCTTCAACGCTGCTCTGCCAGCAATTGATGAAGAGATTGAACTCAACAAACACTTGAGCGAGGGCAATGACTTCTTGAAAGGACTTACATCATCAGCCCAAGAGGATAAAGACGAAGACTTCAATTTCAGACTACCGAATGGCATCACAAAAGAGAAGATCCAGGACTCATACTCTACAGCAAGACTTCAAGATTATCGATCTGTGATTAGTGATAACTTGGACTTATTAGAGATTAGAAAAAATTTGGCTGCTAGTGAAATCATCGAGATTGATAATAAAATTGCCAAACTGCAGTCGTTGAGGAAAGTCGTGTTTAAAAGAGTGGCAAAATTGGAGCAGAATGAGATGTTTTTAGAATCTCATTTAGAAGATATCAACGACAGAATACAAATGATAAAGGACTACAATATGGAGAGACCTGAAGACGAAGAAGCAGAAGAAAGTACAAAAGTTGAGGACCAAGAGGGAAAGCAACCTCCACAAGATGAAGAGGTAACATCCACAGATGAGTCGAGAGAAGATACCCCAGATACTGATAACAAGCCATTGCTTTCACAATCCATCTATGGAAAACTTCAGGAGCGTCCACCCGTATTCAAACGTAAGAATCCAAGATCACGAAAGACAACACCAACTCTACAACAGTTTTATGAACCAGGAACCGAAATAAAAACAGTACAAGCTCACGAAGAATCCGTTAATTGTTTTGATTTTGACATTCCATTTGGTACCTTAGTATCTGCATCATTGGATAACACAGTAAGGGTATGGGATATGAGCCGTGGTAAATGTAATGGTCTATTGGAAGGTCATAATGCTGCCGTTCAGTGTATTCAAATGGAAGATTCCTTAGTGGTTACAGGATCAATGGATGCTACGTTAAAACTCTGGGACTTATCACGTATGCATATCACAGATGATGATGAAGGCCCATTAGTGCATTGTTTTGAATCCCATATTGAAGAGATTACAGCACTAAGTTTCCATAATTATAATTTGGTTAGTGGATCTCAAGATCGTACTATTAGACAGTGGGATATGCAGACTGGTCATTGTTTACAGACTATTGATGTTTTGTGGGCTTCTCAGCTGAATATGACATCTAGTGTGGATATCAATGCATCATCAATGATTGGAGATAGAACAAGTCCTTTCATTGGTGCACTGCAGACTTACGACGCCGCATTAGCAACTGGTACTTCGGATGGCTTGGTAAGACTTTGGGACTTGAGAAGTGGAGAAGTTGTTAGATCGCTTGTGGGTCACACCGGTCCTGTTACATGTTTACAATTTGATGATAAACATTTGGCAACGGGAAGTAAAGACCGTTCAATCAGAATTTGGGATCTGAGAACTGGTGGTATCCATGATGCGTTTGCCTATGAAAGTCCGATTACCTCATTACAGTTCGATTCCAGAAGAATTGTATCGTCAAATGAAGAGAACACCGTGAAAATTTACGACAGATTGGAAGAAAGACACTCGTCTTGTGGTGGTAAAGATGAAACAAGTGCCCTTGTCAACCATGTTCGCTACAAAGAAGGCTACTTGGTGGAAGGTCGTGCAGATGGTAAAATTGGCATGTGGGCCATTTGAGCTGGGTATCAAGCACACAGTCAGGACAGTCTACACAGTGATTAGAAAAAATGATCCACCATGTATATATTCATACAAACCACACACTACAATTCATGAACAACACATATCAATTTAAAAGTAGTCCAAGTATCACGCTATAGGTCGGAATTAAAGCTTCACAAATTCCGACCAAAACATCCGGACATTTTTTTTTCGCGGCCATCCTCGACGCGTCCGATGGTGAAACATTTAGTGGCGAAGAAGTGATATAGTACCCGGCCAGGCAAATCTTGTTGCTTCACCTGAAATCCAAGATATCAAAGATGAATTTCGGAGGCCAGACACCAACTGTTGTTGTTCTTAAAGAGGGTACCGACACGTCGCAGGGAAAGGGCCAGATCATCTCCAACATCAATGCTTGTCTCGCCATCCAGGACACACTCAAGCCTACGTTGGGTCCTTTGGGATCTGATATTTTGATTGTGGGTGGTAATGGTAAAACCACCATCTCAAATGATGGTGCTACGATTTTGAAGCTACTGGATGTTGTGCATCCAGCAGCAAAAATTCTTGTGGACGTTTCAAGAGCCCAAGATGCTGAGGTTGGTGATGGTACCACCTCTGTTACCATTTTCGCTGGTGAGCTCCTGAAAGAGTCCAAGGCTTTCATTGAAGAAGGGATTTCTTCCCATGTGATTACCAAGGGTTACAGAAAGGCCCTGGCGCTTGCTATTGAGAAGGTGAACGAGCTTTCACAGAAGATCGACAAGAACAAGTCTACACCAGAAGAGTACCGTGAATTGCTCGAGCGTTGTGCCAGAACCGCCATGTCTTCCAAACTGATCAACAATAACTCCCAATTCTTCGTGAAGATGGTTGTTGACGCTGTGTTATCCTTAGACCAAGATGATTTGAATGAAAATTTCATTGGTATCAAGAAGATTCCAGGTGGTGGCATGGAGGACTCAAGATTCATTGATGGTGTTGCTTTCAAAAAAACATTCTCTTATGCTGGATTCGAACAGCAACCAAAGAAATTCACAAACCCAAAGATCCTGAACTTGAACATTGAGCTGGAGTTGAAAGCAGAGAAGGATAACGCCGAGGTACGTGTTGAAAAGGTTGGTGATTATCAAGCAATTGTCGATGCTGAATGGCAAATTATTTTGAATAAATTGAAGTTGATCGAGGAGTCAGGTGCACAAATCGTCCTCTCCAAATTGCCAATTGGTGATTTGGCTACACAGTACTTTGCTGACAGAAATATCTTCTGTGCAGGCAGGGTTGCATCTGAAGACATGGACCGTGTTATTTCTGCCGTTGGTGGATCCATTCAGTCGACACCGACAGATATTAAGCCAGAACATTTGGGTACTTGTGAGTTCTTTGAAGAGGTTCAGATCGGTTCTGAACGTTATAATATCTTCAAAGGATGTACACAGGCCAAGACGTGTACATTACTTTTGAGAGGTGGTGCTGAACAAGTCATTGCTGAGGTTGAACGTTCATTGCATGATGCCATCATGATTGTGAAGCGTGCTGTACAAAACAATGACGTTGTTGCTGGTGGTGGTGCCGTTGAGATGGAAGTTTCCAAACATTTAAGAGATCATTCTAAGAAGATTGCTGGTAAAGAACAGCTAATCATCAGTGCATTTGCCAAAGCATTGGAGGTGATTCCTCGTCAGTTATGTGACAATGCTGGTTTTGACGGTACAGATCTTTTGAATAAACTAAGAATGGCCCACGCTAAAGGCGAGAGATGGGCTGGTATCAACTTCCGTACAGAGAATATTGGTGATAATTTCATCGAGTTCATCTGGGAGCCAGCTTTGGTGAAGATTAACGCGTTTGCCAGTGCCACGGAGGCTGCAATCTTGGTGTTATCTGTTGATGAAACTATTAAGAACAAGGAGAGTGCTTCTCCAAATGCCGGTATGGCTCCACCACCAGGAAGAGGTCGCGGTGTTCCTATGTGAATATAACAAACACAGGGATTTGGTTATATATGCTAATAGACACACCTTCTTGTAAACGGAGATGTAAAACATTCGATAATTGGAGAGTTGTTTGAAAGATCAGAGCATACAACTAAATATAAATAAGTGTAATTGCTTGTGTGGTGTTGTAAATACTATATTATTCCTCTTCACTGCTTGTAATGTCTTCTTCGTCATCATTTGAGCCCGTCATGTCTCTGAAGCTGATAGGACGGGCACCCATGGGACTCGCCGTGTTAGGTAAAGGGTAAGTCCGATTATTGTTCCTCTTCTCAGCTGGATCTTCAATGGTGATGAAATTGGGTTCATCTGACAATTCTTCCTCTAACTCATAGACCAGCTCGTTGAAGTCGTCTTCATCAGATGAACCGGACGAAACAGACTCCTGTACAATAGTAGGTGTTGGAACTGATGATGGCGGCCTTTTACCACTTACTTGGAGCCTTGGGCTCGGCATGGAGTTATTTTGGATTGCTTTCATCTTCGGAGCAGTACCATTAGAAACCGAGTTTGCGGATAGTGAAGTCGAGTGCTTGAGTGGTGAAGTAGCGTTGGTAGAGGTGCTGGATGATGTGGCAGTGTGTGCAGATGAGAGTGGCGATGGAGCTGATGGCTTGTTGGTGGTCGATGCCGGCCTCTTTGGGGAACCCATCTTCGACAACGGAACGTCGTCATCTGAGTTCTGAGCCTGGGCTTTCTTTGGCTGTACTGGTTCCATTGGTGAACGAGCTCGGTGTCTCGGTTGGAAAATGGAAGGCTCCTTGCGTTTCTTTGACGGCCTCTTATCGTCGGGTAGAGAGCTTGTTTGCTTTGACGAGCTTTGATTTGTCGTTCTGGAGACTGCTGATGCTGTCAATTGGACACCGAGCCTCTTCAGCTCGAACGATTTCAGGTCCTTGTTATAGAGCACGATGCACTCGAGGTT
This sequence comes from Petasospora mycetangii, assembly GCA_003708295.3. NCBI lineage: Eukaryota > Fungi > Ascomycota > Saccharomycetes > Phaffomycetales > Wickerhamomycetaceae > Petasospora > Petasospora mycetangii. Next base: position 416,106 of record PPNU03000001.1, read on the forward strand.
CTGTGACCGACCCACTGTGCCCTCCATCACCACACTGTCGCCGCTTTTCGATACCGCCTGTAGTTTGAAAGAGTCGCCAGCGACCTCCACCTCCTTTGGTCTTGAGTCGTCGATCTCAGGCTTCTGTGTGTCTTGTGGATGTTAGTCGAATTGGGAACTGGAAGTGAATTGAACAAGTCCAAACAACTCACACAAAAGACTCATTAGCTCAGGGCCTTCCCGGCCCACACCGCTCGAAGGGCCCGCCAACTGTGCGAGAACGGCATCACTAAGCACGAGGTCGTACTCTCCATCGGGGATGTTCATTGGTACTATTCGAGCCACTCTGAATTGCGACTTGTAGAGCTTTCCAGTCGCTTTAAAGACCCTTTAGAAGGCAGTGTGCTAAAATTGGGGACTCCGATCGCTCTTTGGGTGCGTGGGGAGATCAGCGCAGTGACAGGTGTGCGGGTGTTCGCGCGTTTTCCCGCATTTGGCACTGATAAGCGATGCATTAAGTATTGGTAGTAGTACATTAACACTGCACATATTTATGAGTGCTCATTTACGTCTATATGGTCTAAGATGGTCATGTTTGTGTATATGGGAAGTGTGTATGAACAGTTTGCAGGCTGCAGTCGTTTCACCACCCTTGTGTCTGTCTAATACACTGCAATAGCTCTTCAATGCAATCGAGCGATTCAGTGACTATACTTACGTTGATGTATGAGCCTTGTGCACTTTTAGAAATCTGTGTTGCTTGTAGTCTATACTTGTCGGCAACTCCGGTAACACAGGCTTCATAAGCACTGGAATGCTGTGGGAAGTTGGACCTGAGAACAAGCAGGTCCTTGATGATGGAAATGACCAGGAGTAGCGAGGAACTGGCAACAAAAGTCTTGTCGCCAACAACAATGGATTTCTTATGCGAATCTTCTTCTTCTTTGGATATAACAGTGTCTGGTAACTCCGTGTTAATATGCGACAACTCTTTTTTCCAGGCTTGCTCAACGTCGAGTGGTTTGTTTTCCAGCATAGCATTAACGGCCTCTTGAGACGACACTGGCACAATAACAGGCTGCCATTTTTCGACATCTAATGCCTGGGATACTCTTTTCAAGTTTGTGTTCTGAAAACTTGAATTGAAGGCTCTCATCTGCTCTGTTAACTTGTCTGGTAATAACTTGAAAGACAGACCTGAAATGGATTCAGACTCATTGAGGAACACAGTGTTGATGTAATACATTCTCAGGAAGAAGTCGTATCTCAAAGTTGCATTCAAGTCTCGTCTAACAGTGATAATCTTGGACATTCTTATCTGAATTATCTCAATACTCTTGTTGATGCATGGCCTTATATCTAGTTTCATGATTAAACTGGCTTGGTCTTCTTCTTTACCCGTCATATGTTGCAATGCCAAATCCAAAAGAAGCTTCTGATGAACTGTGAGTCTTCGAAGACCCTCGACACATGTGGTGTAGATTTTGATTAACATGACCTCAAATTCACGTGGTGTCATGGCCTTAAGAAGTCCACTCAGACTTGTAGGCCTTGAATTTACAGAGGAGCTTGCAACTGACTGCTCTTTTGCTACTGTTTCTTCGTTTGGTAAGAAGACTCGAACAACATTCTTCAGTTCCTGAACGACAAGTTCTTCATAGTTTTTGAAAGCAGTGGCAATTTCTTCACATCGTGTTAAGCCGATCACTAGCTCTGTCAGTTTAGTTTTCATCTCTTCAGAGACTGTTGGTTGGTACTTATCACCACTCATCATCCTTTCCATGACTTTTGCATGATCAATATCTTCGTAATGAGCTCTCAAATCTGTCATAAGATAATCATTGAAGATAGAAGAGTACGATTCGCCCGTTTTTGATCTTAGGTTGCAGAGTAGTTCTCTCAGATTGGATAATGCAGGAACGTCTCTCAGGTCTTGTAATGGATAAGGCCAGTTCAAGTCATTTGATTCACCCTTAAGTAATTCCTCAACGTAGTCGACTTTGTCCAAACATTTTTCGTACTCCGTTTCCAAGAATAATGACTCTGCAACATCAGATTGTTGCATCACGGTGGTTACTTGCACTAAACCTTGTTCCAACTTGGCAGAGTTTTCTCTTTTCTTTTGAATTTCCAGTCGTTGCAGATTGTGTTGAATCTTCTGTTCTTGTAACACTTTCAGTTTGGCTCTTAGCTCATCAACCATCTGTACAGTCTTGACGTTCTTATCACTAATGTCATTCAAATCGTTTAAAGCGTCGAAAAAGGACCCTGAAGACTTCGAGATCTCATTCACGAGATGAATCTCAACTGTATCCAAATACCATGACAGTTTCTCTTGTAATGCTTCGTTCAAGTTCTCAATGTTATGGCCTTCTGTAACCATTTTGAAGATTCTTGGGTCATCTAGGTTGAAGTCATCCGAGAAATAAACCTGTGGGATTGTCTCCAGTGCACCAGACTCTTCATCCAACAAATTAGCAGTACTGTTGTGTTTCTTTGCCAATGTGTGTAGCGTGTCTGTTGTCAGTCTCTTGTTGGCGTTATAACGGTCAAACTCCTTTCCAATGTCAACAAGGTACTCTTTGAACTGGTCTTTGGAGACTCTACCAAGCTTGGAAAGTTGGACCTGAGGAATGTCCTTCTGCCCAGGAGGCTGAATACTCAGCTTGGTCTTTGTTCTGTTCAGAGACGGGCTCAGGGTGCTGGGTGCTCTGCGAGAATCAACGTCGGCGATGAGCTCATAAACAGAGTTGGGCCCCAGAGGCGAGACACGCTGAATTGAAAGCTTGTTGAGCCCGAGCGCTGGGAAAGAATCGTCAAAGCTCGGACGGAAGCTCGAAGTGAACACACTCGAGGAGTCCATGCTTCTCCTGGAACGAGAGGTCGAATATCCACCATTGGCGCTTAGATCATCGTTGAGACTGAGCGAGGTGTCGTTGTTACCCGAGCCTAGCGAGTCCAGTGAGTCTCTGCTGAACTCGAGTTCTTCTCCTTCAGTTATTACCGTCGGCACTCGGTCCGTCATCTCTCCGCAGTGTGAGAAGTCTGTGTTCTTTGGAAGAATTGGCCTTCGCAACACCCTCTATGGTGTGTTTGAGCTGTTGATGTGTCTACAATCATCCGCCCATATATAACCCGTGTTCATTCTGCCTCCAAGCGCGAAATCAACACTCTCCCCGACCACGACCCCAGCCGCGTATGTCTCTTCAGTTTATCTATTCCATCTCCGGATTGTGTATACTCTACATTTATTTTTTTAAGGACAAAGAAATAATATGACATTTCACTTTACCTATATAGAGTTGTTAAGATCAGTTCTTCTTCCACGAATTCATTAGCGCAGCTTTGAACCCTTGCTTCTCCTTCTCTTCACCGGAATTCAAATTACCAAATTCTTTCTGTAATTGTCCCATATCTGGATGCGTTCCTTGAGTTATGTAACCATGTGCTGCAACGTCACTCAGTGAAGCATAACTTGGGGAAGAGGAAACTTTATTGATGCTCTTTTGGATGGATGATACACTGTGTGGACTTGATGAGATAGCGTCATGCTCTCCTTCAGAATCACTCTCGGAGTCTGAGTGGAATGAGAAAGCACCACTACTTCCCGTTCTCTGTAGGGTTGACTCTTGTTTGGCTGGGATATGGCTCGGTTGAGGTGGCACTCTTGGCAGTTGTGAAGTCTGTTGTGGCTCAAAAACTGGCGATACCAATCCTTCGGGAGTATCCATCATTTCGATATTCGAACCAAGAACAATATTGTCTGGAACGTCAACCATATCAACTCCTTCTAGATGTTGTGGGGTATCCTCAACTTGATAGTCGGTGTTACCCAAATGAACATAGTTATCCTGGTTACCTGTGAAAACGGAATTATAATCATAGTGGTAGTTATAACCTCTGCTTGTGTTGATTCTGTGAGAAACCGCAAACTTCTCTTCATCTTCATCCTCCTCTTCATCAGAACCGTAATTCAAAGTAGTAGAAGGCAGCAATTCAATGATCTTGAACGGTTTCTTGATACTTCCAAAATTTGCATCATCTTCGTCCTCGTCATTGTCAGTTTTGCCTGCAATTGGGGTATGATCGAATTGTGAAGCAAAATCTCTGTTCAATTTAGCAGATGAGGGAGACTTGACATTCAAGAAGAATCCACCTTCATCGTCACTTTCATCGTTATCATCATCGTTATCGTCCTCATCTTCATCATCACCATCTTCTTCATAATTATCATCATCGAGTTCTTCATCTTCGGTTTCAGGATAATTCAAAGCAATGCACTGTTCAACACGATCACTGAAATGGATGTGACGCTTTGATGGATCATCTTTACTTGACAGTGAAGTAATCGAAGAAGCCGCAGGTGTTACTGTCTGTGGCTTAGAATATTGTGCGTTGACTCTTTTGGAGATAAGATCAAAATCATCTTCAAAGACAGGTGGAGATGGCGCTTTCGGGTTTGTCACTGGTGGTGATTGCGCATGCTGTTGTTGTTGCTGGTGATGGTGATGTGCTAATTTTATCATGGATGGTTGTGTCAACATTTCACTAACTGTTCTCTTTTTTAAAATTGGTTTTGGAGCTCTTTTAGAAAAATGGCCCATTCTCGTTGCTTTTGTAGATGGTGATGATGCTGAACCTGGCGTGGTTGATGGCAATTTCTTCTGATCTCTTTTGATAGCGTTCAATGTTGAAGATTCGCCATCAGAACCATACTTTTGGTTCATGGTCTCGACATTTTCATTGGTCTCTTTATAAATCGGACCGTACAGCCAAGTAACATCCGAGTCTTTTAACCAATTGACAGATTCTGGGCTGATTGTCTTCAAGTGGTACTTGGCCTGAGCCCAAGTTCTCCATGACGCATTTTCCAGTCTTGCAGAGTTTGCCACATCTTTTCTCTTCAACACAATATATCTCCAAGACTTAGAGATATCACCCTCTTTCCAATTGTGTGAAAGATAATCAACATGTCTTGAAGGTTCATAAACAATATCGTTATCATCATGAGGCTGATATAAATCTGGAGAAGAGGGAGGTGAAGGGGACTTATTCTCCTGATTGCGAGTATTTGATATAGTCGTGTTAGCATTGGTACTAGCAGTGTTGTCATAAATTGAGTCGTCATCGTAGTCATTTGTATCATCGTCATCATCATATGTGTAGATCACATTTTTGGTTTTCTTGGATTCTTGAAGTGGTTGATCGTCAATGTTTTCAATGAATTGGCCATTGTCATCATCGTCAAAGTCCAGTTCTAATGAAGTCGGTTGATGTGTGATACGCTGTGCGGCGCTGCTCTCAGTTTGTGGTTGTTGTACTGTTGGCTGTTGTTGCGGCGCTGGTGGCAAATTGGCTGTATCCTCTTCGATTAATTTCCTTGTCGGAGCAATGAATTCATCAAGTAGTCCCATCGACCTCGTTCTCTTCAATTGAAACGTTGTGTTCTCGAAATGATTATCGTCTTCAGCGTCCACGGCTTTTGATGTCGAGTGGTGCGAATGATAGACGTCGGCGAGCGACCCCGAGGAGGCCTTTTGCGGCGGCTCCTGGCGTGGCACCTGTGCGAACATGGCCGCAAGGTTCTTTGACGAGGACATGTCTGTTTCTGTGTGTGAATCGTTTGTGTGTGTGTGTGTTGTTTGTGTTTGTATTGCTTACCGCGGTACAGAGAGACTTGGTGGAGGAGCGGCGGCTTGCTAAAGATCAATCAGTCCACAGACAAAGTACGGCAAAAGAGCGGTTAAAATCCGAGACAGCACGATGGAGAGTGCACTTTCGCCAGTGTGTGAAATCAGGTTTAAAACGCTTGGATCTCCTTCCCGTGGTGGTGCAAAGGCCCTTTCTGGTCGTGAGAACACGGGTGGTGCTGTTCCGTGGGGGAGATGGCTCTCGAAGGTGCGAAGCGCTAGCGAGCCAACGAGGCGGGCGGTTGGTTCTGTTTTTGAAGTGAAGATATGGAAGCGGACGCTTTTGTAATAGCGTTTTGTGTCTGCTTTGTGTGCTCTTGTTTCTTAAAGTGGAGGTTTTGGTACTCCTATAGGGATGTTTTACCGCTCAGTGCTGGGCCTCGTGGCTTCGAAGGTTTTGATTTTCATCAATTTGGTGGGCGCGCGAAATGACTTCGGCCGCGTGTGTGTACCGGATTACCGGGGTTTTGCGTTAAATTGAGAGGGAGATTTATGGGTTGGGATTAAGTGGTGGGCTCCGTGGGGAAGTTCGGAATTGTTAGCAGCTACTCATATACATTGTATTGGCTTGTGGATATCAGGCGTATTTTGCCTCGCCGGTGAACACACACAAAAGCACCGCACCGCACACAGGTTGCCACGCCCCCACAGATCCCGCCAGCCACGCTAAGAGCCGTTAAAGGGCCCCGCTGCCCGGGTGCTTCCGGGTTTCGGAAAAACTGTCAAATAAAACGCGGAGAAAGCCCACCGGGGTCCCCCTCTCCAGCTGTGTATACACCTACAATGCATTTCTGTAAATAAAAATCGTATCATTCGTTTCGTATCATAAATTGTTAAAACAACTGTAACAATGCGGCAGCAGCTGGAATTCTCACTCATCATCATCACCATCACCTTCCCACTCATAGCAACGGCCATACCACGTGTACTTCTTACAAACGGGCTCTTTTGTAGGCTCTGGGCTCTCTGAAGACATTGTGGACGATGACACCTTTGGTGGCTCTTCTTTTCTATGGTCTCCACTGTCATCAGCAACAAAGTTCCAATTGTAACAATCACGGCATGGGGGACTCTTTAAACATGGCGCTGTCTCGTTATATGCCTCAAGGACCTCGTCAACAACTGTGTGTATACGATGGTTAAGCATATTAACATGCCATCCCTTATCACCGACAACGTCATAGACACACGTTTTACCACTATGGCATTGTGTTTCCATCGCATAACCAGCAATAGAGCAAGTAGACGAAGCACCATTGCATACCCCCATAAATATAGGGTCAGCAGTATGGCCAAAATGCCAAATACCTTCCATATAGTCTGGAACACCCGGTGGCATAGGCAAATGTAGTCTTTTAGAAGCTAAGAGTTCACCAGGCGCTTCAAAAGACACTGCGGGGACACCATAAGTACGACCGACGAGAGATGCAATAGATCCACCTAAAGAATGCCCAGTTACCCAAATACTGGCGTTTGGATACATTGAAGTGACATTTCTGTACACATCCAGACCAGCTTGATAATACCTGTCCTTATTATACATTTCTTTTTCCAAGCATCTTTGGTCGCATGTATATGAGCTTTTATAACAATCACAGACAGTGGTCCACATGTAACTTACTCTAGCACAACAGCATGAAAATAACAAATTGTCATTATCCTTATCCTCAGCAACAGTGGCATCATCACCTCCGGATGAAAGATACGCAGCAGAGGTACCTTTGTAAGCAATGACAACTGTAGAATTGTCATCGGAGACGAAGATTTGTCCTCTCAACCCAGTGCCATTCCAACCATGAGGAATGGAATGATTCCATCTCACATCTCTCCAATCACCAGTGTCTGGAACGCCAACATAAGCATTAGAAGACATCAAAGCAAGTGAGATGACAGTGTCCTTATCAGTAACGTTTGGAGCATCTACTGAATCATCATTCCAATCGAGCGTGATCTTAGATGTTGCTTCGAAACCTTCAATTCTAGCAAAATCCAAATACGACTCAACAAAATCAGGATGACGATCAGATAATCTCTTAAGTGTAATCTTTTCAGAGCGAAAAGGTAGTTCAACGTTCCAAGGGGATTGATCCTTGTACCTAAGCGTGGACCAATCCTCATCTGCCCTGAAAGTGTGAAGTTCATTCTTTTCGATGAATTCGGGTGTAACATCAAGTCTCATATGAATATCTTCAACGCTTTTAGTGCCACGATGATGTATATGTTTGAGTGTGAAGTTTTTTTGAGGTACGGTCAATGTTTGCTCACGCGATGGGAAGAGCGGCAAAGGCCCCCATGAGCGTATTACCATATCCGGTGTATCTGGTGTGAATACATACAGCACAACACACAATATAGCAGATATGACACCAATAACGACGCTGTTTCTGCCATAGTTGGGACGCGTGGGCCTGTTGTTTGTTGTGTGGAGCAGTGGCGTCTTCTCCATTGGCGCCATGATGTGATTCAGCTAGAGGGCTTTTAGGAGCGCGGTTAAGTTTGTTTCTTGCTGGAGTGTGTATAGTATGTGCTTAACTGTGTTAATAATTTTAGCAGAAGACAGGTAAACCCCCTTCAATGGTTATAATATGATCCTTGGTTGGTGGCAAAGGGCTGTGTGTTGATAGCGGGATGTCATTACGCATTTCGCAGATAGCGCGCCCTATGCTTATGTCATCGAAAACGTGTTCGCGAATGATCTATGGGTCAATAGGTAGCGTGTGCAACATCCCTTCGAGAAGAACAACTATCTAAAACCGGCTCTGTATATCATTAAAAGTTCACTTATTTCTTGTTACTTGTTTCTCTCCGTAACAGCTCGTGTAATCGGAGTTCAATTTTCCATTATACAGGTGAATCTTGGGCTATTGTGCTTTACCGGATCTCCGTCCACCTTCGGTTACTCTCGGCACACAATGCACAAACGCACTGTCACTACTGTTCCACTTTCTCCCAAACCGAAATACGTCCAAGAAAACATGCTGATGGCCCCGTTGTAGGATCTGTATCGTCCGTGTACGGTATCTCTCTTGCAAAATGCTTGGACTACCACTCAAAGTCGGCGGGGTTTAAGCCACGATCCAATGCGATCCAATGGTTGAAGCTTTGTGGAAGTGGACTGCAGCAGTCCAAGCTCTAAAGAGTCCATTTATCGCATCGTTCTCGAAACAGGTGAGACGCAAGGAGCAAGAAACTTTAATATAACAGCACACCGCTAATGTATACGTTTGTACCCCGCAAAGACCTTTCTTATTTTTACAGCACAAGCCCCCGATTCTTTTACGCTTATCGGTGGCAGGCAGGGTAAGTCGCCAGGATAGTGAAATTGGACTGCGCACCACGTCGACCGCCGGAAGGATCTGCGAGCGAACCCAAAAGCTGTCGTATTTAGGGGAGAGTCCTAATTTTTGGTCAAGTACTATCAACTGTATATGTTGGACAGTTATCACTTATAAGTAAAGCTAGTCGTCGCTGATTTGGATAAGAAAGAATCCTTTCCACCGCCTTGAAAAGTTAACGCGAAAAGCAAAGTACACGAAGACAACACAAACACCGATCCATCACGCCAACAACACAGACCAACCAAAAGCCAACTTCAGTAGCCTGCTGATCACCACGCAGGACCATACTTTAAGACCATCACCACTCTGAGATACAGGATGGTGGCAAGAAGAACACGGATACTCGCACTCAGTGCTGTGATGCTCACACTCGTCTTTGTGATCGTCACCTCACACTACACGACTACTTCGGCGATTACACATTCGACGGAAACCACAACGAGAATTGGTGCCATCGACGAGTCTGCTATCAAGAATAACGAGGACAAGATCAAGCAGAAAATCCAAGACGGCAAAATGGCCAACGACAAGTCCAACGTGGAAATCAAGAAGCAGCAACAGCAACAAGTACAACAGCAAAGAGAACAAGCTATCCCAAAGACCCCTGGTCAAGCAGCAATCAATGAAGAAGACATCATGTTCGATCCGGCAAAGGAGTTCCAGTCCATCATGTCACTATCTCCAGTTGTCATATTCTCAAAGACCTACTGTGGTTTCTCGCGTGCTTTGAAGACTTTACTCTCTTCAGAATATGAACTAAACCCTGCTCCTACAATCGTCGAACTAGACAAGCACAAACAAGGTAGAGCATTACAAGATTTCATTGCTCAAAAATCAGGTCGTAAGACAGTACCAAACTTATTCATCAATGGTATCTCAAGAGGTGGCTCAGATGAGATGAGAAAGTTGCATGAGGAAGGAAAACTATTGGAGATGTTGGGTGTTTGGGGTGGAAAGAGCGTTAAGGTCAGCAAGGTGAATGCTCCATCTAACAGCTAATTGTGTCCATCTGTATCATATATTGTTTATTCTATCATACGGAAAGATTTGAGACACAAAGACTTTATGAACGCGTATGCCTTTATAGCACAGGTCTGTTCCCCTTTTTGGAAAGAACACTACTAGAAGATTCCTACTTCATCTCATTTTGCATCTGTTTATTACATCAAAAATCTGTCTATTCATCTACAGACTTCTTTCGCCTTATTTGTAGAACTGAAAACGTGAAAAGGGGGTGAGATTAACAAGGATCCGAAACATCAGCACCGCGCTTAACATGGGGATCTACTGGAGCGCTTAAAACAAAGCCCTGTTCATAGTAGGCTCATGCCCTTTTACGACCTCGGATCTACACGCTAATGAGGTCATGTTTGAGTCTCCTACTGTTGAACGAGCCCAAGATGCACCAATCAAGAGACCAGCTTACTTTACACGCAAGTTCCCAGACTCCGAAGTTAATAATAGACTAATCGCTGAACTAGGACTTGTTGGACATAGAGAAGGTGGCTTCTTCAACGAGACGTCGAGATCTCCGTTTTTCATGACCAACCCGCACTATACGAATGCTTCACTCACATGTCAGATCACCAACCCTGAAGAGCTTCACCGTGATGCGAAAAGAAACTACGCTACGCTCATCTACTATCTTTTGACTCCACAAATATGTTATGGTCGGTTCCACTCCAACTTGAATAGAATTATCCACATCTTACAGAAGGGCCGCGGTCAATACGTTCTGATATACCCTGATGGGACCATCAAATCATTTGTTGTTGGATTCAACCATTCTAAAGGGGAAGTGTCACAATGGGTTGTCCCCGGGGGCGTCTGGAAGGCATCCTTCTTATTACCAATTGGTGATGAGGAAGATAAGGACGATCAGCTATTGATCAGTGAAGTTGTTGTCCCTGGATTTGAGTACGACGACCATCAATTCCTGTCTAATGACAAACTTGTGGAACTCGTTGGTGACCAAAGAGCACACGAGTTAATGTTCTTACAGCATGAAGAATGATTAGAAACTTTATATTACCCACTTCTAAATTGATGCACGCGAGCCAAAACTCTTGATAGCAAACCTAAATATGTCACGTGATATTCACAACCAGCCCTAATACACTATATCGCGTACCCCCCACATTCCGCTTAAGAGGGAGAAAAACAAGTCACGAACATTAACACCTGAACACCACGGAGTGGACCCACGCAAATGTATATCTTACATAAGCAGCTCAGGAGCCTTGAAATTTCGCGCATTTTCGGTACGAGCAGCACTTTTCGCTCGATTTCCTAGTGTGTGGGCGTTGGGTTCTGTTCGCCTGGCGCGGCCTGAAAAAAATGCACCACTCAAACACAGACTCTTCAACACATCGTAAAGGAAGCTTGTTCACAGTACAACACAGACAAGATGGCTACCGAATTGACTGTTCAGTCCGAGCGTGCTTTCCAGAAGGTATGTTCATATTCAGGGAAAGAGAGACCTGTCAAGATATGGAGTGTAGAGGTTGTGCCATCGCTTATACAATGCTGTTCACGATTTCATTACATGGAGACACGGTCCATTCATAGGATCAAGAATAAGCAATATCAAGAGTCAAAATATGTACAACAAAGCACTCAACGTGACACATAATCAAATGATGCCTGTTGTATCCATATCTCTATTCCGCATTTATCACAAGCACTCACTGCTCCATATTGAGGAATCACACACGACCACAAGACCACAAACCGTATACCGTGGACTAGCGACCTACACAACAGTATTCGTACAGCAGGCAGACCTCACCACCCAAGGCTCTCTGAAGAACCAGAACACAGTACTAACTTACCCAAACAGCAACCACACATCTTCACCAACCCAAAGGCTAAGGCCAACAGAAGAACCAAGAGATGGTACAAGGAGGTCGGTTTGGGCTTCAAGACCCCAAAGGCCGCTATTGAGGGTTCTTACATTGACAAGAAGTGCCCATTCGTTGGTGAGATCTCTATCAGAGGTAGAATCTTGTCTGGTACCGTTGTCTCCACCAAGATGCACCGTACCATCATCATTAGACGTGACTACTTGCACTACGTTCCAAAGTACAACCGTTACGAGAAGAGACACAAAAACTTGGCTGCTCACGTTTCCCCAGCTTTCCGTGTCCAGGAAGGTGACTTGGTTACCGTCGGTCAGTGCAGACCTCTCTCCAAGACTGTCAGATTCAACGTCTTGAAGGTCCAGGCTGCTGCTGGTAAGGCTAACAAGAAGTTCGCTAAGTTCTAAGTTAGCTTTCTGCTTCAGAGAGATCTCTTGTTTCCGTTTGTATCAATGACTTCTTAAAAAAATAATCACATCTGTAAATTATTGCCTAGAATCTGTAGCTCATGCTCCCTATAATAGCAGTACCAAATTAAACTGGCGGCAAAACAAAGTACAAAAAATAGTAATTAAAGGTAATATACATTTTCAGCTGCATAATTGTTCAAGCATAATTCATCTCCACTTTATATATTCACCACCAATTTGAGAACTTGCTTGTGAATCACCACTAGTTTGATCTTTCTGCTGTTGTTGTCTCTGTCTCAATGGATCAACGGGTGGTGGCTCAATCTTACCACCGCGATAGAACACAACTGGCAACTCTTGAACCTCTTCGTCTGTATCCTGCACAATATCTTGAAGTAAAGTTTGACAAATCTCAGTCATGCCTTTGTTTTTGTGATCTTTGACTGTCTGCTTCATCTTTTCATAACAGCTACGTAAATCCTGTGCTGTCCATTCAGTCTTCTCTTGACTTGTAGCCAATGCTTCCCAATTGACCTGATCTTCGGGATCAAATCCCAGCTCTTGCAACTTGTTCAACATCCACAGCCGGTCATTAAAACTCATACTGGCAGCTCTCATCGAGGCGTCTCTTTTCAAAAGTTTGTTCCATTTATATCTGCACTGGATTCTGGATCTGACACCGTTCATCTCTTCGGAGACAACAGTCCAATTGATGGAAGAATCATCCCCATTGGACGTAGACTTTATCTTCGCAACTATCTCCTTGAGCTTCTCCTCTTCTTCTTCACTCCACTTGTTTGAAGCACGCTGTTTACCACACTTAAGATAGTTTCTCCATCTATCTCTGCAATCCTCAGGCATACGACCCATCAATCCACCAATGACCTTCCATTGTGTATCCTTTTCGGCAACGTGTCTAGATAACTCATGGTCTTCAGCCTCGGTCCATTTACCACGAACTCCGAACACATGATAAGCTCTTCTGACATGCTTGTACACTGAAGCACGCGTTCTATATGGCAAGACACGATGTACCAGTTCCCAAAAATCGTCCTTCTTGCGATCATTGGACCAAACACGCTCACAGATCTGATCTCTGCTTAGGCCATTGATTTGACAGTAATCTTCAATGAACTTATCGATAGCTTGCGTCTCCTCTTGAGAAAACATCTTACCATGGGCCTTGTTAGAGATGGCGCTTGAAGCCTTATCAACAGCCTGTGAAACCAAATCAGCTGCAGCCTCATTGTTTATACCAACCTGAGAAGACTGCTGTGGAATACTGCCGATGTGTGTAAGTGGAGCAGATTTCTTCTTAGAGTGCTGTTTGGCGTTGGTAGCACGACGCTTATCAATGTCTTGAGAAGCCATAGCGGCTGCGGCTGCCTGAGCAATTGTACTCTCCAGTGAAGTATCCTCTTGAGGATGTTGGATATAATCGTGGATGTTAACGTCTTCCTCCAATTGGTCAGCGTCCATAATCACGTCACGAACTAGCTGGATATGGTCGTCTTGGTCGTCATGGTCATGCATGCCTTCAAGCTCTGGATCCACTTCCAGGCCTTGCGATGGGATCTGATCTGCACGGTTTTTGCGCTGCTTCGTCTTCCTGAGCTTTGGATCATGTGCATCGTCATCCTGAGTAACAAGGAACTGGTTCCAGTGCTGAAACTCGTCAATGTTGTCGTTAGCGTTGAATGACTTCTTACGCTTGTTGGACTTTTTCTGTTGGGGGGCAGCAGTAGAGCTGGACGAGACAGCTTCGGCCTCACTGTTGAGTGTGCCACCGACTATTCTCATCAAAGCCGCTTCGACGTTTTCGTTGTCCTTGTCGTCATTATGTGGAGCATGATTGTCGTCGCTGTTGTCGCTGTTGTCATTGTTGTTGTTGTGGTGGTCAGTGGCAGCTTCCGACTCGTCGTCTTTCTTCTTGGTGAGCCCAAGCAAGGCCTTGGCACCCTCTCTGTAGTCCTTGAATGAGACCATCTAGTACGTAGGCTGGTGGCGCTTAGCTGTGGTTCGTGCTTGGTTTGTTGTGTAAACAATGGTGGGTGTTACCCTCTTGCAGTGGAGAAGGTTACCCTCTTGCGGCCAAAAACTTTTATCAAAGCCGCGCTTAGCCATAAGCCGCGCTTGAGCTTACGTAATCCTCTTCGGTTATCACCTTTGCAAGTGATTAATCAAGACACTCAATCAACGCTTTAAATAGTGGGAGTAAATGCATTTAAATATGTAAATATGTGATGTCAGTCCCTCCACGTGACTAGTACATCGTCAGTTCTGAATTTTTGGGTACACACAGTCTCGCTAAACTCGAACTCTCTACCCATTCTATATTCCAAGAGACCGGCATGGGCGATCATGATACCGTTATCAATACAGAATCTTTCATCTGTGGCAAATATGTCACCTTTACGGTCACGCACCATCTCCTCCATCATCCCTTGTAGACGCAGATTGCATCCAACACCACCAACTATGAGCACTTGTTGTGTGTTGACATGGGCCATCGCACGTTCTGTGATCTCAACAAGCATGGCAAACAGAGTCTCTTGTAAAGAGAAGCAAAGGTCTTCAACCGTAATCAACGGTTCCTTGGTTTCTTTGTTGAAAACAATCTTGTTGGAGTAGTTTTTTTTGAATAAGTCGTTGGCTAATTGGTCAATGTAGGCAAGGATGCCACTCATACTGAGGTCCATGCCTTTGACAGTATAAGGTAATTCAACGTACTTGGAACCTTTTTTGGCCAACTGTTCAATATTATAGCCCGGTGATGGGTAATTAGGAATCTTCAACGTACGTGCAAATCTATCCAAGCAGTTTCCAATGGCAATATCTAGAGTCTCACCAAATATTCTATATCTTTGTTTGGAGTATGCAATGACTTGTGTGTTACCACCGGAAACGTATAAGACAACAGGGTTCTCAGCGCCTGTAATCTCACGCCCCATCTCAATATGACCGATACAATGGTTAACGCCAATGAGCGGAAGCCCCCACAGTTGTGAAAGAGTTCTTGCAGCAATAACAACGCTTTGCAGTGGAGCACCCATCCCGGGGCCTTTGGTAAAGCAGATACAATCAAGTTGTTCCCGGGTCAAACCAGCCTCTTCCATAGCCTTCTTGATCAGGCGCACAACCCAGTTTCTATGATGTCTGGCCGTATCTCTCGGCAGGAAACCTTCACCGGGCGGCGTTATATAAGTATCTCTGATATTTGAGAGAACTTCAGCCCTGTTTGACTGTGAGAGCGGTCCTTTGTTGTGACGAATGATTCCCACACCGAGCTTGTTGGCCGACCCCTCAAGTCCCAAGGCGGTGTATGTCTCTTTCTGTGGGAAATGAGCGTCCAGTGATACCATTTTGGCTTGTTTTTGCAGCCCCTGATATGTAACAAGGAGCGAGTCTGGCTGATGATGAAGTCCCACGATGACTTCTGTGTAACAATGCCTGAAGTGTTTTGCGTAATCCGGGAAATTGCATCCTCGGAAGTCGCTAACTTACAAGCGGTTACCACTATAAAAGACCATTAACCCCATTCATTAATTCATAAAGGAACATTCTGCACGTAATCAATACACATACAGTGTTATAAGTCACCCAGCCACTCTTCATCCGGTGTATCGAGAGAAGCAGCCTCTAAATCAGCACTCAAGTCGTAGTCAAAGTGCTCTACTTCGTGGAACTGTGTAGAGTCCAACACTGAATCCATCATTCGGTATGCCCGTGTTTGTGGTGGATGCAGATCGTCGTAAGACGGTGGAGATTTGCCGTGCTTACCCGTTGTTGCTTCTTTGTAGGTTGGAAGGGGTTCCTGTTGAAATGATTCTGTCTGGGGCTGTGTGGTCGCATCAATGCTTGTAGTGGGCGCATCAGCACAAGGAGAACACGGATCTTGAGCTGTCTGCTGATTGTGTGTCATTATTTGAGATTTAAAGTGATATATCCGAGTTATCAGCCTCCTTAAACGTTATGGTATTTCTTAGTTTCCATTATCGACGGATATTCAAAGGCATCTCCACAGTTAAGAAGCGCGCGAAATTGTCATTCACCCAAACACAGAAGGGACTGATCACCGTACACCACGAGAGAAGATCATCACTAAGAACCACATAACGCAATGTCTCAATTAGAAAGTGAGCTATGATACTAGAATATCCACTTCAAGAAATGTTACTAACGCTCAAAATCCTCGCAGAATCGCTTTTCCAGCTCAAAGTAAGTAAATCTACTAGCGCGTGCTTATCTATATATGTGCAAATTACTAACCACCAACCAGTTTACTGCCAAACAGCTAAACAAGCAAGCTTCCAAGGCTGGTAAGGAGGAAAAACTCGAAATGAACAAGGTGAAGAAGGCCATGACACAAGGTAACGACGAAATCGCACGTTTGTACGCTCAGAACGCTATTCGAAAGGCCAATGAGAGACTCAACTTGCTTCGTTTAGCCTCCAGAATCGATGCTGTGGCATCGAGAGTGCAGACAGCTGTTACAATGAGACAAGTCTCTGGTAATATGACAAATGTGATCAAGGGAATGGACAAGGCTTTACAAACCATGAATTTGGAGCACATCTCCCTCGTGATGGAGAAGTTCGAGCAGCAGTTCGAGGACCTCGATGCTGCTACTGAATACTACGAAGGTGCCACAAATAATGCCACAGCGCTGTCAACACCGCAGGACGAGGTGGATTTACTCATGAGTAAAGTTGCTGATGAGGCTGGCCTGGAAATGAGACAGTCTTTGCCTGAAGGTAAGGAGGCTGCTCCTATCAAAGTTGCCTCTGAAGAGAAGGAGGACAAACTCACTGAAAGACTAAGAGCTTTGAGATCATGATTCATATGTAGTGTTTATTGTGTCATTTTTATGTTTCATTTATTGACCTACAGTGTAGTCTTTATCATGAATGCTGTTTTACCACTCCCAGCCTTTGATATAATCACCTATAACACTCTCAAAGGAATCGAACTCCAAAGCAACCTCTCTCTTCAGAGTTCTGGTATTTTCACTCTCAAGCAAAGAGTCGTAGCTCCAGTCCAAGAAATCCTCCATGTTATAACTCATCTTACGGAATGGTTGAGAGTATATCTTTGCCAGTGTGGCAACGTTTGGATGGTAGTGAGATGACAGTGTTTCCATTTCCCATAGGGAAGATTCAATAGCACCACTTTTGTAGGGATCAGTCTCTTCTGGATCGAATTTGTCTTCATCTTCACTATTCTCATTCTGTAACAGAATCATACAAGTTGGATGTCTCTTCAACAAGTTATATATGAACGGGATAACTGAGACAATAGCAGAAGGTGGCGCGTTGATCGAAAGTCTGCTCATCTTCTTGATAAAGGAGGCGACTAGTGCAGCTGGTAAATGCGTAGATGACAAAAATAAATCTGTCAGTCTGAAGAATCTGGAGCGATACTTCATGTGTAATAGGTCAGCATCAAACAATGTGTAGAGCTTCTCATAGAATTTTGGGTAATCCAAGTTATACTTCATAATCAGCTCGAACAGACCATTCAGCGACAAAATAGAGATAACTCCACCAATCTCATAAGAGTCC
The DNA here is from genome assembly GCA_003708295.3 of Petasospora mycetangii. Taxonomy (NCBI): domain Eukaryota; kingdom Fungi; phylum Ascomycota; class Saccharomycetes; order Phaffomycetales; family Wickerhamomycetaceae; genus Petasospora; species Petasospora mycetangii. The sequence goes on from PPNU03000001.1 coordinate 433,942, forward strand.
GTTAGGAAATCCATCAAATTTGTGGCCTTCTTGAAAAATGGGATGATTCTCTTGTGTAATATTTGTAACACTGTCTTGTACTGGTCGCCATTCAACCCATGTGACAAGAAGTACAACCACTTATTCTCAAATTCTGTCTTATAGTGATTTGAATTGGACACTAGAGAAGGCAAGTTGGACAAATATGATTTGGAGTCGTCAGTGATCTCTAGACAAGTGTGCTTTTCTTTTGTAATGGTCAAGAACTTACCAAAAACCTCTTCGTTATCGCCTTCTGTCAAAGCTTCTGTATCGAGTTCAGACATGAAATAGAACTGTAAGTCGTGGTACTTCAGATAATATTTCTGTATGAATTCTCCAATAACAGCGTTAGAGCTTGTACCATCACCCAATAACTCGCCATTTCTGCTTCTCAACATGGCATGGATCAAATCTCTATAACTCTTCGTCGGGAAGTATGGCATCTTCTTGCCCTCTTTACTCAATGGACAGAGGTGTATGCTCTCTAACTTAATCAGTTTCATGTAGATTTCCATATTATCAACGATGACCGAACAGTCCATGGAGATGTTCTCGAGGAAAAACAGTAGGTTAAACTTGAACAATTCATAGCACTGTTTCAACTTTTGATCTTTGGACATTTTCTTCATTTCGAACAACTTCTGGAAGACTTTGTATAGTTGAACGTTCAGTAAACGAACAGATGGTTCATATTCTTCCAAGCCTTTCTCTGTGTCAAGTTTAGTCAAGAGGGAATCGTAAAGGCCGATGCATCCATTGAGCATCACAGCATCGATTGTAGAGATATTCTCTAACAAAGCGGCCGTTTGTGTGCGAATTTGGCCCTGGGAAAGCATGTCTTTCCCAGATTTAGATTTCTTGGGATCTGTTATCAGTTGTGTGTCACTTCTTCTCTTTGAAACCATGGTTTATCTGTGATTTGTATCACTTTACTTGATCGTGAAGAAGAGCATGAAAGCTCATCGCTCCAAAAAATTTGAATAAGCAAAAGGGCTTCATAACCACTTGTGGTTTTCGTGGAAAATCTATTGAGTATTTACTATATGAAACAGTTATGAAGTGTCTTAGTGAGATATTGTTCGATAAGCTACCTATTATCTAGTTAATTCCGGAAATTACTGTAGCCAAAAGAAAGAACTCATGTGAAAACGTCATTGGTAAGATTCTGTCCATATCACTCGTCTAGCTAAGGCAGGTGATTTCCGTGGTTTGTTCTGTATAAGCGCTTTCAAAATTTGAAGAAGGGCGTGTGGCGTAGTTGGTAGCGCGTCTGCTTAGCATGCAGAAGGTCTTGGGTTCGACTCCCAACTCGTCCATTTTCTTTTTTTGCCGGTTTATCAACGTCCACCTTATTCTACTCAATGGGCACGTTCCGCTGAAAGAGAAATTTTACGTATCACAGTGTCATTCGGAGACTTATTGGCTAGTGAAGCCCACACATTCTCGAGTAATCAGACAAGCGGAACTTGAATAAAGGCATTATGTACGTATGCGCAAAAGCCGCGTTTTTTAGAGCGGAGGGACTAAGAAGTCTGCAACGTCTATCAACTGTTATTTGTTTTGATATGTCAGAAGCTTGTTACGATGTGTTTTGATGCTTGATGGAAGCAATAGTGAACATCTCATTTTTAGAGTCCTATTTATTTCCACTTAGGACACCCGGGTGTTATATAAAAGGCGTTATTTACAGTCTCGAAAGCTAGGCTGTTTTTCGAGTCCAGTTAGTCCTTGAAGTCTCAGTCCTCATCCACCCAGTCCCAAACACCCCATTCACGGGTCTGAGTACCCCTATGGAAACACTGCTTCCTTCCCTTTGATTAGCTGGTAAATGTAAAGTTAGTACAGACAAGTGGCTGTATTCAGACCATTGGTGCGGATGAACGGTACTACTCGAAAGGCAGAAAGAAACACTTCGGCATCCTTCACCAGAAAGTGTTTTTGGTGAGAAATCAGATCAGTTTTATCTAAACGATCAGTTAAAAGGTTTCAGTGTATGCTTTCCAGGTTTTCTCGCACTCTTTTAGTCTTCAAGCGAGTCATCTAGGGCAGCTTCTCCAGGATATCGAAACCCCATACCCTCGTGTTCATAAAGTCCGATATGAACGGGACTTTTACAGGGACAGTTTCCTATGCGCGTGTGTTATCGGTAGTGCACCGAAACCTCCGAGGGCCGCTCATCGCCTTGTGGCCCTCAGACCCATTTTTTCCACAGTTACATATAAAGGCCGCTGCCCACACCCGAATATCTGGCTTGGTCCTCTGGAGAGGTGTAGTAACGCCATTAAGATGTTCTTCGCTTCACTCACTATCTTTGCAGCTGCTGGCCTTGTTAAGGCCAACCCAGTCGCCGCCCCTGAGGCCGCTGCTGATCTTAAGCACGGTTCCTCCTATGCCAACGAGATGGGTCCAGTTACTTTCCTTTACCCGGCTGTCAGAGGTTGGTCCGCCGATGCCGACAACACTGCTCCATGTGGTTCCTACGCTGCTATTGGTAACAGATCCGACTTCCCACTTGATGACGGTTTTGTTGCCTTCATCGCCAAGTACATCTCTTACAAAGTCGAGCTCGGTATCTCTTACAATTCCAACCCAACTTCCCAATCTGATTTCGAGACTTGGTACGCTGGTAATGTTTCTTCCGAGTTGCACATTGGTCACACTTGTTTCTACATGCCAGATCAGCCAAACTCCATCAACACTGGTGACGTTGCCACTATTCAGGCAATCTACATGAACGACGACGAGGATGAAACCGATGAAAACGGTGCACCAATCGAAGGTAAGGTTAACGAGACCTTTTACGTCTGTTCAGATATCACATTTGTCGAGGAGTCCGTCTTCGACTTGACTGACTACGCTTTGTCTTGTTTCAATGCCACTAACGACAACTACTACTCTGTCTCTTCAATCGACGACAACATCTCTGATGCTACCGTCAACACTGCTGAGGTCTCTGACATCAACGCTGCCAGATCTTCTGCTGGTGTCAGCTCCAGCTCTTCTGCCTCCTCCTCTTCCTCCTCTTCTGCTGCTTCTTCCTCTACTAACACTGCTTCCTCTTCCGCTTCTTCCTCTTCTGCTGGTATCGCTGCCGGTGTTGCTGTCCCAGCCGCTGGTGTCTTCGGTGCTTTGGCCCTTGCCATTCCAGCTTTGCTCTGATTTTAGCTGATGTCCACATCTATTAATGTCTTATTGATCGTGTCTTATCGGAGAACAAAAAGTGATGCTTTCCATTCCCTTTGAAGTGTGGAGAAAGATTGGTCTGAAGATACCATTTTCTTCCATGTGACCTGATGCTGGCTCACTGCAAAAAACGTTTCTATATTTTTATGTAATTCTAATGTCCTTGATGTATATACCCACTCAAAGTAACCAAAATTCGAGCTTTCTCAACTAGTTGATATCCAAATAAGAGACATAATGCACCGTCAAGCTGTATGAGGATTACATAAGCGGAACGGGTTCCGCGAATCCGCGTGCGGCCAAAAAAGCGTCGAAAGGCTTACATCAAAAAGCTCCAATTAGTCGAAGAATCCAAGAACCAATTCCTGTTTTTTTGTGTGTTGCCTTTAGCTGTAACCTCTGGTGTGCTGGCCTTATTGAGTGAACCCTTACCACAACTAACCCCATATTACGCATTGAGATGGGTGCTTCAGCTTCCAAGCCTACAGAAACCAAGGTGTTCACACCAAACACAAACATCGACATCGGCCAGGGTCTCGTTTCCCAATTGGAGCAGTCGATCGAAACTGACTACACGCGCTCCCAATACACAGAGAAGGCCTTTGAAATCGAGGTCAGCAAGAAGCTGGACTCTTTGACCAAGGCGACCTCTGACAAGTTTGATAAGACGTTGAAGAGTGCCCTGCTCACAAAAGACTCTGACAAGGACAAGAACATCTCCAGCAAATTGCTCGACGACAAGCTCAGTAAACTCCAGCAGGATTTGGAGAAGCGTGAGTCAAAATTCATTAAGATCTCCGAGGAGGTGCAGAAGTCAAAGGACCAGATTGTACAGTGTCTGATTAAGAACAAGGACAAACCACTTAACTGCTGGGACGAGGTTAAGGGCTTTGAAAAATTGGTTAGCCAAATAAACTGATATTGTATATGACATGACATTTTAACATTCTATAGAACAGGTTGATTCTCGTAGTTATTCATGGTTTTCATCGTTTGTCTCTCGTCGATAGAGGTGAAGTAGTAGTTGATTCATGCTACATAGTTTCTCAATGAGGTACACACATCTAATGCACACATCGGTATGCCTATGAAATACACATAATCATTCAAGACCGAAACCCTTATAAAGTAATATCAATGCACTGTCACTTTCACCACCACCTGCTAACTGTTCGATTCTTTCCTTGTCGACAATGGTAACCTTATCATCGTTGAATCTCCACCACTTATTGTCATTGTACTTGTCTTTAACAAAAGCCTGGTAATGACCTGAATCGGCTGATGAGCCTTGATGTGTAATCACAGCATTTAATGTGTATAATGAAGATGGGTTTTCGCCTTTTTCCAAGGAAGTTGGGAATTTGGACTTGAACTCCTCAAGGAACTTTTTGAACTGTTTCTCTTCAAACTCATCCTCTTCCTTGGCCAGAATGTTCTTTTTCTGCTTCTTGAACTCGCGCTCCTCGTTCTGTTGTTTCTTCTCGACTGATCTCAACTCATCTCTAACTTTGATCTTTGGATCACGATAATCATCTTCCAACAAATCAGCTAAGTCTAACTGGAATGGAAATTGAACTTTTCTCAAGATTTTTGACTTCTTGTTTGTACTTCTCTTCCAGAAGAATCTGACAAACTGCACAGTAAGTACGGAAGGTAACTTTGTAATTTTCTTGTTGATCTCATAAACACAATCTTTGTTCAATTTGTCACTGTGTTTTTCGATGGTCTCATTTAACGATTCGATGATACCGTTCTTCATGAAGTTTGTAGTACCAGTGATATGACACTGAAGCTTCATGTCCTCGTCGAACTTCTCCTGGACGTCGGTCTCATCCTCTTGATTCTTGATAACAGATTTGAAACGGACTGTAAACTCCTGAGCAAAATCATCACCAAGGACAGCTTTCAAAGACACCAATAATTGTGTCAACACCTCTTCAGCATCCTGTTGCTTTGGAATACCACTCTCGCTACGCTCTCCGAACTGTGGGTACTTGTACCTCAACGAGCTGAGTAATGTGTTCGGGACAACAGCGTCGGTCTTTTTCTCCTTGAGCTCTTTAAACACTCTCTTCATCTGTAACACCAAATGCTCATTGGAGCCAATCTCGCCAACTTTATCATTCTTCTCCAATGCGTCTCTCAATGTCGAAATGCTATTCAAAGCTTGGATGGATGAGTTCAAGTAACAAGTATTACCCATGTTCTCCAATCCGATTGGATCTGGAGAGTATGCCTTTAAGGAGTCAGCATTAAGATCCTCAAGGAAGACCGTCTTCTCCACCGGTGCGGCTGGCAAGTTCAGTTCTGGAGAGCCAATGACCATAATCACCTGGCCTGGTTTGATGTTGAGCTGGTTCACAAGCACATCATCCTTGAGCTGACCAGATTTGAGGAGCACTTTCTGTCTCTCAATCGGGATGCTGGTGGCAGCTTGGATCTTCTGCTTGAACGCAAGCCCTGAATCCGTTGGAAGCAGCTCAAGTGCGTAAGTTTTTCCTGAGTTCTTTATAGTGACTGGAATACTCATCTTGTCTAGTTTCCAGGCCTATCTGGTGGGAATTGTGTGTGTTACTACGGGTTGTTGTTGTTGCGGGTGGCGACTTGTTTATTTGTTGATTGGCGCCACCGAAATCATCGCGACGGCCGGGTAACTTGTCATTTAAAATGGCAATACCATTCAAAATATACAGAGTCTCTACTCAAATTGACCGTTTCATACGTCATTTCATTACATTGATCTCGTAAGTATTCTCTCATGCAAACGAGGCAAACTTCTGTATGTGTTCCAGCGCATACGCCACGTCTCTAGATTCGGGGACGAACGATTGCAAAGTGGTGATGTATTTCTCATACTCGATTCTTGAGTGTTCGTGTGTAAACTCATTGTCCAGGTAAAGTTCTTCTTTGGATATCTTCATGATCAGTTGATGTACAATGGCAACATTTATGAATGCGTTGGAAGTGTTCTGGTAAAAGAAAGTGTTTTGGAAGTGTTGTGGTGTGAGGTGTGACATGAATGTCTTGTTGAATTGATTAATCGTATGGTTGATGTGTTTGAAAATGAGCTTGAAGCTATTGTATTGTTCATCAGTGAGTCTTTCCGCCTCAATAAAAGAGTTCAGAACTCTTCGAAAGATCAGGAAACGGAGTAAGTAGTATGACAAATTAAGTGATGCTGTAGACATGATACCTGTGATAACTCTGATATCTTTGATCTGAGCCGGTAAACTCGTATACCATTTGCTCAAATTGGCTAACAATGAATCACACCTCATCAACAAGGTATCAAAGTCATCAAACTTCTGAGACTTCAAGTTGTAGATCTCACTTAAACAGTCATTGATATAGTAAGACAAATGTACCAGTTTTACAAAGATCAAATTACCAAACAATAACATCTCGTTGTCACCTTGATTGAGTCGACCATGGTTTAAGACATACTTTTCACCGTCTATCCTCTCAAGGAACACTTCCTCATTTTCTTCTACTTGAAAATCACTTGACTTTAGCTCATTCAGCAACCAATTCTCCGGAGATACTCGTGATGGTCTAAACTCCATCAATGCAAACATCTTATCAAGCATGATCACTGTCCATGTTAGGATCTTACGGACTTTGCGTTCCCATGATGGAATTGTTGACCAATCATCAGAATTGTGATTGAGTCCGAGCTCTTCGCACAGTGTAATCAATTGTGACATCTTCTTCCAGTAGTCGTTCGGTTTGAACAGATCATTATCAGCAACTTTGAAGGAGTAGTGGAGTAAAAGTATAAGCCCCTGACAAGTGGAGAATTTTGGAGGTAGGTTTATTAAATTCTCAGAATAAAGCACCAAAACTAATCTTTCCAGCTTTTCAATATTCGGCTTGGGGTGTGATGCTAGAGATTGATCTGTATGCCACCAATTTAGAGCATGAAGGTATACCATGCACAAGAGTAGAGGGTCAAATTCTCTGTGTGTTCTCGAGTACTTCTCAAGGAAAACTGGCTGTGAAATGACTGGAATCAATGGATGGACTTGTTTGAAGTAGAGGTTCAAAAGTGCTAGTCCATGTGGATAAACTACCCTCTCAATTTCATCAACCTGTGCATACGCAAGATTAATGAATTCCTCGTTATCATTGACAATTTTGAAGATTATGTCGTCGTTGATCTTGCGTAACTTTGATGATTTGTCCAATTTCAACTGTTCACGATTCAATTCTTCAGACGGAGAGCTTCCAGGTGCATGGTCTGTCTCGTCCTGGTTGTCAAAAATCAAGAGATTCTTTTCAAAGCACGAAGAAGGACCAAGGAACTTGGAGGCCTTAGGGCCTTGGAGTGAGAGCGTCTTCTTCATGATTGTAGGTCCCTGATAATTGTCGTAGTCTCTGATGGGTATTGTAGTTCTAATCTTAGCAGTCTTATTGTCCACCTCGCTGAACTTGCAAGGAAGATACCTTGATGTACACTCAGTGCATACAGACGAACCTGACGGAATAACACAAGCCGTTTGTCTGTGATTACAGTTGTCGCATATTTTCTTAGTCCTCACCAGTGGGACAGAGGGCTCATCAAAACCTGTTTCAAATACACAGTCCATGTTTCTCTTGGAGCATTCCATACAGATCTTGGAATTTGGAGGCAAAACACACTTAGTCTTTCTTCTCCGGCATCCCGAGCATGGTTTTGTTCTCGAGGTCTTGCGTTGGTTCTTTCCTATACGTGACCTGCTGCTGTTAGGTTTAGTAGTTATGGCATTTTGAAGTGTCGCTGAAAACCCTTGGCCCAAGTTGAAGCTCTGGTGATCGAGGAGCGAAGGATCAAATGGCGATTGTACGCTCATGCTGTAGTTGAAAGGCGTGCCAGTATCAAAAGTGTTCGGTGTATCGCTAGCAGCTGAGAGCTGTGCAGAGGACTCTGGAGTTGTGGATTCATAGCCGGTGAAGTCCTCTGCAAGCGGTATGACCGGCTGGTCCTGGTAGGAGAACATTTCTTCGAGCCTCGCAGTTAAAGAGTGTGAAGAGTTGAAAGAGAGACAAGCACTGGCGAGCCCAATTGGCGGTCTGAAAGGGGCACTGAAAAGTTGACGTCAAGTGCAGTGGAGGGGAAGGCAGTGCTCCAATTATTGGAGGAGAGATCTTTTCAGTTAAGGCTTGAACAGCGCAGAGTGCCCTTCGATCAGTGGGTTTGTATTGTTCCTGGAGTGTGTTTGTTCTCCGAGCCGATGAGTCGATTGCAAAGAAAGTGATTGCACAACCAGCACAACTGCGGCAGGGGAGTTATGCTGAAGGGTCCCGCGTAGTCCCGCGTAGTCCCACAGATAGCCCACGGGACTAGTACGTGCAGCGCTGAGTATACGATTAGTCCTGCAACTTTATCTACCAGACTTGAAGTGCGTTATCCTTTATTGCCAGTAGCTGATACTGAATAGTTTTTCCCCAATTGAAGATGCGTAAAGTCAAGAGTCATTTCTCACCTGCACCGCGTCTACACCGGTCAATACCACTGCAACACCAGCGGTTGGTGGCGGCGTGGCGGCCAAGAGCTGCCCCTAGACCCAAGGTCTGGGCTATTGCACAGAGACTTGGGAGAGTTTCAGAGAGACCTTTGAAAACATATAAACATACAAAGAACAATCACTCCTTGGTCATCGCCGCTCGTTACCTTCCACGAGCCTTATGCCCACCAACTCCTCCACTACACCATTAAAAAAAGCTTTTATCCGGGGTGCTTCACGGTAGAAGCCTCACCGTGCACCACGAGGATAAAATTAGCGCAGTTGGCGACGCTTCTCCGGACAAGAGGCACCCACGGCTCGCATGACATAACCTTACTGTCTCTTCGGTCCAATAGGAAAGCGGCTTTGAACCTTCTATACGCGCTTTACCCCTGCGGTGCTGCCAAATGCGGTAATTAACTGCTGCCAAAGCGGCCCACGCCCGCGCCCCACCGCAAAGAAAAGGCGTGCGCGTAGTAGTTCTTTCTCTCTTTTCTTTTTGTGTCTGCTCTTAAAGAGCTGCGGACTTCGCTGTTTTGCACTGCGATGGCCTAAGAGCCCTTTCACCAAGGTGGAAAAGACCACCGAAGGCTACCACAATGAGCACAATCCTACGCAAGAAAGAGGAGTCCACCCTGCGCACACTGGAAAGCATCCCGGCCACGCCTGACACCGAGATCAACGACCCACTGGCTCAGATTGGTAGCTCGCTTCACCACGAGATCAATGTCGAGCAGCTGGAAATTGAGGAGCCGAGTCCTGTGTTGGAGCGTTTCTCAGTAGAAATGCTGTGGAATTTCCGCAAGGTGATCTCCATGTGTCTTTTGATCTCTTTTGCTGGTTTCCTTTTCGGTTATGATACAGGCATTATTGGTGGTATTCTTCAACTTCCTTCTGCTCACAAAGTTTTGGGTACTGCCTCTTTAGATCCAGCCACAGGTGAATTGGTGTACTCAATCGACACAATCAGACACGGTCTTTTCGTTTCGATCTACCACATCGGATGTATCATTGGAGGCGTCACAATTGCGAGAGCAGCAGACTTCAGAGGACGCAGATTGCCAATGATGTTTGCAATGTTCGTTTACTGCTGTGGTAACTTGATCCAGCTTACCACTTTCAAATCTGGTAAATGGTACCAGTTCGTCCTCGGTAGATTTGTTACTGGCTTGTGTATTGGTTCTATCGCTGTGCTTGGTCCTATGTTCATCTCCGAGACCGCTCCTACAGTCATTAGAGGCTCTTTAACATCTTCCTACCAGAACCAAATTTGTTTCGGTATCGTGATGGGATCCATTGTTGTCTATGGCACGAAATCTGCATTTGATGGTGTCGCCTCTTGGGTCATCCCTCTTTCTCTGTCCATGGGTGTTGCCTCTCTCGTATGCACAGGCATCCTTTTCACTCCAGAAAGTGCCCGTTATTTGATTTCCATAGGTCGAATTGATGAAGCTCGTCATTCTTTGATCATGACTGGTGAAACAGACGTCGAGCACACTATTGAAACACTTGTCGCCAAACTCACTATGGACCGTAAGGCTGATGACATTGGTTATATGGAAATGATCGGCAACAAGAAAAACTTCAAAAGACTGATCATTGGTGTGACCCTTATGTTCTTACAACAGATGTCTGGTATTGATTATTTCTTTTACTTTGGTACACAGCTCTTTTCTTCTGTTGGTCTCAGCGACTCATACATTACGTTGATCATTTTGGCTACAGTCAACTGGTTTACTTCCGTCGCTGTGATGTTCATTGTTGAAAGATTTGGACGCAAAAAAACACTTCTTTTTGGCTCCGTTTGTACAACAATTACATTACTGGTGTACTCCACTGTCGGTGTCACCATGGTTGACTTGACAGAAGGTGCTGACAACAGAACCCCAGGTTATATCATGATCGCATTCACATGTCTGTTCATCCTGTCGTTCGGATGCACCTGGGCTGGTTGTGTCTCTGTGGTGGCGAACGAAGTCTTCCCACTGCAGATAAGATCTAAGGCACTTGGTGTCTCCATCGCTTTCAACTGGAGCGCTAATTTCTTCATTGGCTTCTGTACACCAGTGATCACAAACTCTATACACTACGCCTTTGGTTACGTCTTCACTGGGTGTATGTTCTTCTCCTTCTGGTTTGTTCTGTTTGTTGTCCCTGAGACAAAGGGAATTTCTTTGGAGGAGATTGACATGATCTTTGAGAAGAGATATTCATTTGATGAGGAGTTGGATATCTGAAAACATACATTGGTTCCCTCACTCTTAATTAATGACTTTGGTATATTATTTGATACATTTGGTTTATGTTTATGATAGGTTTATGATACAATACAGGTTTTGTTTTATAGGTTAATACCTAGCAGGAGTATGTATTTAAGATGGTCGGTGCATGTTGCGTAGTTTACCTGGGCTCATCATCACTGTCATTCATCTCATCATCAGTTTCGTTATTTTCATTAGGAACGGCTCTGCTCAAGAAGCCTCTCAAAGTATCAGCAATGGAGGGTTTTGGAGTGGTAGTATACCTGGGCAACGTACGAATATCAGAGTGTTCTCTAGCAGCTAGAGATTTCTTTGTTTTGCAAAAGTAGTTTCTAAAAGCCTCTTACTACCTCAGATAGAATTATCTTAACGTCATCTCTACATCAATACACTTAGGAAGTTCGTTTGCTGTGGTTTGAACAAACGTACAAGTGCACACCTCAGGCGTCTCAACAGATAAGTTGGTATTTATTTTCTGCATGGAATTTTGGAAGAGAATCGCCACAGACAAAGGGTTATTTCATTGGTAATAGGTAATTAAACCCAGCTAAGTAAAATCGTCACAAAAACTATTTATGATGATTTCAAAAGAAACAAATCGAGTGTAATCAAAAGTGAGCTCACTAAATTACCTCAGAGATAATAATTAAATTATTTTGGGTGCTTTAATTATGCATTTTCAATAAAAAAAACTCAACACGTGTAGATATCAGCTCAAAAGATAACTGGAAAGTCTTTCAAATTGGTAAAATCTTCCCTTAAGGTATTTTAATTGAGTTTACAACATCATCTGGATGTTTGGGTGTTTGATGGTGTTCGGATGTTTTTAGACGTATATACGTGTTGTAACACCGAAAACAAAGGAACGCACTTACAACTGCAAGACAATTACAAATTTTTCATATACATCAAGTTCATTACTTACATAATCTCAAATCTACAAACACTCAAAGAAGAGACCCGATAGAGTCACCAGGCTCAATTCTGACCTGTGTACCTACCTGGATACTGTGTGGCGGTGTCACTTCCAACTTTCCAGTGTCAGAATCAGAAGTTACGAGAGCATTATCACCTTGTTCTGGATTCGTCTTATCAGAAGGAGGAGGCGTACTGGAGCCAGTGTCATTGTTTGATCCACCACCAAGGCCAATATGGCGATGTGGCTTTGTGACGACAATGGCAAACAATAAAAGGACGACAAGCGTGAGCAGTAAAATGATCTTGCATTTCTGTGTTCTCTTTTGGTACGTGGTAGCAGTACGCAGCTCTTTGTGTGCTTGTTGTAGGTCAACTTTAGTATTCTCAATGTTGTAGTCAATTCTGTCAACGATGGTACCTTGCTCAATAACCATATTCTGCATTTCCTTGAAGATAGACGACACTTCAAGAACACCTTGCGCTAGTTTGGTGATTTCTTGTTCTCTCTGTCTGATCATAGTGTCGTTGATACTTGTACTTTGCTGTAAGATAGTGGATGATTCCTTGATGGCTTCTCTAGAATAGGACTCCATTTCCTCAGTCTCATCCAGAGCAGGGTTAAACGAACCAGAATCAGTTTCCTTCTGTTTCAGTACAGGTACTGGTTCAAATTCATCTTTTTTCAAAAACTTGATATAGTTGTTCTGTAACTTTCTGAAGTTGGATGACAGTTGTTGAATTTTCAAAGCGTAATTCTTCTGCATGTTTTCAATCATGTTTACATCATCAGCTTTGAGACGAGTGTCAGATTTCAGTGGCTCAAAACGCTTCACCAGAGTGTTACACGCAAAAAACTTGGATGTAATAGTATAGTTGAGCTTTTGAATCTCTTCCTCATCAGTAGTACGGTCGTTGAACCCGGGTAGAATGTTCTTCTTATAAAGTCCATTGAGCTTATCAACTTTCTTCTGGATCTCATCCAAGTGATCATCAATTTCCTCAGCAATGTCCATGAACGACGGAGGCAGTGATACCAGCTCAATGGGCTGTGTACCGTCCGCTGTGTGCATTAGTCCTTGTTCCTCTTCTCCCAACGTGTCGAAGCGGGAGCTCCCACTCATCAATGAGCTGTGGTGAGGGTATGTCCTTCTATAAGATAGAAACAGGTTCGTGCGGTCTCTGAACATCTTGGAAGGTGTCGCTAGTCTGATTGCCTGATTTGTGGAGTTGGTAGAGCTTTCTTTGATGTAACGGAATGGGTTACATTGGTCTTGCTGGCACAGCCCGAGATGTCCGGGTTATTCGCGCTACACTAGACTACGCGTTTCTGCCATGAGGGCGGGTAAATGGTCTCTACTTGGATTGACATTTAGGAGATAAACGTATTGTCTAAACAAAAGGTCAGTTGGTTTCCATTGGACTACTTTTTCTTGTCTTTCTTATGCATCAGTGTTCCCATCAAGTTCACGAACGAGGAGGAACGACCAGAGTGTTGCAATCCCGGACGCTCAGGTGAAGTAGCAGACTCTGCAGAGGACGATAGTGGTGTCATACCAGAGAACGATAAGCTCGAAATAGGTTTTGGTCTTACCGCAGACTTTGCAGCAGGTGTACTGATACTGCTTTGTGAGTTTGAGTGGGAGTGCGATGACGAATGGGAAGCAGAGGTGTGAGATAAAAGTGCAGAAGACTGATTTCTTGAAATGGTTGGCGACGAGCCTTGAGAAGAAGTCTTGGACTTTATATATGATTCGAAATTGGTCTCTCCACCTCTCAGATTACTCAAGTATGCCGTACTCTGGGCCCTGGTATTGCTAAGTGAGGAAGATTTGAGATGTATGCCTTTTGGCCTTGTCATTTCTGTTTCTTCATAACCTGGAACGTAGAGCGGAGAAACTGGGTCCGCTGCTATAGATCTCATGGCAGCCTGGTAAGATGGAACTCTTGACATGCTCTCAGAATCCCAATCCCTTGATGGAGGAGTCTGGCTTTGCGAAGACAAATTGGCAGAAGAGTTTGCCCTAGATATATGGATTGGGCCAGGAGAGGTGACGCCAGGAGACATCAATCCATTGTTGGAACCCATCTGCGAGAAATAATCTTGTTCTTGGATCTCATTTGTTGGTGTCTGCATGTAGAAGCCAGATCTATGAGGGCGACGGGCTCCAGCGTTAAAAGATAAACCATCATTTTCATCATCATCATCGTCTTCATTCAATGTTGTTTCTTGGGGAGCAGAAGAAGACAATACTGGGCCTTGTGATGAAGACATTGCTAGCTGATCCAAAGATTGTCCACTCTGCTCAGACAACTTCTGTTGCATATGTAATCTTCTCAGATTCTCAGTCAGTCTTCCAATGTTTCTAGAATCGTTCAAACTTTCACCGGTGGCAGAAAGACTTGGTGTACCAACCGATGGTGTATGAGGCAGAGAAGATTCAGGGGAGTTATCAATAGATATTTCACTCCAAAGCCTGTCGTAAATGTGGCTTCCATAATTCGGTGGCGCTTGACGTTCAATTTCCAAGAGGTCCACGTTTGAGCGTGACTGTGTTAACTCAGGAATGACATCAGGGTCTGCAGAAAATATCACATCATCATCATCAGCATCTTCCCCATCAGAGTGAATCTCGGCGAAAGCTGACAAAGAGTTATCAGCCACAGAATCTTTTCTATCGTAGTTTCTGACACCTAGAGCAACAAATGGAGAAATGAATAAGATAATCGGAAGTGAGGCTCGTAATTCGGATATATGACCGTCTGGGTTGATTAACCCAACAACAAACTTCAATTTGTGGCGCACCTTGATGTTGTTCAAGATGTCGACGTCCTGCGTGCACTTAGATAAACTTGGTGGCAGCGGAATCATTGTGTTAATTTCCCACCTGTCATCAGTAACATCAATGTGCCCGTCTGGAACTTGATAAGCTGTGGTAATCCTCTCACCTGTGTGTGGTGGTCCGTATGAGCCGGAACATGAGTAAAACTCAACCAACGAGACCTTAATTTTACCAAGCTTCAAACCTTTCGACAGTGGGACAAATATCATGTTGATTGGAGATGTAGATCCGATTGCAACAGCTCTTGATGGGATGCTGATGGTATACTCGACTTTCTTAGGCCACGTGTTATCTACTGCCATGGTTTCAGATAGTTCAAGAGCGTCTGGTGTCAATGTTCTGACGACTCTAATATGCTTTTTGGCAATCAAGTCATTGGAGAAACGGCCTCTTTCGATATTGGCCTGCAGCTTGTATACGAGCGAGGCACCTGGCAAGCCTTCAACAGATTCCAGCGTAGAGCCTGGTAGTATTGCTGAGAAGGGGAATTCGTAGTTTCCTTGAAGGAGAATGTGATTTTGTGACTGTGAGAGAGATGCTGATGATCCAAATGAGGTGAGATTTGTAGCAGACTTCGATTTCTTCTTGCCAAAACTGGTCAGCGAGGAGTTAGAGCTGTTAGCTGATGAGGATCTAGTGAGAATAGGGCTGCGGTTGTTGTAGTTGTCGTATAGATTAGAGAAGTAGTTCTGGATCTCAAAGTTGTCCCAGTTGTGTTCAAACACACGTTTCTCATAGCGATACGGCTTCTTGATCTGGGTTCCACGTGCTGTCTCATACGAATTGGTCCACTTGAGTCTGAGCGTGGCATATAGTTTCAATGATAGCTTTTTAACGGTCATCGGTTCCAGGACAGAGAGCACAATTGTGCCGCTAATCAGTATTGAAGGGGCGTCGTGCTGCGTGCCCTTTATGATGAGCACGTCGTGGTCGGTGCCTTTCAGGCGGATGTCGAAGAGCGACGTCTGCTTGTGTGTGGACTCCTTTTTACCCAGAACACCCATCCTATTGCCCGTTCGACTCGACCGCTTCCTTGTGTTGTTGAAGTTGATGGCTTTACTGGCCAGTCGACTATATAAACGTTGGTACTGGTTGCTCCCTTCGAAAATTCGCGGAAGCCGCCATCCCCACAACACCAGAAGGTAGCGTTTGCGGGCTCGAGCAGATACGATTAGAGAATGATGATTAAAGAGTCTAGTATATAACGGTATAAATAGTAGCAATTACTGGAGATCAACCAGGAGGTACTGAGTGAGCAAGATGCAGTCACCACCGCGTTCGGGATCTAAACCGTAGTTATAGAAGTATCCCTCGGAGCTAACGACAGAGACGTGGATCAACCGCAGCAAATCGTCGTCATTTTCAGGTGCATTGCTCGTGGATAAGGTGAGCTCCTGGCTGTCCTCTGCGTTATCAGTCTCTGTGAAGGCAGCTGGCAGTCCAGATTTCGAAATGGTTATCTCGTGCCCCACAGAAACAACGTTTTTGACACCAGCCTGTACGGGAACTTTCAGTGAAGCGAAGTGTCTGTGTGGCTCGAGCATAGATGTAAGCTTTGGTGGAAGGTATGTACCGATCCTCTCTGCAGCACGTCTTCCAATGTTTTGGGAGGATTTTCTGATCATTCGACCTACTGTTCTTCTCGAGATGTCGATGATGGGCTCAGATCTTTCCTCAATGTCATTACTGTTGACAGAGTCAAAAGATCCATTAGATACACGTCTGGCAGTTGGTTGCTGTGTAGTTTGGCTGGTCTCTGATGATGAGCTCTCTCCTCTACTCATGAAAAATGGCTTTGGCTGCGGCAGTGAATCCTCACTCAAAGCTTGTTCGTTATTCGTCATTTCATCACTAAGCTTGAAGATATGTACTGTTGCTGTAGCGGAACTAGCGGTCAAATACTTGTTATCTTTGGAGAAAGATAACGAGTAGATTTTAGTATGATATGTTCCCCTTCTGAATTGGTACAACTTGATACCTGTCTCCACGGAAAATACACGCACAATGGTTCCCTTATCACTAGCAGTGGCAAGTAACGTGCCATCATAACTCATGGCCATTGCGGCCAGATTTGTTTTGTGAGCCTCAATCACAACCAACGGTTGTAATGTTTGTGCATTGAAGATGATAACGTCGCCATTGCGGTTTGCTTGTTGATCTGTGCTCTTTGAATTAGGGGTAGAATTGGCGTTGTTTTCGTTGCCGATGGAGTTGACGTTGAGTGTATGTATAAGCCCCGAAGAGGTCTTTGGCGGAGAAGGATACGCTAAGAAGTTGTTGTCTGTATTTGGCGAGAGCGCACAGAGCCCCATGGTATTCGGAGATGTTTCAATGGTGTGTAAGAGTCTCATGTTGTTGATATCGTATATGTATACCTGCTCTTCCAACAACACAACAAGACGCGACTTATTCATCTTTACAGCAAGAATCGTGGTAGGAAAGGTGAGCTCACAAATGGTTGAGTGTCTCTTTGTGTTGATGATTTTTAGACGACGTGGAGACATTGAAGGTTGGTCACCAATGCCAGCAATAGCGATGAGCGACGTGGAGAAGAGCATCTCCACTATACCGATTCCGCCATCTGTGCGGCCATAGCACTTTCCAAACGGGTCGCAGTTGAAAATCTTATAGCCTCTTGATGTCCCCACGGAGACACAAGAACCATCCTGATTAAAAGAGATGAAGTTGAGCGCCTCTGTTGGCGTGGCTGTGGTCATTTGAGTTGAGCTGTAAGTGTGTGGAGGTGGTGATCTAGCGTGTTTTAATATTGAAGTTTTCAGGGATTATGAGCCCGGTTAAACACAAAATTTCAAGATTTGTGTTCTGTATAAGCTTCCAAGTTTAGTGGAACCAGTATTAGAGAGGAAAATGTACCTCTTTGTGCCTCTGCTGAGCTGTTACTGACCGTTCGGCCCCTGTTAGTAGGCGCTGGCAATTAATCCGCGTGGGCCTTCTAAACATTCCCAGAGACCGCGATTGCCGGATTTAACCAGATTAGGTAAGCCGACCGGGGTTATCGCTACAATTGAGATATTCTATTTGATTGTAAATCTCACTCTTTATAATTACTCTTAAGATGTGGTCAGTTCCATTTGGTCACACCAGCCATTAACTGGTAGGCACGAGAGGTATTTACACCAGGAGCAATTCCCACCGCCGTTCTTGATGTTCACTCCCAGGCCAGCGAACCATGCTATTAGTAGCGCAAGACTCACAACACGGATAGCGGTCCATATCCAGAACTTGTTCATCTTGTAGTTCTTATAGCTTTTCATGAAATCCATTTTGTGTGATGGGTGTTTTTTGACGAAACGTGGATTGTTGAGCAGAACAAATGCTGAGAGAAGACCACACACAAAGCCCCCAATATGAGCAAAGTTATCCAGGCCAGGCAGCAAACCGAGCACCAAACACACAATAACTTCTCCAATGAGCACAGAAAGTAAAAACGTGTAACCTCTGATTCTTCTTTTGTCCTTATGTAAAGTGAACAACACCAGGTTGACAGCAATTATACCAAACAGGGCACCACTAGCACCAGTACTGGAAACACCATTACCGGCGAAGTTCAATCCAAACAAATTACCAGAAATACCACTGATCAAATATATTACCACATACCGAATGGATCCAATCTCAATTTCCACATCCCTCCCCACAGTTAACTGTAACAACATATTGAAGATGATATGGATGAATCCTGCGTGCATGAAACAAGCACTAACAATCCTCCAAATTTGCAATGGATCTGTACCGTCTTGGAAATGACACAATTCAGCCAAAGTACACACATCTGTATCTGTGGAGGTAGAATTAGCACACGGCCAAGCATAATCCAAGTCAATGTACTGATTACTTAGAGCACATGGGGTAAATCTTGAACCTAGATAGATTTGAACATAAGAAGATGGGCCCAGCATAGGGTTGAAGTATGGTTTTGTTTGAAAGGCAGATCCAGTCAGATTCTTCATTGTGACGAGCTCCCAGATGAATATGGCAATATCTACAATAGTTAGTAGGTATGTAAAGATTGGGAACCTGACCACGCGTGACCATACCGTTGGGGGATCCTGTTGATGGGGTCCGGGTAAGGGTCCACCCATTTGAACAGGTGGTGGCCTTGTAGGGTAATATTCCTGTCCTTCATGTTGTAAAAGAGGCTTGCTGTACCCTTGATCAGGTTGATATGCTGGCTCATGCCTCGTAAGGGCCTCTCTGTCTGCGCTGAATGTGGCCATCTCAACGTCCTCGTCCTTGATTGTGTGGCCCGTCATGTATCCATATTCTCTGTTGTGTGGCTCGTTAATCACAGAGTGTCGCTGTGTCGGGATTGGGGGAATATCATAGTAGCTATGTCTGTTCGCCATGCTCTTTGGTCTACCACTGGTTAGTCTTCGATGTAAAGGGGTGAAGAAGATCAAAAGTTAATGTTCAGAGACGCGCTATTTTAGGCCTTTTTTTGATCTATGTACGCGACAAAGCCTTACACCCCCACACAGCACCGCCTCCTTGGTGATTGAACAGGGGACGTGTGTGTACGTGCTTCCTGAGTGATCTTAATGAAACGTTAAGTATTCTAGATTTCGGTGATGTTTGCATTGTTGTGACTACTCATCACGCCCTTTTTCAGAAGGAAGAGCTCGAGAACTACCTGATCAGAAATGCGTCTTTCGCTCACTGGGGCTCAGCCTCAAGCCTTGGCGTGTTTTTAAGCACTCGTGGCTATGATGTGGCCAGTTATAGTAATGCGGTTGCAAGATTAGAGTGTTATGATTATATACTATTATAGATTGGGACGGCTGTGCATAGAGAGAGGGAGGTTTAGTGACAGATGGAATGTGGAAGGTGGGAATAGAGGATGAGAGCGACCGTGGTCCATTTAAGAATCTCAAAATTGAACACTAAAATTACTACATCTTTTGGTCTCAATGACTTTGGATTATATAGTCCATTAAGCCTTGAAATAAGTTCATAGTTAAAAGACTAGTATTGTATCTGACTGAGGACATGATGCATTATACATAACATACTAGGGAAAAAAGAAATCACTTGTGAGAAGACCTTAACTAGTAATGAGAAGTCACGAATGTACTGCTTCTCCTTCACAGGAAGAAGGTCTATTTGGCCCATACGGGTGCTCATTAGGAAAAGAACCGGAACATACAATCTTGTTTTACGAGAATAGAGTCTTCTTATTAAAGATTGGTCGTACACATCTTTCAAACCCATCGCAAAAGTGTCTCCACAGGGATAATCATGTTAACATCAGGCCAGAAGCCTATGAGTAAGTTCCGGAGAAGCTGAGCAGCATCTCAATGCAATGTTAGCTACAATAATCCCAAAATTACCCTCGTTGACACCCTTACCTTAATTGCTCTTAAATATAATGCTTATAATTGGAAACACGGTCTTGACCGGGAATGTTGTGTTTGGAAAGCACAACTAGGCAACAGTACTGCTGCCCAAATATTGCTTGAGAATATCGTTTCTCTCGTGCAGGTTAGAAGAGGCTATGTTCAACTTGATGTTATACTATGATAATAGAAGAGGTCAGTGCCACACATAGTGCCGTAAGTTTTTACTATTTATGGATTGGTGGACTCCTCAGCTCACCCGCTTTAAGCAGTTAGCCGGGTATAGAGAGGATATAGCCTCGTATTTAACGGACTTTTTCAGGACAAAAATTCAACAAGCACCACTAAAGTCCATAAGTTAAAACAGCATTCGAGCTTCACTCAACCCCAAGGCTGGCGAAGAGCTCAACATTGAAGAAACGTAAATCAGGAACAGAGAACACTTTGCGGCATCGGTGATGCAACTTGTGCGTCGGGGCCTAGGCCTTTTGCCAGTGGAGCCCCGGTCTCTCAATTGAACAGAACATTGGCCATTCTTCTACAACGATAGGCAAAAAACACACTGTACTTTCTGTAAAGGTGAATATGGCACTGTTAGATATTTCGCCGGGATTAAAATAGTGTAGATACCTTCAACAATGATGTCAGAGCGCCCAGTAACTGTGACAATAGTAGATCCAGGGGTGTGGCCCTGACCACGCAACAGAAGCGAGATCGAGGTCAGTTCCAGGAGGGCGTTTGGGGAACATCCGACCACATCTGACTATATAGAGAAATCCAGCTCCAGTCACCCTGGGATTCACAAGGTTCATACAGTGAAACACTGTTCGAACTGTTGAGAGTGCTCAACTGCCGGATCAGCCCGCTGCTTTCCTTTCACGGGACTTACGAGACAGAAGTCAGCGCAGCCCAATTGAACAGTCCCGAGCTCACCAGACCAGAACATAGCCCACACAAATGGGATACTTATATCGCATCACACGTCTCACGAAGCGTGTGATACTGCCACTGATTGCCATATTTTATGTTCTTGCCACTGCCTTTGACCTCCACACGAAAAATCTCGTCAAGAACAACTTTTCACAGCTCAGTTCGTACACGGGCGGCCCCATCGAGGACATAAAACGCATCCGTTGCTACTCATGGTATGGTTCATGTAACCAGATCATTGAACGAGTGTACAACAGTGATAACGAGGCCCTGGAGGTGACGTGGCTCAAGGTGGACAAGCCGCTAGACCTTGATGGTCAACCAGCGCATAGTGGATGGACTTTATACCATGACTTCCTTTACGTTAGACCATCCCTGAAGGGTCCATTTGGCATACCAGGTAAAGCGATTGTCGACCTTATGATCGGCTCTCCATCATCGACTGAACCACCGGCGTACGTTGTCAAGGATGCTCAAACGTCTATTGGGAGACCGAAATCCAGGCTCGACATTACCTATAACTACAATAACTGGGATCTCAAGCCTGACGGTATCTGGGTTAAATATGATAAGGATACCGCTGAGGATGCCATCACGGATGTCCAATACCTCTTCGGTAACGACGTAATTGAGCCACGTGATGAGTGGAAACTTGTACAAGGATCAATGTCACTGACGAACCAGATGCCCATCAGAATTATCATCAAGAAGAAGCCAGAGCCTAGCAACATCAGAGAACGTCCACTGCTCAAGCTCGATGATAAGGACCAGTTCAAAGTGCTACAGTTGTCAGATATGCACTTCTCATCTGATTTTGGTAAATGCAGGGATCAAGCAGGTCCAGTTGAAGAGAAGGACGGTTGCAAAGCTGACTCAAAAACGACAAATTTCATCCATCAGATCATGGATCTGGAAAAACCACAGCTCGTTGTAATTACAGGTGATATATTAGATGGGATTGAGACATTTGACTACCAGACGGCTTTACTAAAGGCCTTGTCGCCTATGATATCCCGTGGTGTTCCCTATGCCATTGCACTCGGTGAACATGACACTAACAAGTATGTTTCCAGAGAGGAGATTGTCGATTTTATCACCACACTACCATACTCTACAATGGTGAGAACGTCAGAGTCTATGCCATACCACAATATCACTAACTACGTTCTACCCATTTATGACAAGCAAGGAACAACGCCTGTTGATGCGATCTATATACTTGATCTCTTTTCCACTTCATCGCAATTTGTGAACGAACCAAGCTTTGTGACCACATCGTTCCTTAAGGACTCATACGACGCCATGTCGCCCAAACCACATTTCTCATTGGCGTTCCAGCACTTCCCAATCCAAGAGTATCGTCCTAAAGATGCATTCGCTATTGTTGGTGAGTACAATGAGAAACATAAACTAAAATCCAAAACAGATCCCAAGACGAGAAAACTATTGAGTGACCTGAACGTCCAAGCACTTAGTGTTGGTTCTGAGCATACAAATGAATGCTGTATTCACACTGATTCTAAAGACTTGAATGGTCTGTGGATGTGCTTTGGTGGAGCAGTTGGTGAGGGTGCTTATTCAGATGGAAAACATGATAGAAGACTGAGATTGTTCAGAATGGATAACAACAAGAAGGAAATAGCCTCATGGAAAAGAAGACAGGGGAAACCTCAGGATGTTTTCGATTATCAATATATCTTACAGGAGTAAGGAGCTGCTCTATTTGCATTTAAGAAGGGGTTTATTTTTACATACTATAGATGAGAAGACCATTGGAATAGTGTCTTCTCGGTTTATTTTTGCATTACACTCATTTATTTCAATTGAAATCTTGGTTTCACACTACATGTATAATCAATAACTCCAATAACTGCATGTAATTGAAAATATAGGATTATAGAAAAGTAGTATTAACTCTCTCTTTTCACACTTATCAATAACTCTACATTGAATACTGTTGAACTTGGACCGCTTGAGATTTTTGTCTTCACGTGAATGGACATTGGGGAGCTGCCACCTGTCTAAACAGTTCCAGGAGAAGGTAATATTGAGGGTTCACTTTTCAGCATCGGTGGACATAGACGAGCATTGACCATTTTGAGTAGAATGTGTATCACCAGACTTTTCCACAGTTGGTGTGTCTAGCTCAATGAGATCGGAGGAGCTGTCAGCACTTAGATCTCTATTATCTCCCCTTATTCCATCGAATTCTTGACTCGTCCCTATTTTAGCAGGGCTTTCGTCATACTCCAACAATTCGGGCTCAGTGTCTGAATCTACCGCTCCGAGAGCTTTGTCGAGCTCTTCACGATCCTTGTCGAGGAAATCCAATACAGCCTTTGGGATAACAACAGTATCATTGTCAAGCGACTCGTTGAGTAAAGTTTTCTTCACATAAACCATGACCAATGGTTGTTCAAATTTTGGTGAACCGCTAGATAAGTGCTTAACCATCTCACTCAGCTCTTCAAACTCAATAGGGCGGATTTTGAAATTGGTTGATGATCTGGATTCATGTTCAACGTTGACCCAGAGAAATTCACCTTGAACTTTCTTCAGATACGCAAAATGGTCCTGGTTGAAGATAAGACCAATAAGCACATAGGGATCCAGTTCTTTATTGTATAATTCAAGTATCGTATCGATGTTGTTGATGTTGTACCTTTTAATATCTTCTGAGAGCATCTCATTTCTATTTGCTAGTTGTTCTCTTTGATCATTGACGTGCTCTTTTACTTTCATTAACATGTCAAGTGTGGTGGAAAGTTCTGTATCTCTTTCTCTGGAGTTTTCAATTTGAAGATGAAGATAATCAATAGCAGAATTGAGAGCCGGACCGACCTGTTTACCCTGATGTTGTTTGAGATTCATTAATGCCCTAGCGTTAGCAGTGAGCTCTTCCATTGCTTCTTTACCTTTCTTTCCCACTGTATCCATGATTTCGAAGAATTCTGGAGTATAGATCTGTGGATAGACGCATTGCTCTAGTTCAACAGTATTCATATCACTACCCGCTATTGGATCAATAGCGACAGTCAGTAGATCACTCAGTTGATCAATGTATGTCATAGTGCCATCGCGTTGGTGGTGAGACATAAGACTTGTCATCGACTTGTGAAATGTGCCACACCAGTCATCAGATTCAAGGATAAACATACCAACTTTGGCGTTTTCACCCAACTTGTCACCACCCATGTATTTAAATGTGTTCTCGAAGAATGAGAGTTTCCCATTTGGAACACCAATGATTTGTAACTCTTCAACCAGTGTTTCGTAAAACACTTCGTATGCATCGGCCAGTGAGTCGACCTCACCTAGTTTCTTCTGTGCTTCACGTGGGAAAGCCTTGATGAAGTTTATACTTGAGGCAAAAGCCCTACCAGACTCCCCACTGAGGAATCCAAATAATCTTTGAGTTTCCAATAAAAACCTCAAATCATGATCCTCGCCTTTTTGATCCTTGAAAATGGCTGTTTCAGGTGGAATTTTGACATACTCTCCTCTGAACCAGCGAGGGTTGAATCCTAAGGTGTCAAATTCATGCTTGTATATGACTTGTTTGAACTGTGCTATCTCATGAACCATAGTGAGTAGAGCATTGAGATAACCTTCGTATTGGCCATTGCGCAGAGGCATTAGCACAGACGGTGCCTCATCCTGGCGTTTGTACTTCTGAACGTCTTCATATATAGAGTAAGGTGCTTCACGCGGAATATCGTACTGCGCATTGATAGAACTTGGCCGTGCGTAGTGTTCTGGCGTGGTGTACTGTGACACACTGGCGTTCTCAATATGCTGTGAAGACCATTGTCTGGAAGGCAATGGAGGTGGAAGAGGATTGTCCACTTCGATACTATGCATCTGGTTGTAGTTATCGGAACCGACTTCAGTATAGTTTGGGACATGTTGAATACCGTCTAACACGCCAGGTGGGATGCTGACATGAGTTGGCTTCTTCTCAGCATCATCTGTCAACTGTCTCAGATTATCATCCTGGCGCTCTTTAGCCTCTCTGTGTGCAACTTGGGAAGCATGGTCCATGAATAAGTAATTAACCGCCTCGTTGATGTCGTTGTTGTTGGCCTTTTTACGGTGATCGTTAGTGGTTGCTCTTACCGTTCTGAGGCTAGTTCACAGAGATTCACTTACTTCAAGGGCTGACAAAGCTGTTTGGTAGTCAAAGCCCATGTCACGGACCTGATTGATCCGGCGTTCAAGCTCTTCCTCGCTCAACATTGAGTACAGTTGCTGCTGCTGGTGTTGCTGGTGGTGGTGGTGATGTAGTGTGTTGGAAGGCTGTGTTGATGTTAAGCTTGTCTGCCAGCTTCGCACGTGACGATAAAAATCAGTACTATATTATAGGGGCCAATTAGATCTACAGTGATGCGAAATTAAAAGCGCAGAAACCCCATAAAGAATGCAAATAATATTATAATTTTCCCAAAACTCATTCAGAACACATCCGGCAGTCTCTCAATGACATAAGAATGACCACCTACACTCATGATAGGCACACCAGGAACCTTTCTAATACGACGTTTTAAGTCAGCATCGTTTGTGGCCACTATAAAGCACTTGTGTTGCATGACTCTGTTAACTAAACAGTCATCCGCATACGTACCTCTGTGTGAACAGCTCAGTCTCTGTATTCTTGGGTCCTTTGCCAGTTTTAAGGCAATACGGTACTTTGGACCCAATTTTTCCAATTCAGCTAAGACACAGTCCGTAATAAGAGGAATACACTTGGCATACAGTGCATCCATCATTCCTCTGACAAGGTCTATCTTCTTCTGGATCGAGAAGTTGATGAAATTGGTATCTATCAGTACTTGGTATGGAGGTTTAATGGCCTCGTTGAACTGGAAGAAAAGTGCACTTGAGACTTGTGGGCTGTGATTAGGTAGTTAGTACATAGTTCTTTGATCAAATCATTCCTCGAGTCTGTTCAAGTACTTACACAGATCTTGTCAGTTCTGGATCATCATTATTCTTTGGTTTTTCTGTGCCCTTCTTACTATTTTGAGTTGGTTAGTTCTCCATGCTCATCTCCTGTTGATATACTTGTAGTTTAATTGGTTGACTCACGCTTCTTTCGTCTTGTTCGTTATTATACGTTTTGTTTGTGCAAACTTTCTTGTCTTCTTAACCTTTCCCATTGCTTCTGATTGGAGTGGAAATCTACGCTGTCATAAAGTCTTCTTCAATCTTCCTTGTTCGTACACAGACAGCTCAAAGAGAAATAAATTTTCTGATATGGTACGCGCAACAAAGGCGGAGGAGATGGGGGCATTAGTGAGGAACGTGAATTCTTTTTGAGATTCGTTGAGTGTAACATGTGTCTTAAGTATACAAACAGCGTGTTTAATAACAGATTTGTCTTTAGAATGCTTTCAGCACCTCCGAAAGCCTTCCAAATGTGGTAAACATTACTGTTCTATGTGTCAAAACCGAGTATCGTGCTGAAAAATACGCGAGGTTCACATTGAAAGCGAAGAGAATAAGCGTAAAGTTCAGCATCATAGCGGACATCACCCGGAGAATCTTCCAGAATGACACACACGAAACTACCACTCTTTGTACAATAATAACAATATAACAAAGAGGATACCAGGTGTATTAGAAGAGATTCGTTTTAAAACTGCGAACACTGAGTGCAAACAAATTACAGACAATTAGAGCGACTCCATCAAAAACAACATCGACGACAACAACAACTACAATGAATATCCTCAAATCCAAAGAGAAGAAACTCTCCAATTTAATGTATATCCACCAGCTTTCTCATCCACATCAAGTCATGTGTACTGCATTAATAGTTGATCCTAAAGACCCTGGAACGTTGTCCCTCCAGAGCTATTACTCCACTTTGAACAGCCCGACGCCACAGTGGTGCTCCTGAGGTCCTTTCTAGGAAAAATCCTCAACAGGCCAAGTATGGCACGATGGTTGAGGTATCACTGGACGTTATTCTTTTGAGTGAGAGTCAGAGGATAGCTGGGGGTGATGGGATGGTTGCTCTTGAGCAACTACAGCATTTGAATAATAATTTCAAGTGCGAGAATTTGAGATATGTTTCAATGTTCTCGACTTTCTTTAGGTATCCAATTTATGGGTATTTGGGAAAAGATAAGACCTTTAGGATGTTCGTAACACAGGAGTTCAAGGACAAAAGTGAATACAACTTAAAGAATTTGCTGATTGCATTGTTTGAGTTCACTTCTGAGGTGTTACAGGAAACGATATGCTCTGAAGAAGAGATAAAGTTCATGATATACTTGAAGAGGATGTGTTTCGAGAATGAATCTAAGGTATTGATTAAGAACTTGAATTGGTTGGGTGGCACATTACTGATGAACGACGATAATGACACAAACAAGATGAACGATTGGTTTATCATGGAGTTTGAAATTTGACTATTGGTCTCATACTGATCGATTACATGGCTACGTATTTCTATCATTTTTTGCTGGTTTTTATATAAGGATTATAAGTTGGTTTTACATTTATTGTAAGAGAAGATGCAGTACAATTTTGTAGGATATAACACTGGAGAAAAAGAAATAGACGGCGCCGAATAAACGACAGAGGGAGTTGGATCATTTGACAAGTTCCAAAACCTTAGCTTTACCCTCTTTCACACTAGCTTCTGGTGAGATTTGAATTCTTTTCTCAACAAGCTTTCCACCTTTGAAAATCCAGTGAGAACGCTTGATACCTGAAGGTGATTTCTTTGCACCCAACACGGCGATCAATTCCTTCTGAGTGTCGCACAACAAGTCGAACTGCAAGCCTTGTTTAGTCTTGAAGTTCTTCTGCGCCTTTGGTGAGTCAGCAGAGAGACCAAGAACTAATGCCTTGGAGGATATAGAGTTGAAGTTGTCTCTAAAACCACATGCCTGACGAGTACACCCTGGAGTAGAAGCCTTTGGATAAGCAAAGATGATGACGACGTCGTTTTTGGCCGCAAGATCCTTCAAAGACAGAGATTTCTCATCTTGATTGAGAAGCGTTATGTCCGGGATATCATCGCCAACTTGGATTTCACCCGAAGCAGAAGGTTCCTGCTTTGGAACAGCCTTTGCTTTTGGGGCAGCCTTCTTCGTGACCTTCTTTGTGACCTTGGCAGTTGGGAGAGACTCAACCTTGACGCCGGATTTGGCAGCAACTCTTGCGGATCTTCTTGTGCCAGACATTCGTGATGTTCCAGTTTAACAGGTTAATAGTGGCGTTGAATGGTGAGCAAAGAGAGCAGAAAAGGGTGCACGTTGCCCACATTCAAAGACTCTCGAGCTTCCAAGCTCCCAACGCGAAAAGTGCACCAGATATCGACAAAATTTCCCAAAAAGGAAAGCGGGGCGAATGTACATTGCTTTAGCCATTTATAGGACTTGGTCACAGAGTGGAATTGCTATCTTCAAGCTAAAATGTACAAAAAATAACACTGAAACGTCTCTTTGCCACCCCAACGCCTAATATACATCCATGTTTCTCATACAATAAAATAATCGTTACGGCCAACAACCCCATCGCGTACAAATTTTTTTCAACTCTTAAGTAAGAAGCAGGACCAAGCAGGGCGTTCGGGACTCATTTGATAACTTGAATAATTATACAAAATGGCTAAGAAAAGTGAGTTATATGAAGATCTCTTGGCTAAGATCCCAACCTAACAAATTACAGTCTCCAAGCGTTCCAGAGCTGCTAGAAGAAACGAGATTGAGGAGCCTGAAGCTAAATCTCTTTCCAAGCTTCCAAGAGCTGAAAACACAGACACAACCTCTGCCATCATCAGAGCCACGACGAAGAAGAATGAGGACCTACTGAATATTAAGATGGCGAAAAAGGAGAACAAAGACAAGATCAGCAAGAAGAAACACTCACAAATAACCAACTTGAACAAAGAGAGAATCGAAAAAGCAATGGAGTTAGGTGATAGACTCGAGGGTAAGATCAACAAAAGTAAAGAAAGAGCCAAATATGTGCAAACGGCGAGAAAGTTAGGATGGGATGCTATCAATGCACTAGCAAAGGATACCGTAGAGGAGAAAGATCAGCAATCTGATAAAGTGGAAGAAAATGGGCAGAGTGAAGATGACATGGTGGATGACTTCTACAACCAAGAGGAGGAGCCAAAACCAATTCAAAAGTCTACTAATGCGTTCTCACTACTCGAGGAGATGGAGTGTTAGATACAAGTGGGTCAATACAGGCATTTTCAGCTAAACAACAATAAACGTGCTAGTTTTTAAATTTATGTGTCAAAATGGTTATAAAGCCCTGGTGGTACGGGTGTTAGCGAGTGTTTCTCCGAGATGTCCGGGTTTGCCGCGTTTTTCGATCCGCTTCCACAGAGCTCCAACGTGGCCTTTAAAAGGCGGGACGCACCCGCCATCGTTACACAAGAGTGAAAGCTCCAATCTTCTCAAGTTACATATAAGGAGTTCAATTGACAATGAAACTTTCATCTGTTGCCGTCTCTACGGCTTTGGCCGCTCTGGCCTCTGCTGATGCTCCTCAGTTCACCGCCTTTGACAAGTCCCAGCTTGCTTCTTCATCTTTCTTTGAGCAGTTCGATTCAGATGATTGGGCTCAGCTGTGGAAAATCTCTAGAGCCAAAAAGGATGACGAGTTCTCCTATGTTGGACAATGGGCGGTTGAGGAGCCTACTGTCTTTCCTGGCTTCCAAGGTGACAAGGGCCTCGTTTTGAAGACCAAGGCCGCTCACCATGCCATTCACGCCTCGTTACCAGAGCCATTCGACAACAAGGACAACACATTTGTGATGCAGTACGAAATTAAATTGCAGCAGGGACTGACTTGTTCAGGTGCTTATGTCAAACTGTTGTCTCTGGATGGTGCTCCATCCGACACCTCAGAGTTCAACAACGACACACCATATCAAGTCATGTTCGGTCCTGATAAGTGTGGTACCACCAACAAAGTCCACTTCATCATCAGACGTAAGAACCCACATACTGGAGAGTATGAGGAGAAGCACTTGTCAACCACACCAATGGCTTCATCGGTCAAGACTACCAACTTGTACACTCTGATCATTGAGCCAAATCAGGACTTCCAGATTAGATTGAACGGTGAGGTTCAAAAGGCTGGCAATTTGCTTGATGATGGCGTCTTCAAGCCTGCCTTCGATCCACCGGCTCAAGTGGATGACGAGAATGACACCAAACCAGAAGACTGGGACGAAAGGGCCATGATCCCAGACCCTGACCAGACTGAAAAACCAGAAGACTGGGATGAAACTGCTCCATACATGATCCCAGACGACAATGCAGAGAAACCTGAAAACTGGGATGAGTCCATGCCTGAGTACATTCCAGACCCAACTGCCGAAAAGCCGGAGGACTGGGATGATGAGGAAGATGGAGAATGGGAAGCCCCAACAATTTACAACCCTGAGTGTGAAGAGCACGGCTGTGGTCCATTTGAAAAGCCATTGATACCAAATCCGGAATACAAGGGTAAATGGACTCAACCGCTGGTGGAAAACCCAGCATACAAAGGTACATGGAAGCCAAGGCAAATTGCAAACCCAAACTTTTACCATGATGAACATCCATCTGATTTGGAACCAATTGGCGCTATTGGTTTCGAGTTGTGGTCTATGGACGGTGACATGTTGTTCGATAACATCTACTTGGGTCATTCAATCGAGGAAGCTGAGTTGATTGGTAATGTCACATACCTTCCTAAGTTTGAGCTTGAGCAGGAGTCGGTATTGGCCTACGAGCCACCTAAGGACACTGGTACTCCAGATTCTGAGGAAAAGGCCACAGGTGAAGATGACCAGGCCGACTTCCTCACAAAAGCACAGGCTTTCTTCGAGGAGTTCATGACCAATCCATTAGAGACCTTGAGCTCCAGACCAGGCGATGCTGCGCTTTACGCTGGTGCCACTGTGTTTGTTGCTACTTTGGTATTGTCCACTTTGTCTTTGATCCTTGGTGCTATCACTGGGGCTCCAACGCAGCCAGTCAAGAAAACCGAGAAAAAGGTCGAGGAAGAAACTGAACCTGTTGTTGTTGAAGTTAGTGATGACGTTGAAGAGGAGCAAACCACTGCTTCTGGTGCCACCAAGCGTGAGACTAGAGCTTCCAAGAGAAACGCCTAAGGCTATTTCTTTCGATATCTTCAATTCCTGTCTTTACTTCGTTCTTGTTTAATTTCTATGTTAGGGGGAGAGAGGTCTATGAAAAAAAGTAGTGCAGCTGTCGGTGTATAGACCTCTGTTTGCGACTTCAATATACTGTTGTATTCAGTAACTTCCATTTGTAGCTTCTGTACATGAGAAATCAGCGACTTGATGCACTCTAGCATCTCAACTGCATCAACCACAACAATTATGCGTACAACAATGCAGATCTCAGATCTCGGCTGAGGAAAAGTCTTCTATACATATCTTTTATGCATCAAGTCTACATGGGAGGAAGATTCATATGACCCTCCTCGATTGTATAGGCGCGATGTTCTAGAGCTCATGCGATGCCTTTCCTTCTGCAGGCCAAGCCATCCGCTGCAATATTTTCTTAGCAGGTATTAGGACAGCTTTTCCTAATCTGGCGGCGCTTAGAGACGTACAGGCACTTGAAATGAGAATACATGAATCACAATACTACGAAGTTTACAAGTGGTTGATCTAAGTACACGCTCAGTGCAAATTTTGACATACCGCTGCGGTGAATTAATTGAATTGGGGGACCACAGAGAAAGACCCAGGTATATGGACACTTTGTGAAGGGTCAGGTTGCTGCCCCTAGTCGCTGCTCCAGGTCCTATTTACCATGCATCTTTTCAGCCAGCAGAAAGTGGGCTTACACACGTATCTGCTCAAGCTCCGCAAAATCCGACAGAGAGTTTGGGTTTTGTCAAGCAGCTTTCTTTCTTGCCACTTGGGCCACTGCACAGTACTATTAGAAGCCATGCATCAAAAGCATGGTCATCGACACTGTGAATAGTTATCATCCAACAATTTTAAGTATTTGATTCAGGGAAATGGGCAATAGTCAGACAGCTGCGACCACGAACTCCTGCAATCACATTTCTAGATTCCATGAATAGGTCTAGAAACCTCAGTTTACATATACGCAGCGCGCATGACATATTTTGAAAATAGCAAAGGAGCTTTATATGTAATGTGTGTTGGCGCTAGTGACCGAAAAATGGTCTGTTTCTATGTTTACTCTTACTTTGGAGCTGTGGTGCGTCATTGGGACTTTCTTCGAGAACTTGCTGGTTTGGATTGCTATGGCGGGATTAGCGGGTGTACACCTGGGATCCAGAGCTATGCTTTAACCCATTTTCCAGAGACAACATTCACTTATACACTTCTCACTGCAGCAAACAGTCCGATATTATAAGAGAATGGATAGATAATATCCGTAATAATGACCAGAATTTTTGTTCGAAAGGCAGTGGGGCTCATATAATTTGGCCATGAGATAGACCATATAGGTATAGACGGCTCGGCAAAAGAGTTTGCTGCTTGTTATCATAGCCCCTGGGCATCAACCGTCTCATTCATGGGAAGCAGATGTATTAGTTGGGAATTGTAAATATGTATGTGGGGCTATAAAAGTATCAAAGGCAGGAAGCAGGAAATTGGAAGGCAGGGTTCGACCTTTTTCCATGTCAAAGAAGAGCATTTACGGTGAACGCGATGATCCCTACGGAGATAGATAGATAGAGAGATAGAGCAAGACGACCTTAGAAGGATACAGAGATAGAGAAGAGAATTACATGAAACAGTGATATTACGGTCAGTCTAAAGTTAGGGGAATATACCGGTGGTTGATGCCACTGGCGGGGTTGGAGAAGCTTAAGTGTTGGAACGGTCACACCATAAGTCGCCAAGATGGGACAACCCAACAGTTTAAAAGTAATTTACCCATTTGCACCACTAGTGACATACGTAAACTACAAAGCATTTACGTCAAGTACTTGGTGATCTAGTGTTGGACCCCAGCTCCGGTTAACTCTGCAGTATAAGCGACCGGACTTTTTCAGGTTTCTGACCTGATGTAGCTCGCCTCTTTATAATATATGGCTATATTTGGAGAAATCTTGTATAGATATGTGTACTCTTGTTGTTCCAGTGCACAGCAAGCAGAAATAGACATTACGTGGTAGACGAGTGGAGGGACAGATATGCTCGCGTGGCTGTAGAGCGAAGCACCACAGCTAGTGAGAAAGCCCAAAATTTGGCCGTGTGGAGGAGTGGCCTGATATACCCCGCTGAGAATGGCGCCATGCTTTTAAACATGAAACTATCTGGTCCCTGAATCTGTCCTACGGTTGATGCTAGTTGTTGAAAACCCACGTTCGGTGTAAGACAACCTTACATGCTTGATGAGGGGTCAGATTACACTAAAACGCGCTTTGAGAGACGAAATATACTCATATATGCCACTCTATAGAAAAGCTGACTGATTGTCGCAGTATTGCATCTCAATGGTGCCATTCATAAAAATTTGTGCTAGCCTTAGTTGTATTCTCTTTCAGTACAAGAAACGAAAGGGGGGCGGGGTGGGGCGAGAGAGAGGGGCGTAGCGGGCTAGACCGCTACCGCAATCGTACTGTTAACACCGCACTAGAACGCGGAACTAAGAACAATAATGACGTTTCTGAAGAAAAGTATTACAATACGTGAAGCATATGGGTTATGGTGTGGTGACCAACACCTTTTGAAAATCGTATGGGCACTGTGCTGCTCTTGCCGTGGGAGCATCTGGGGGTGTCCTTTTACATTGTATTTACAGCGGACTCGTATGTAAGATGCGTAGCAGCTGTACGGTGTGCAATCTTTGGAACTTACGGTTTCTTCCAGAAAACCCTTCATCGAAAGAAACATAGTAGTACGTGGGTGGTTGGGGGCAGATATATCTTGCGAGTACTGCAGGGTAGAACTGACAGGGCTTTCAATGGCCTGCAGGACACAACTGGTGTGAAGTCCGCTACTTAGCAAGATAAACTGATTAATAGTTGATGAGGCTCATAGTCATGAAATATATTCATCCAATTGGAATGTTTCACTTGGTAGCGTGAGATGCGCCGAGGCGACAATGTACACAGGACTTCCCCAGAAAGAAGAACGCGCACATAAGGTACACGCAGACGTATCATGCCCGCCTTTAACAGCATCCACAGAACAAGGGAAACGTACAGCCATTCATGGGCATTAGAAGAAGGGGCTGGAACATCAATTCTCATGTTTCAAGGCTGCTTAAATGAGCTCACCATCTCATGCACACACCGCCTTCAGAAGTCTACAGTTTGCATGGTCTCGACACCCAATCTGATAATATCTGGTCCGCATTCCCAAGGCAGAAGAGCGCGTGAGAGCTGTAGGCAATATCGTCAATGCAACGAAAATTTCCTCTTGAAGTGTGTTGTATATGTGCGGTAAGCGGAGTTTGCCCTTTGCAAAATTTCTCTTCGCCGCTTCTACGAAATGTTCAGCTGCCTGCCCCTTGGGCGTCGTCCGACGCCACACTCCGTGTGGACAATTGTTGGGTGCGTGTTGCCTCCTAAGCGTTCTCGTTTTCTCATGAAGAAATCAATATATATATATATATGAAAAGGTTGGTAGTGTGTAATTGGCCGGTTCGGAAATCTATAAAATCTATGTTCACTCCTTGTTGTTAAATGCTCGTACCACTGCCCTTCAGGGCTGTCACCTCCCTATGCATGCCGCACCTATTTACGGCAAGAGCTTGCAGCAATCGATGTTGCTGCTGCAGGAACTGTGTGGGTTCTTCTTCTATCTCTCTTCGGCACGGATTGGGTTTTCATAGGCAGATCTTTGCTATGATCTAGCCAATTAGCGTGGTCAGCTGATGTAGACACCAAAAATAGGATATCACGGAAGCTTCACAAGTGGCAAACATTTTCCAACAAGGTGCACTGAAATACGGATATGCTGGAAGTTGCTCATGCCCGGAAGTTACGCGAGCTGGAGGTCGGGCCACACTTCTGCATATCCTCCGGAAGAGCGCTCCCACTTTAGCCTAGGTTTAGCCCCAATTACGAAGACTTGAGGAAGAGCCCGGCCCCCGGCTGGTGGAACAGGACCCAGATCTACTCTCCAGATTCTGTCCCTTGGGTGCAAAGGGCTAATCACAACACACACCCTCCAGACCGTCTTATTGATGCTCAAGTTGTAGACTTTCGGCTCGATGCCCTTCGCAGTACTGTGCCATGCTGTTTGTTTCGCATTTCACCTATTCTCCACACGGACACAACCGCACTGTGCGTCATTTCGTCTTCTGGAAGCCTGGAACACAGTCGACTGTGGACCTCCAAGATACACGAACAGTGAAAGGAAGTTAATTGCTGTTGACCGCCATGCCATATGTATGCAATGATTTCAGTAAACTCTAACTCAGTATTGTACAGTATATAAGTGTTGTACTGTTATAAGAGCCGCTTTCTATTTAGGCTGCTTCATCAACATATGCGCCTTCATCCTCTGAAGCTCATGAGCTATGTCAACAGCATAACTGAACAGTTACTTCGGTGTCTTCTTTTTTGGTTGGGATGAAGGAGTTCGGTTGGGCAGGGGATAATAAATGCCTAGTTTCAACAGCGGAGCGCTTAATATCCGACACAGCTCTAGACTGATGGGTGCGGATGGTACCAATCTTGAGGGGCTGAAGTCCGCCTTATTTTATTCAGGCAGTTGGATAGGAAACTTGGTCACGCTGGGCAGCCGGAAGGAGGGATTGCATAACAGCACTATATTACATGCTTTTGAAGGTTTGAAGGTACGCTAACTACAGGGCTTTAAGGGACCATACCACTTTCAAGCACTACCAAATGCGTGCCTCCAGAGCTACCTAGTCCATTAAGCATCTGGTGATCTCGGATGCTCGTCAGTGGCACATATCCTGCACATATCGCGTTAACACTCCTATCACTGGAACATCAAAAGGCATCATATTCCTATCAAATGCATATATACAACTCAGCTAAAAGGTTTCATCTAGGCTCTTGAAGATCGTTTTCCGAGTGTTACCGATGTCTCACAATAGAGTGAAGTCCGCTGTCTCAGATCTTTGAAGGAAGGTCCAAATTTTTCTATTGACCTAAATTTTGCCGATCTACAAAGAGCAGAACCTCAAAAGATAATCTTAAAAAGTACAATTTCACGTAGACCCAATCTAAAAGACTATGAGGTTCTCAGGGTCCTATTGGGGGGAAATTTGTTGGGTCTTGCCTACTCCGGCATATGCCGGATTTCTGTAGTATGTCCCTTTGAGCTCCCGAGATCTACCACAGAGTAGATCCTGTTTGATAGCTGAACTAGATGGCTAGCACTGTGCATTTAGCGGGTGATGATTTTCTGGTAGAAAATCAGGAGTAGAAGATTTAAAACATTCCTCTCGTTCATGCCTCAGTAATACTAGTAGATAAGGGTAAATATTCGGGCCTTCTACATCTTTGTCCCCTTAGTTTAACAACAGTTGTCTGTGTTCAATATCTAATCTGAGACAGCCTGCTTCAGCTATCTATGCGACCCGACCTTTCCGGTAACCTCTCACAACTTGGGATGTTTCTTTAAATCGGAACGGGAAGGCTGGAAACCTGGCCTACCATTCCTTATACTAGTAATAGCCATAGTTACCGCACACATTCATCTCTTCTACACACCTGTCTGACCGCAACAGCACATATCGGTCTTCGGGTCAAGCGGCAGATGTAGATCTCACCATCATATGCACTTTATTCTCGGATGGTTTCTGAAGGAATGCTGCTATCGAACGTCCCGCCCATCTCATCGGTGGCATGAGCATCGTAGCGATATGTGCGTTTGATGGAGAATGTGGCGAGATCTGAAATGGCAAATGCACTCCTTTGACCATTCTGATGGCTTGACTTAATCCAAAGACGTGTAAATCCTGAAATTTCACTGAAAGATTAGAATAGAGATGATAATGGCGGATACTGACTCCGACATCTCTACCGTGAGTTCGACTTGGAAGTAATTCGGCTTCTGGAAGGTCGACGCTTGTACGCAGTATGCGTCGGTCGGAACCGGCTGTGCTCAAAGTAACCGCATTGACCACAAACACCCCTATTAATGCATCATTGAATGACAACAGATAATAATTTGCTCTGGAAAAACTGCCACATGTGCAAATGGACGGATTGGGTATAAAGAGGATCGCGCTAGGCAAGTTACCAACAACGCACATGTGACCGTTGAACTGGGCGATCATCCAGGAACGCGATCAGCGGTTGGTAGCTCGATACGGGAAATGTCCGCTGTATGGCCCGCATTCACAGTGCAGGACCAGCCACCGTGATCTTGAATGTTAATGGAGCTGCCAGTGTGTCGATCATTGAGATTGATTGCTTTGAGGAGCTCAGACTATTACAGTACCACTCGCTTGTTCTGAAGCTCAACTTTGACAGATTTAGTCATTTAAAACAGAAGTGATTTACACACAGATAACAGCTGCACACGTGTCTGAGTTGTTTTCTGTAGTGCACAACATGGCCATAGATCGCGCGCTCGCCCACGTATGAGAGCCCATCATAGAACATGGCCACAGCTGCGCTTATATGAAGCCCTATCGATAGTGCCTGTGGTATCTTTCCAAGACCATTGGATAGTCCTTCAATCTTAGTAACAAATTCTGCGCTTGTTCAGGAAGCTATGACGTTGATGCTATAACGTTGTACGAGTTTGTCTAGATCGTAGTGACATCAGAGGCCTACAACTACACCAACCAAAAGCAAATATACTCCAACGGCTTTTGTTTAATACTTCAGATATCTGAAAGCAGGAAACCAGTGATTGGATAAAGGGATTCCAACATGCACTCATGCGAGCAACATATCTTGCATCTTTTCTAGGGTCATGACTAGACTTGTCAGGGATAGGATGGTTGACAGAGATACCAGACTTAGACTCACAGAGGATACATCCAATGCTAATACACTAGTTCTATCCTGTAGCACGAAATTAGAAGTTAATTCTTCCCTGCCAGTTTTCCGTAAATAATAACTCTTGTGTTCAGACCTCTTTGATGGATACCTATCGACAAGCCAGATTTATCATACCACAGTGAAGTGTGTTGATTGAGTAGTACGCCTGTAACACCCCTGGGTTGCTACTCATCCATGCATATCGGCTTTAAAGATCAAGTAACAACACACATGTACTAAATGAGTGGAGGTTTGTGATTCCACTAGATGGGCTGATATTCCAATCTTCCACCTCTTCAAACCCGTAATATTAAACTATATCTCACAAAGACAGTGTTGGGGGCGGAAGGGATGCAAAAAGCAAAAGATGTAGATGCCCTTCGCATCGAAGGCTATGTTCGCTTAAAAAGTGTACATCATCCACAGTAGTGAACAGAACGCGCGTTGGATTATACCCCAGATATGGCATGAACAACTGGCTTAAGCGAGCCATACGTTAGCAAACTCGTGATTCCTGACTACCGCAGTCTTATAGTATACCATTGACCGGCTTGTGTTACAATCTAATGACTAATGGGGTTGTCCCTGTGCCATAAAGCTGTAGTGGTATTTCGTACCAGTGTTCGATTGT
This sequence comes from Petasospora mycetangii, assembly GCA_003708295.3. Taxonomy (NCBI): domain Eukaryota; kingdom Fungi; phylum Ascomycota; class Saccharomycetes; order Phaffomycetales; family Wickerhamomycetaceae; genus Petasospora; species Petasospora mycetangii. Next base: position 472,507 of record PPNU03000001.1, read on the forward strand.
GGACAATTTAAGCGACTCCTTTGGGCACTGCACCCGAGACCCATATCGTATTTTTTAACACAATCCATAAGAACACCAGGTCTGATAAATTCTGGTTCCAGTTGAAAGTTTAAGAGATATTTGTGTGCATTTCCTATAGGATTAGAGTACATATCTGGGCTTCTTCAAGCGTGTCCTTTGTGCTTTTTTTTTTCTATTTATTTTTTTTTAAATTTTACCCGTACGGGAGGCCCAGAACTGGGAGATACAAACTTATGCACATGCTTGCATAAGGATGCCGCCGTTATGAGCCGCAGTGAACCGCAGATTGCGAGCCCGAACCCGCAGCTATGTGGATGGCAGGCGTCACTCGGCAGCCGCCTGAGCGCTCACATCTTTTGGAGGCTCTGCGTCGATCTCGCTGTTGAACAAAGGCTTCTCGCGTAGGTGGCTGCTCCGGGGGTTCCCCCTGCCCCCGGAGCGTTGGTATATATAGCACCCGTTTTCCCCCTTCTAGACTGCGAGCTCCAGACCTCTGCTTCCAATTGACAGGCACATATACCCCTATCAACTCACATACCCATATACACTCACCACTATCCACAACTACTACCCCCTCATACCCATTGCATACACAAACGAATACATATACACATTCACAAAATGTCCGTCCAGAAGATCAGACTTCCCTCTGTGAATGACATTTTCCCACAACAGCAACACCCTCACCAACTTCAATACCCACCCAACCATGCTCCAATGCCATTACAGCCACAACCAGCACGCCAATTGCTTGGGATGACACCAAATTCTACGCCATTGGTAGGACCTTCATCACCATTGGCTCAACAGCAGATGATGAACCCACCACAAGGCATGCCAGTGTATTACTACCAACCTGTTTACTACACACACCAGCCGGGTACTCCACCTCCTCCACAGATGCCCTACACTACAAGTCCTGTTGCATCGCCATTGTACGCCAATCCAGCACCGCAAATGGGATATCATCCACAGATGTACATGAACATTGACATGAAGCACCGTGTTCAAAAACAACGCCAGTCGAATGCCTGGACTGATGGAGATGACACATTGCTCAAGTATTTGAAAGAGGTGAGGAATTTAGGTTGGAGAGAGATTTCGATGCATTTCCGTAATCGCACTGCTAATGGGTGTCAGTTCCGTTGGAGAAGAATTAGTGCTTTAGCCAAGTCTTTGAAAGAGAAGGTTAATAGTGACAGTGAGAGTGAGGAGAGTGAGAAAGAAGAGGAGGAAAAGATAAGAAAGAGAGAAAATTCTTTGGACAAGTTGTTGAACTGAAGCTGCATGCTTCTTTCAGCTGTCATTATTCTATTTTCGTGTCTTTTTTGGGTAGATACTTTCAAGTATTAACTCATCTGTTTAACGAAGTCGATGGGTCATAAGGTATTCATGTTTTTGTCATTTTTGTTCATATCATCTATTTGTTTGTGGGTTTGATTTTTTACTTTCATTTCGTTTGTTGCCATATATTACATCCTTTCTCTCCTAAAAGGGACCACAGTGAGTATAGATGAAGTTATCTACTGAATTGTGCAAGTATGTGGTCCCAGCGTCGCCGTTTAACGTTGTTGCTTTTAGTTCTTTTGTCTCTTGGTTGTTATGCTATCACCTCATGACTATACTGATATCCGCAAACCAAGAGAATTTTTTGTTTAGTCGTTGTTATTTAATTAGGTGCAGGTCTCTAGATGTTTATGTAGTGCCTAATGGTAGAACTGGCTTGTCTATGCTGAGATTGAAGATTGATATACCTAGATTTCACTGACCACGGTAAAATGCCCGAGATCCGAGATCCGAGTAGAAAAGTTTTTCATCTGTGGAAGTTTATGCTATTTTCAGGGAGTTACAGGTGCGTTTGTCTGGGCAGATGCGCTACACCGTTTGTGGGGTGCACCACTTTTGACAATTGTACTCTCATACATCAGGCAATTGCGTGCGAGTGTACGCACCATAAAGGGGAAGATCGTGGAAGGCTGTTTGTTCCATAGCAGTGATTAGTGTTCAATTCCCAGTCGATTAGTGGCAAGACTGTACGTATACACTCTCATTCGATCACCATCAACTTGTGTGAACTGCAATGTACACCAAGTATTCACCTCGCAGGATCAACACAGAACGAGGCTTTCAGATTCAAAAACATGTTTAGGGTTTGGAAGTTAAAGTTCATGTAGAGGTTTCCTCCGATCAGAAGTGGGTTGGGTGTGTGATGGGCTGCATTGAGACGTGAGGTTCGTTAGACAAGGCGGGTGTTGGAGTTTAGCCCTGAACTTTGCATGTATACTCCGCAGTTCGGGGAAGTGAGAGCAGGCGAGACAGATTGATCCATTATTCTCATTGACGCTTCTCATGACATCTTTGACTGAACTTGCCATTTGTGGGTAACTTTTTGCTTAGCATTAAGACATGCCCCGTAATAAAAAGCGAAGCACGAGCATCTTCGACTGCATGACTGTTGTACGCTGTATACTACGAAGCAAAGTGCACGAACAGGGCCTAGTTCTGGTCACCGCCCTTGATGTATACACCATATCTCGCGGGACAACACCTGATGTGCCCTTCGTTAATCGTATTAGACAGTATCCTGTAATTAGTTAGAGTTTGGGGATATGATTTAGATCCGAGTTAAATTGCCTTGTGGGCGTCATGTAATGCCTTTTCTCTTAAACTCGGCTTCCGGAAAGTAATCTTCTGTCTACACCCTTCTCAATGACATAAGAGATGAGGCAATTTTATGAGTTTATCTCTTTCTGGTCTCTGTCCAAGCAGCAATTGCCACACGGCACCGATATGATTGGATATTTGGCGTGTAGCCTTACAGAGTCTTGACCAAGTAGGCATCCGGTTCTACGCTCCCGTGATATAACCAGCTTTGTTTCTTTAGCTTAACCCACTGAGCCCCTACAGCGCGCCATCGGCGATCGTAACAACGTTGGGAATGCACCACGGGCAACGGTCAAACAGTAAACATACATTTCAGAGCTTCAGGTACCGGACTCGTAATTGGGTTTCGAGAAGGCAAGCTGTGAATCCATTGCGTGCGATGTGAGTACTCTCTCTCGGTAGTACTATGTTCCGGCTCGACGCAGTGCTTCTAAGGCTTTTTGTGGTGGTACAATCACATTGTACTGTATCACTCAAATGTGAAAAAATATTCCCCCAATGCACTTCCGATGAGCGATGGCCGATCCAATTGGCTAGTTGTACCGTCGGCTGATAGGACCCGAGGTGTTGCTATGTGTTGCAGATCGCAACGACCTTACACGAAAGGCACCGCACACGTTTGATGGCAAACCCTTGGGTTGAATCACGCCTTGAATACACGGAAGTCAGCCTTGTGCTAGCGATTCTGTGGGATATTTCTGACCTGCTATATACCTTCGTTCATGATCATGAGCTTGAATAATTGACATCCTACACCAGTTATCTAGCATGATCTCGTGTGTGTGGGGAGTGTCTCTGGATACGCACCGTACTGATTGACTTCGCATTGGCGGAGGTTACCCTTTCAAGCGCCCGCTGATCTTCTAGAAGGAAGTTGCCAAAACTGTGGATGCTACCCAGTGCTGTATACACGATACGTACAGTCGTATAAGCCTTTGGTCGGGTGTTCGCAGCGGGAGACAGGCAGCTGGAAACAGTGGGACATCCCTTACTGTGCCCGTCCTGCAATATATTCTTTGTGGCTCGGGCTTCCTCGAGCTAAATTTCCCTACATGCACTTCATCGCTAGGAAACGCTCTTGTACTTAATGATTGACCGGGGAAAGAGGAGCATCGAAGAGAGTGCGCGTGCGGCCGCACGACGATCAGCCATACAACCCGGCATTTGGCCATATGCTATCCCAGATATGACTATTGGTCCCGAGTCGGCATATTCGTACGTTACAGCTTGTCAGCCTCACTTCACTACTACAACTTCTGTTGTTTTGTTGAGCGCAAAAGATCTAGCCCCATGTATGTAGGGTGCACAACTTACAACTAATGAGAGAGACAAGTTATGTACTAGAGGGAGGCTGCACCAATGTGTTCCCGCTGTATCAATATTACGAGCGGTAATTGGAGTTTGTCGAAAAACTTTTCAAGATCAGCATATTAGACCACTCTCTATTTAGCCGGTGCAGGCTCTAACCGAGCCCCACACAGGCACACACACAGGCACACAACCATACAACCACACCTCCACAAAAACATAGACACCATCCTGCCTTGGACTCCTGCAGCCTTGCCAAGCCTGATGAATTCCACACTCTGACAGATACCTGAGTGTACTACACTCGCCTGAGAATAGCTACAGTACAGTCTGGACAGCATCGCCTGCGTAATAGTGAGTAGAGAGGGGCGGAAAAAAAAAAGCCGCACTAAAATCAGATATTCAGCGTTAAGCTCTCTTCCAAGGCATTGGCAATCGTTGCTGGCTGTCATTGAATGAGACCATGTTCCATATAATTGCACAGTGTTAAGCAAAACCACCTATTTGTGCTGCATCCTTCGTTCTGGGCCTTCGGATGATGCCTTTCGCTTCATAGTGTTGAGGGAGAGTGCGCGAAACTGTGTGGGGTGATGACCGAATTAGTCAGTTGGCATGTTGCATAAACACACTCGGACTGGAGCGGGATAGTTGGGAAACAAGACGCCCAAATGCTTCGATATATTGTTCACACGCGATCAATTGTCACAACAACACGCTCGGTTGCATCATATGGATTCTCTCTCCTTGAATCTCGAGGTGTGATCTCCGTCAAAGGACCAGAATCTACCAAGTTTCTTAATGGACTAATCACTTCAAAATTATTACCGCAGACCACCAAGAGACTCGCCATGACAATCTCAGACGAAGAAGATAGTGCAGATATGCGACTTGAGGAGTTTGACATGTCCAAAAACTGGGGCGTTTTGAAAGAGGATCATGAATCGGGGAATCAGAGTGTCTCTAGAACTGGTATCTACACTATGTTTCTCAATTCCAAAGGGCGCATCGTTACAGATGCTTGGATATATCCAATGAAGCTGTTACTGGAAGGTGAAGAGGTCCACGAAGAATCGGAATATCTCATAGAATGCGATTCTAAACTGATTAAACAATTACAAATGGTGCTGAAATTACATAAACTCAAAGCCAAAGTTTCAATTTCATACCTTCCCGAAGTAAAAGTATGGACAGCATATAATGATACAAAAATGGATATGCTCTATGATATAAACCAGCAATATTTCAATTTGGATGCCCAAGACTCCAAGAATCCTAGTGCGGCATTGACCAAGACCTCTCAGTTCCTTCAGGACGCGAGACTATGGAAACAGACAGATCTTTATTCTCAAATCTTGGGCTTTGCATTTGACGAAAGATGCCCAGACTATGCAATCAGATTGGTCACAACTTCTGAAATCACTGACTTATCACCACTAATAAGTGAAAAATACCTCCCATCATCACCTCCGGTATCTGAAGAGTCAATTAACATTCGTCGTCAACTTTATGGGATACCAGAAGCACCTCAAGAAATTGCTCCAAATAAACTTTTACCGTTGGAATGCAACTTGGAGTACATGAATGGTGTTCATTTCGATAAAGGTTGTTACGTTGGACAAGAATTGACAGTTCGAACGTTCCATACTGGTGTTGTCCGCAAACGTGTTGTCCCTGTGCGTTTGTTTTTGATTGATAATGATACAAACCCAGAACAAGTGGCACTGGAGTATGATGTAAATGATCCGGTAAATAGCATTATTCTGCCAGGTTCAGGATACATTGACATTTATTGTAATAAGGAGGAACAAGGGAAGCAGTTTGCCTCTTCTCCTTTTGGCTCTTCATCAACTCCAAGATCATCCAGACGCTCCACGAAAAGATCATCGGGTACTCTCTTGAACTCATATGGCAATGTTGGACTTGCATTGGTTAGACTGGAAGACTTTGCTGACCCTAATAACCAGTTTTACATAGAGATACCAGGAGCTGGTAAAGACAACATGCCTTTAAAGATTGGTCTCAAGGCATTCATTCCATACTGGTGGCCAGAGGAATAGACACCTATGTATATATTTATGACTCTTATGAAAGTGTTCAAATCATTTGAATTATTTATCTACTCTTACTACATATCTTACTCCAGACGTGTAGGCTATGATGTATGATCTCGTAAGCTCAAGTGCCTGCCAATCGGCCCAACCCCAGATTTTTACTGCCCTAGTACTTCACGTGATAAAAGTAAGGTCGAAACACCCGAACACCGATAATCATCTTTTTGCGTCACTTTTCGCGGGGAGCCATGCGGTTCTTACCGAAGATGATAAGCATGATGTGACTGCCACACCTGGACACCACATCTGTGAAATTGCACTCCTAGCTAACGCAACACAGTGTGAAAAATTCGCGAAAACAGCCCCCAGGCGCTCAGCGTGGTCGCGCGTTCGCTGGTCGCTGTGTGCCTCTCTCTCTCCCGCGTGACGAAAAATCTACAACTGAAAACTTGAAGACCTGTAACCACCACACATCTTGAAGAAGAACAACATCACAGACATATCCAAAAATGGCTGAGGAACAAGTTGATATCCCACAGGAAGAGATTCCACAGGAAGAGATTGCCCAGGAGGAGGTTGTCCAGGAGCCAGTTGAGATTAAGTTCGTTGAGTTGGCTACTGCCATCCCAGCTGATGTTCAGCAGGCCCAGGCTGAGATCAAGTTGTTCAACAAGTGGTCTTTCGCCGACGTCACCGTCAAGGACATCTCTTTGACTGACTACATTCAGATCACCAAGCCAGTGTCCGTCTCCCACACTGCTGGCCGTTACGCTTCCAAGAGATTCAGAAAGGCTCAGTGCCCAATTGTTGAGAGACTCACCAACTCTCTTATGATGAACGGTAGAAACAACGGTAAGAAGTTGAAAGCCCTCAGAATTGTCAAGCACACTTTGGAGATCATCTCTGTCTTGACTGACCAGAACCCATTGCAGGTTTTGGTTGACGCTGTTGTCAACACTGGTCCAAGAGAAGACTCTACCAGAATCGGTTCTTCCGGTGCCGTCAGAAGACAGGCCGTCGATGTCTCTCCATTGAGAAGAGTCAACCAGGCTGTTGCTTTGTTGACCATTGGTGCTAGAGAGGCTGCTTTCAGAAACATCAAGACCATTGCCGAGTGTTTGGCTGAGGAGTTGATCAACGCTGCTAAGGGTTCTTCTACTTCTTACGCTATCAAGAAGAAAGATGAGTTGGAGCGTGTTGCCAAGTCTAACCGTTAAGGTGGTTAAACTTGCAATTCAAAAGGTTAAATTTCTAAGGGGTTCTTTTCGTAACACACACAAATATGTATTCTTCCTAATTTGATGAGTATGTCACTTACTTTGTTTTATGGTGTGGTTGAACAACCTTTTAGAGGTTTGGTTTCCTTGGTTTGTGTATACAAGAAAAAGATGTCATGTTTTGTTAAATCCGCTGTCCTGTAATGTCCTAATTCAAATCAATAAGCCATACCCTATAGCATATAGCATATATGTGCTGTGTGTGTCTCGCACTCACCGCACAGAAAAAATTTGAGACAAACAAAATTGTGAGTAAAAAAATACCAATTATCGAAATCGAACACGTAAACTTTTGAATATCTGGTCAGGTGGTATTGATTCCTTTCCTCCCTGGTAAAAATGTGGGGAAGCTGTGATCACTCTCCTCTTTCGTAAAAGCGCTGAAGTAGGATAAAAGGCGATTACAATCCACCAAAGTTGAGTAAGTAAAAGCCGCCAAAAAGCATTGGAAAGCATTCGAAATGCCGACAGCTGTTGATTCTTCCAGGCTCCCCGAGAACGAGCTCCCAGTGCTCCCAGTGCCACCAGTTATTGCAACCTTAGCGAAACTCAGGGCGTCTCTCAAGCCACTTCTTTCCACTGATGAGTTGCAAGAACTTGACAGGAAGATTACCACTTTTGAACAGAGTCCCATTGCAGAGAAGCTCCAGTTGCACTTACTGCGCTTCCATCAGAACGAGGAATGCTACTTAGACCACCTCGACCTCGACCACATTCTCATCGACCCTAAGGCGCTACCGCGTAACCCTTTCTTGGTGTTAGAGGATGATCCACTGAAGGACTACATCTTGCCACAGGATCAGACAAACAGGGCTTCTGTTCTGACACTATCTGCACTCAAGTTCGTCAGCTCTCTGCGTAATGGTACACTGAGCAAGGATACAACTCGTGGTGGAGAGGCTCTGACCATGAAGCCCTACTGGAACTTGTTTGGATCAACAAGAGCACCTGAACTCGAGTCCATTAGAACAAAAACTACAAACGATTCTGATTACTTGTTGATCTTGTCTAAGTCCCAATTCTACACGCTGAAGGTGCTCGATGAGGACAACAACATTATCCACACCTCTGATGAACTCGCGGAGATTTTCCATCAGATATCTCTCGAGTCTGATGCCGTTGAGAACCCAAACATGACAGCTATTGGCTCCATCACTTCGGACAACTACAGACACTGGAAGCATGGCCGTGACATGCTGCAGAGAGATTGCAAGGAAAATATGAACAAAATTGATGCTGCATTGTTTGTGTTAGTCTTGGATCACTCTGAGCCTGAAGAGACACATCGTTCTATTGCGGAAGTGATCTCTGTTGGTTCTTTGAATATTGATGAGCATGGTATTCAAACTGGATCATGTATTTCTAGATGGTATGATAAGTTACAACTGGTAGTAACGAAGAATGCAATTGCAGGTGTCATATGGGACTCTTTCTCACAGGATGGTACCACAGTTTTACGTTTCACTTCAGACATTTATGCCGACTCTGTTTTGCGTCTCACTGAGGGAGGCTTCTCTTTATTTCCAGGTGCAAAGAACCCAAAGAAAGGCACTGGAAAGCCATCTCCAGAGAAGCTTGAATGGAGAATTGGGTCAGACTTGCAGACATTTATCCATTTGTCGGAGACACGTCTAACTGACCTGATCTGCTCGCATTCCACAGATACTGAGATCTTGAACTTTGGCCGTAAGTTTGCAAGAAAGATTGGTGTGAAGGCCGATTCATTGATACAGGTGTCTATTCAGTTGGCACACTATGCTCTCTATGGTAAGCCAATTTCGACTGTTGAGCCCGTATCTACCAGACTGTTCCGTCATGCCCGTTCAGAGCTCCTTCCACTCCAGGACGATACTATCACCAAAATGTGCCAAATATTTGTCAGCGGTTCTTCTCCACAGACAAGATGGCAATCTTTTCTCCAAGGTTGCCGATTCCATGCTGAAGCATTAGATAGGGCAGCTCATGGGCAAGGTTTTGAAAAGCATTTGAAAGCGTTGCAAAACGTTTATCTACAACGTACTGTCTTCAACCAATTAGCACCAGAGTTTCACATCGGCGATGAGGTGCCTCCTTTGATCTTCGATGATTCCATATATCCACTTTTTGTTCCAGAAATGGTTGCTTCGAATTGTGGAAATCCAGCAATGAGACTGTTTGGATTGACACCTGCGGTTTCCAATGGTTTTGGAGTTGGTTATATAATCAAGGATGATGTCACTGAATTTTGTCTTATCTCACAATATCGTCAAGGTGACCGTTTCTTACATACAATAAATTGGGTTCTACATACACTTTCCGATATTTGGAAGCACGATGTTGGCGTGAAGAAGACTCCACATGCTTATGAGTTTGATAATTTGGTTAAAAAAGAAAGACGTTCGTCCTCTGTTTCTCATGCAATTCAAGTGGAGCAGATGTCTAGATCAACCACTATTGGGTCTAGTGAGGATGAATTGGATCTGGCTCTTGGTGGTTATGGATACTTTGATATCGATGATTTGACATTGAGATCTACACATCAATCCAATAATAATACCCCCGCAATCTCTCATACAAATTCGTCTTCCGACTTGATCAGAACTACAGAGCTTGACAAGAACTTTGGAAGAAAAATCAAGACATTTCATGAGAAGCTTCGTGAAGGGTTTGAGAAACACACAGGTGTAAGTAGCTCGGGTAGCTCCACTTCTGGTGACCCATTGGATCATTTAAGTAAGTTTGATGCCAAGTTTGATCGTGGTGAAGTTGGGAAGAAAGTTGATGTGTTTTTAGACGATGATGATGATGGTGAGTGATACAACTACTGTTGAGTGTATGACGGTCTATTTATTGCTCTTGAGGTAGAAAATACTTCTATAGCCCTATTTATTTCACAATATATTAATAAAAGCTAATTTTTATTGTAGAAGTTCGCATCCTATATCTCACCATGTTGTGAACTCATCAGCATAGATATCGAAAAACTTACCCGAGTCCGCTGCAGTCAACTGATGCAAGAACTTAATCTGCTTCTCTGCACTCTCTTCAGTAGAGATGCTCAATTTCATTAGTGCATCGAGATTGTCCTTTGGTATAGCATCTAACAAATCAGAGATTATATCGGAACGAACCAAACCAGGGTGAATAGCAACAACAATGAAATTCTCTTCTTTCAACTCCCAAGACAAGAGACGTACATAGTGGTTCAATGCGGCCTTGGACATTCCGTAAGCAGAGGAGTGGTGCTCATAGAAGTTGTTCACAAGACCGACGACGGAGGACACAAAGTAGACTACTCTGGTCTGCTTCTTTTGTAAGAATGGGTAAACAGCCTGTGTGACCATGACAGATCCGAGCGTGTTAGTGGTGAAGTGCTCGGTCCAGGTTCTTCTACCTACGTTCATGGAAAACTGCAAATGCTCTGACTTAGCAATTCCAGCATTGTTGATGAAGTAGTCAATACCATCAGCTGCAACTACCTTCAACTGAGCGTCAAGCTGGTCAATAGAGTCTTGGGAGGAGACATCCAACTTGATAACGTGAACATTTCCATTGGCGGAGAGAGTATTCAACTCAGTAGCCTTGCTTGGGTCACGTACAGATGCAATTACTGTGTTGGTAGGATCAGATGAAAGTTGTGTAACCAAGGCAAGGCCAATACCTCTATTTCCACCAGTGATGAAGTAAACTTTAGACATTGCTTTGCTGTTGAGTGTAGGTAGTAGCAAATGAGAATACCAAAGAGACTTAAGATACACGAGCAGCCCTCTTTCTTATATAATAATCTTTTAGACTTTCAGATTTCAGCATGTGAAGATTTGAAATGAAGCCATTATATTTGTCACCAACGCTATTAGCTACTAATTTGGGATTAGAATATAGGTAAAAGTGGTGCTGATTTATAAGCTTTGCGGTTGAATCAGGGAACTAAGTCCGGATTTGCGCCGACTATTTCCGAGTGCACGAACTAGTTTCCATTTGTAATTTTATAATGTATGATTAAAACCGTTAAAACCGTACCTTCGATAGTTTAGAGTTTCATGAGCCACTTCAAACCATTTATCAGCAATATTTAACACAGTATGATATCATAATTTCGAAAACTACGGATTACGACATATCTCCTTAATTAATAGCGTTCACCACTTATCATGGGAACTCGATCATTAACAGGCTTTCATTAAAAATTCATAGTCAATTACCTATTTGTAGTTACCAAATAGTGAACTCTGCTTATAACCCGGATAATAACTCTCAACATGTGATGAGTTTCCTTGATTATTATTGATGTTCTGTTGTACATCTGTAGCGGTGCTAAATCCAAAATCGTTCATAACAGAATCGACATCTTTCCACAGCATATCATTAGTCCAGTCATCGGAAAGGTCTAAAGATGGGATATTTGTTGGTGATGGGTCCTGGAAGCCTTCCTGGTGTGCTGCTGAAGTTGAAGAGGCAGCACTAATTGGATGATTACTGAGCGACGAGTGCGGTCTTTGGAATCTGGTTACTGAAGACGTTGAAGAGTCTGGGGACTGTTTTTGTAATATGGATGAAATGGATGGTCTCGGTGATGTGTCTGAAGTCTCTTTTCTCAAAGATATAGGCACCGGATCCAATGGTACTGTTTTAATTATCTTACGGGCAGAGTTTTCTGCGTCAAAGTTATTGGATAGTGCTCTGGCTCTCTTAGCCCGCTGTGATGATGAAGTAGACTTCATAGAACCCTCTGAATTAACAGTACCAGGGTCCGGATATGGATCTTTATTGTTATTGACAGCAGCAGTTTCATCTTCATACTCATCATCTTCATCTTCATCATCGTTATTGGAGACATCACCACTTGACTCTTTTTTGTGTGGATCAATCTTGATCAAGCCGATTTGTTGTCTCAACAACCACAAACAATCAAAGAACACAGACGCTGACATCCTGGACCTGACAGTGACGTCTAGATTCGTGCTATCACTCTTCTCTTTCAGAAACTTCAGCATTTGCCAAGTATTTCTCATTATACCTGCAGAACGATAAGCCATGTCATGTTTTAAGATGGAAGCTTTATTGGCCAATTGCATTGCGGAAATGTAGAGTTGTCTGCCTGCACCAACATCAATAACATCACTCAATGGCGAATGGACAAGTTTGGCCAAAATACAAGTTGCTTGCCAAATCTGAAGTAAAAAAATCCCAGGAACATATTTGAAGAATTTAGGGTCTTTATTTGACACTGAAGAGGCATGGCTGAGCAAAGCACAAGCGGCGTTGAAAACCGAAACCAAACCTCTTCTCAATTCGAAGTTAGCAACACGAGAATTGTCTAGAAAGTAATACGTGAGTAGGTGTACACGAGAGGCCAAAATTTGAAATTTTCTAATATCATCAAGTCCTTCATTTGAAAGTTTAACTTCCAGTTCATTCAACTGTTGTCCCAAAACTTTCAACAATGGTAATCTTTCGGTAGGATCCACAAGACCCATTGCATCGACTGTATTAGAATTCAACACTTTAGCAACCTGTTCTTCAAAATGAGTTATCTCAACCATTTGCCTGATACAAGTTGGTAAACTGTTGGACTGTTTACCACCACGGACACATCCTACGACAGAAGAATCAAAAGACACAAATGCTGGGAATCCAAATGCTGTGGCAATGGTCTGTGATACAATGTTACAGGAAATCCAGGTCTTGTTGTGTTCTTGTAATATCTTGGTCATTTCAGTTTGCTGACTCTGCTGCTGGACGTGGTAGTTTGTCGTTCCAGGTCCATTCAAACCAATTCTGATAGCTTGGAATATGGCAATACCCACAGTGTTCCACGACGAATCCGCGGAGAGCGAAGATGTGAGAGGCGGCCAGTAGGTATAGAGTAGAAGTGCCTGTACTGAGTATACAGAGGAAACGTTCAATATGGGCTCCTCGGCCTCATTGGGGAAGTAACGTGTGATCGGACTTATGGTTATTTCTGCGAGTGCTGTTTTAAGTAGTGGGGCCAAGCTCATCAGTATATCAGTGGACAAATGACGAAGGGAGATGGATGCGATGGTCCAGAAAAGGACGGGGCAAAGTCTGTATATCCTTTCTGGGCCCTTGGAAACATCAACAATAGGCAGGAATCTGTGGTACTTGTTCACGAACTCAACGTACAACTCACGGATCTGCGCTGACGAGAGCTCAACTTCACCAAACTGTTTAGGAGTGCACCTTAGGACGTCATCTGAGAGATCAACAATGAGCTCTGCGTTCATCTGAAGATTTGGCCTATTGGCTGGCGATGTCGGTGTTGCCTCTCTAATGATTGATGGCCCTTGGGATGGGTGTTGTATTTGTGGTTGTGGCTGAATCTGCTGACGAGCAGGGCCGAAATTGCTTGGTTCATGGACCACTGGAGACCTCTGAGGGTGAGAGAATTGTGGACGCAACGGCGGTGAGTGGTAAGGAGAGGTTGTACCTAAAGCAGAGCGTAATGGAGGGAGCTGCGATTGCGGGGTGGCACCTCCGGAGCCTGAAGGAGAATTAAGTTCGTGGGGCTGGTAACGACGCTCCTGTAGATGCTTCAGTAGAGAGTCCACACCCGCCTGTGATAGATTCTTCTTGAGTTCCTCAAGCTCCTCCTCGATCTGCTGGAATTTTGCCCTCTTGTACGTACGCTTGTAGTCTGACTGCAGTGAGCAGTCTATCTTCTTCTTGACACAGCGAGTACACGGGTTCGGGTAATGATCTGAGGCATCACACTTGGACTTCTGTTGACGACACTCAACACAAGCCATCTTCTTCTGCTTCTGGTTGCCCTTTCGAGCGTCAAGTTCCACCATTCTGCGTGGATTCGTTTGAACTGAACTTCTAATACTAAAGCCTTTGTTTACTCAAAAGGTGCCAACAATTTTTTGATACCAAATTTTTCGGTAGGTGCAACATCGTTTATAAACGGCACCTTTGTGTAATCCGTAACTCTTCGTGCCACGGAAAGATTGAAGAGCTGTGTACCTTTAAGTAGCTTTGATTGTTTAGTATATATTACTATCGGCTACACTCTGTGATAGAGTGAGGTACTTTACCTGTATATATGTACATCATTAAGTATGCTTTCTCAAAAGAAAACCATAGATCCATGACTTTATCAAGCAGTTGTTTAGCAAGATCACGTCTTCATTCCAAATATTTCACTTTTAAAAGCTATTGCTCCGTTAAGGGGTTGGAAATCGTTGACTTTAATTTCTCGAACAGACTGCCAACCTTAGAAAATTTAATAGATCGCTGAATTGATGACAAACTCATAATCCATGCCATCCAGCTTCTCATCAAAACGAAACTATATCAAGTTCCATCCAGCAGCTCGGGAAAGAAGTTCAGAAATGATGCATACTGTTTAGTGTACCCTTCCTTTTGTTTCAAACTGAAGAGCCATAATTTTTCGTCCAAAAAGAATGCAGATTCCAACTTTCGCTCCCAATACAAGTGGTAGAGTCTTCATCTTGAAATAAGCTTTAAAATATAAGTTTTGGCGTGGAGACCAGTTTAAAGTAGCTTTTCAAGCTCAGTGCCTTTATATAGTGGGAAAAAGATGTGCCATGATCCAGAAGTGGGATGGTCAGAGCCAATGCTATTAAATTAAGTACCAAGTACAACTTATAAATCTATATAATATACATGATTACAAATAAAGCTCATATAGATAAAAGGCACATAATTTATTGCTCTCATCTATATCCGTGAAGAGTTTCCTTTTATTGAATCGAGAACATGGCGTTTGGTTAGTTCTCTCTCAAACCCCGCCTGCGCTGATAGTAGTGGAATCTGATTCTTCTCTCTCAAACCCCGTCGGCGTACTGGAAACCATCTTTCTCTCTTGAACCTATCAATTTTGATTCCTCAATTACAAACGACTCATATTCTCAATAGAGAACTAGGCCTAAACTTACTTTTTACCCAACGTTCTACCCATCAGGGGTGCAACAGTACCCTACAACTATATAAACATGCTAGCCGCTGTCGGGAAACCCATAAGGATGATTTGCGCTTATCGCGCGCGTGAAGGAATTGATCTGCATCAATTATGGGGTAAATTATCAATCTTAGTAATAAGCTTATTAATTGACTATTACTAATAAATGATTATCGTATGATAATATCAGGTAAAATGTATATGTTCTTCTGTATATAAACTGTATCGAGACATTGTACTTGTATCTCTTTCTTAAAGGTTTCCGCCAATATTCTTAAAGTATCGGCAGTCACTATAATGTCATCCAATACCGTTTTCTTGATCACAGGTGCAAGCAGAGGCATCGGTTACAACTTGACTAAGGCACTCTCTGCACACTCCAAGAACATAGTTCTGGCATGTGCCCGCGATCCAAGCAAAGCAACACAGCTTAATGCATTGGTCTCCCAGGGTAATGTTCACGTGTTGAAGCTTGATGTTGCATCCGAGGAGTCTATTGCCGGGTTGGATGCCCAATTGAAGAAGTACGCTCCTACTGGTATCGATTACTTCATCTCTAATGCTGGGATTGCCACTAGGGAAGCATACAACAATGCACTTACCGTTCCAAAAGAAGTTTGGCTCCACCATTTCACGACGAATGTCATCGGACCTGTCTTGATCACGCAAGTTGTTCAGCCATATTTGTTGAAAAGAAACACTAGAGTCATTTACTTTGTCTCCTCTGTGACTGGTTGCGTCGGTGGATTTATTGAGCTATCTAGCTCTGCCTACGGTATGTCGAAGGCTGCTTTGAATCATTTCACCAAGACTTTGTCGTTTGAGCTGCGTGATGAGGGTTTCATCGTTGTTGCTGTTCATCCAGGTGCCGTTGACACTGATAGTGCTCGTGAACTAGTTCCAACCATGGCTCCAGAGGCTAGGGAGATGTTCAAGGCTTTGGTGATCTCTCCAGAGGAAAGTGCAGCTGGTCAGGTTGAGGTGTTGAAAAAATTGACTAAGGAGGATAATGGTAAATTCTTGGATTACAACGGCAAAGATGTCCCTTGGTAATTTAGCTTAAATATTTGACTTAGCAATGGGAAATCTTGCAGTACCAGAGGTGCACCAATTGTAGTTTTGAAAAACTTATATTACGAACGTTAAGGAACGGCAAGGAGGTCAGGCTAGACCCACAGTTTCTTACCCAACACCTGCTGCTGCTGTAGATCCCTATTGTCAGATTGGGCCCGAGCTGGGCACGAAAAGCCCTTCAACAACCGTTGCCAAACCAAGTTTCGTCCATCTCAGATTGATCTTCCTTCAGTAATCTTGGTATGGCTATACTTAGAAGAGCTTGTAGTAGATGCATACACCAACTAAGTAGTATTGCAAAGTTACCGTTTTAGTGGCCGAGGCGGTCCTCTGATCTCATCGGTGTTCATGGGGAAAGAATTCGGTGGGTGCACGACTCTCAGACTGCGATGACCAAGACTCTCTATTTCTAATTGCTTCCAGGAAATCTACCTCACCATAAATAGAGGTGTAGTTTAAAGTGGAAGGTCCAAAATCATCTTGTTCTGACATATCGATATTTAGATTTGTAATCTTGTATGGTGTGGGTGTGGGGGTGTCCTATTGTTCTCAGCGTCGACTATCATTTTTGAAACTATAAGCTATCAACACTTTTATTTGTTAGTCAATTATTAATGGCTTTGGTAGTTGAAAATAGGTGGAAAAGCAGTCAACTATCAAAATTAAACAATCGTGGAAGCACGGCTAGATATGGAAAGAGATTATTAATGACTGGTGTTGAGAAAGGAATCATTAAAGGTATAAAAAGGGTATGATGGAAGCATCAATTGGAATTCTCTTTCTAATAGTAATCATTAAGTGAACAGTCTCCAAATACAGACCCACGTACAAATAAACTAAAAAAGTCTCCCATTATGTCCGCAAACAAAGTCTACTTCATCAATGGTACCAGTAGAGGTATTGGTCTCGAACTTGTCAAGATCATTTCCTCTGACCCTAAGAATACTGTTATTGCATCAGCCAGAAACCCATCCCAAGCTGCTGAATTGAACTCCCTCACCTCCAAGGGAAATGTCCATCTTATTGAGTTGGACATCTCCTCCGAGCAGTCTATTTCCAAGTTGGATGCTCAGTTGAAGGAGGTTGCTGCTGATGGAATTGACTACTTCATCAACAACGCCGGTATTGCACACCAGGGGGCTTTTACTCCTGCAATGACTGTTGGTAAAGACGTCTGGATTGAGCATTTTATCACAAACACTGTTGGTGCTGTCTTGACTTCTCAGGTGGTAAAGCCATACTTGTTGAAGAGAAACACCCGAGTCATGTACTTTGTTTCCTCTGTTGTTGGTTCCCTCGGTGCATTCTTTGAGACCTCTACGTCTGCCTATGGTATGTCCAAGGCCGCTTTGAATCACTTCGTCAAGTCCATCGGTTATGAGCTTCGTGATGAGGGATTCATCGTGGTTGCTGTTCACCCAGGTGTGGTCGCTACTGACATGGGTAATGACGCTGCTAAATGGGCCACTGAAGACATTGCTGAGCTCTTCAAATCTCTGGCCATTGCACCATCTGAGAGTGCTGCTAAGCAGTTTGAGCTCGTCGTTAAGTTGACCAAGGAGGACAACAGTAAGTTCTTCTCTTACACCGGTGAGGAGATTCCTTGGTAATTGGAAGTTTGAAGGTATACTGGATTATATATAGTCATTACTTTAATCGTATAATATTACTTCATTCAACATATTTCTTGTAGAAAGATTCAGCCAAGAGCTTAACTGAAGAATACAACAGAGAATGTTACTAATGCATAAGTTCTATAAGTGCTGTGGATAGTGAAATGTGGCCCTCGGGTACTTGACCGGTCACGTGATTTCCGGATTTGATGAAGTGTGGTGCGAACCGCTATTTTTTTTCAGCGTTGAATCATCAGAACAACGCCAACAACGAAAGGGATCTAGTGAGAAGAGACTGAAACATAGAAACAAAACGATGTCTGACGACCTCCAAGAACAGCAGCCGACGATAGTTATAAACGGATCGCTCAGCGAGGAGCAGGATGCCGAAATCGTCTATGAGCATGAGGAGCTCCGCGAGGAGTCCGACGTTGAGGACGCCGCTGAAGAGACACAGAAGAAGAGCGTCAGCTTCGCCGTAATGGACGAGAAGGATGAGCAGGAGCAGCGTCAGAAAGACTTCGAAGCTGGTGGTGGTCTGCCAGAGCAGCCAGAGAATCCTGATTTTTCTACAATGACTCCACTCTCTCCAGAAATTATTAACAGACAGGCCACCATCAATATTGGTACAATTGGTCACGTCGCTCACGGTAAGTCTACTGTGGTCAAGGCGATTTCTGGTGTCCAGACAGTCCGTTTTAAAGATGAGCTTGAAAGAAACATTACCATCAAGCTTGGTTATGCCAACGCTAAGATCTACAAACTGGACGATGAGAACGTTCCAGAGACTGCTCGTTACAAATCTTTCTCTTCTGATAGAGAAATCCACCCAAAGTCTGAGGTTGCCGGATCCGATGCCCGTTACAACTTGGTTCGTCACGTCTCGTTCGTTGACTGTCCAGGTCACGATATTTTGATGAGTACAATGCTTTCCGGTGCCGCAGTCATGGATGCTGCGCTTTTGCTGATCGCCGGTAACGAGTCCTGTCCACAGCCTCAGACATCTGAACATTTAGCCGCTATTGAGATCATGAAGCTCAAGCACGTTATTATTTTACAAAACAAGGTTGATCTTATGCGTCCAGACTCTGCCTTGGAGCACGAGAAGTCGATTTTGAAGTTCATTAGAGGTACCATTGCTGATGGTGCTCCAATTGTTCCAATTTCTGCTCAGTTGAAGTACAACATCGACGCTGTTAATGAATTCATCGTCAAGACCATCCCAATCCCACCTCGTGACTTCACAGCATCGCCACGTTTGATTGTTATCCGTTCGTTTGATGTTAACAAACCAGGTGCTGAGATCGATGACTTGAAGGGAGGTGTTGCTGGTGGTTCTATTTTGACCGGTGTTTTCAAATTGGGCGATGAGATTGAGATCCGTCCAGGTATTGTGACAAAGGATGACAATGGTAAGATTCTTTGTAAGCCAATTTTCTCCAACATTGTTTCCCTCTTCGCCGAGCACAATGATTTGAAGTTCGCTGTGCCAGGTGGTCTTATCGGTGTTGGTACTAAGGTTGATCCAACTTTGTGTCGTGCTGACCGTCTTGTTGGTCAGGTTGTTGGTGCTAAGGGTCACTTACCATCGATTTACACAGATATTGAGATCAATTACTTCCTTCTTCGTCGTCTCCTTGGTGTTAAGACTGAAGGCTCTAAACAGGCTAAGGTTCGTAAGCTTGAGGCTAATGAAGTGCTCATGGTCAACATTGGTTCGACTGCTACTGGTGCTCGTGTTGTTGCCGTTAAGGCTGATATGGCCAGACTTCAACTAACATCTCCAGCATGTACTGAAGTTAACGAGAAGATTGCCCTTTCAAGACGTATCGATAAGCATTGGCGTCTTATCGGTTGGGCTACTATTAAGAAAGGTACTACTTTGGAGCCACTTTCTTCTTAGACTTGGAACTAACGTCTCTTGCACATCATGTCATTTCTGTACACTATAATATCCACAAAAATGTAATAGGTTGAAACCGTAGCTCAATTACGTAAATATGTTGAGGGCAAAACATCTCAGTTTGATAGTTTGATTATATATTCATCCATACTTTTTAGTTTCTTTTTGATCCCAAAGCACATTTGAACGTATCAGAAACCAAGAACTTTGGAAAGGAATCAAACTCCAACATCTTGAGAATCTGTGTACCGACACAATCGTACATCGAATACAGCTTCTTTAGTAAAATCAATGAATGTTCCATTTCCTCTCTTGTTGGGGTCACAGCTTGTTGTGACTCGATGCTATCAGTCTGTGATGGAATCACAATATTGAGATTCTTGCTGTTCAATGTTCTCAGTGGTTTGACCTTGACATCTGAGGGTATAATAGGCTCCAATGGTGATGACTTCGGACTATTACGGATATGAGCTTTTTGTGGGGACTCTGGAAGAGTGATAGCAAAAGAGCCGACACTAGAAAAATGTGACCTCAATGGAGATGTCGTATGTAGAACAGCATTGGTTACTTGTTCTCGGAGTAAATGATCAATATTGAGTTGATATGGGGCTCCAATGGCAATATAGGATGAGTAGATACTATACGCCATACTTAAGCACTCATTAATTAGCCTGACGATTGCACTTTTAGATGGCTTCTTCTTTGTTAACACTCTTGACTCAATTTCCTGGATAGACTTCAAGATCGTCATTTTTTTTCTGAACCGTTTTATCTCTAAGTAGACATCTAAATTCTCTGCACAGTATTCATGTTCAAGATGTCTTCTGAAAAGATATCTCATTCCTGGGTCACTCAAAACGAGCTTGATTGTGATATTCGACTGGGATAATTTCCCAGTATCAGGAGGAGCTTGATCTTCACCTGATGAAGACGACATGTTGTCAGGAGAAACTGCTTCATTCGATAATGTGATACCTTGCGCTCTTGTGGTGATTTCATCACCTTGAGCCACTTCCAGTGGAATCCTTGATAGTTGGTCTCTTAAAGACCAATGACATATGCTGTAACCTTTCTTACTTGGAGTGTAAAAAGCAGTCTTAGAGGGGTTTTTTCGTTGCCTCGAAGAAGCAGTGCTTGGTGACAAGATAATCGGCTCGATGAGACCATATTTGAAGAATAGTAGAAAGATATCTTGCGCATCTGAAGAGTACATGATATCTGTACAGTCCATTAACCATTGCCATCCAGATTTGGAAGAAAAACAATAAGGCACAACAACCTCACCTTCAAATCTGATATTATGTGAGACACGTACACCTTTGTTTGATACGTAGTATTGAACATGAGAGTCAGATTCTGGATTTGTAAAAAATGGATGCGCAAATGGACTTTCACGTTTGATAATTTCAGGTGGTGATACCGCTTTGGCTTTATCATTAAGCTTAGAGCGTCCTGGGATAACACCGTTTTGAATTGCTGTCAATGTAAATGACTCATTCTGGAAGTTGGAAAAGTTGAACTCATCTTCCATCTCCAATATGTCATCTAGAGAAGGCAGCTCATCTGGAGGATTCAAAGCACTCCAGACATTTGGGGAGTCACCAAGCAGGCGTTGGAAGAGGAGATGAATAAAGTACTCAGAGTAAATGATTTTTCCTGTTATGGTAGAGCGCTCAAAGAGGAATAAGTCCATAGAGTTGAAGTCAGTGCGGATGATGGCGGGGCATTGAGTGTAACTAGACGATGGATGAGTGCGAGCAGCAGCAGCAGAGTTTAATTTGATACCGTTTACTTTGCAATATGCCTGGACAATCGCCACACCTTTGGGGGTCGGCTGCAGAAGCACTTTATCTTTTGGTTCGGCCCTCGTTCTATCAGCTGGTGTGTGAAGAAGTTTGGCAGCCATGAATGTCTTCAGCAAAGGAACAGCAGAATTCGGGGAGATGGAGTACGAGATCGTGGTACTCGTGGTGGATGACTCAGTATTTATTAGGAGTGAAGACATGACATGGACTGCTTCTTGGATGGAGAAAGAGTAGGGGTAGTGCTTAGATAAAAAACCGACTCTCCTCTTAGGCTTTTCTTGCAGTTCCAAGCAGATAACGGTCAGAGAGAAGATCGTCTTGATGTCCTTAGTGAATATGTTACCATCTGGCCGCTTATTGAACTTTCGTGAGATAGCCTCATGGAGTGTAAGCCTAACGGGCTCTGTCATTGCCAGTATGAGGTTCCTCACTATTGAGATCGATAGGACTTTCAACGGGTGAAGCGACAGCAGTGGCGGATGGTGAAGGTTTATACCAGACACACAATGCCCTGTCCCAGAAATAGCTGTAGTTTCAAAGTATGCTAACGACGCAAGGCCTTTTACGCCCGGTTTTGTGGTGTGCTTGAAGATGAAACATTGGCCCACCTGATACAACATGGCTCTTCCACGTCCAACTAGGCTGCCGGCCCCCCTGAAAAAATCACATCTACAAAAAGCTCACAGATCGTGAATGTCTAGGCAAACTTGCTGTCAAAAATAGCATATAATGAAACTACACTACTGCTTACTAGTAGAGCTCCATGTTATTAAACCACTACCCCGGATTTTAGCCTCAAAACAGTGAGCTGTGCAGGGGCGCGCGCCGGTTTCATTGTTTTAGCCCGATTGGGACACCAATGGCACCGAGATCAAACACAGGCGCACTTGTGAAAGAAATTATAGACGAGTCCAAGTTTTCACCGGCTTTGCGGAGTAGACGACTCGTCTGAGTTCGTCTAATGTGAGCTCCACTTGCCACATTCTGGTCTCGAAGGTACTATTGGCGAACTCGTTCTTCGTGATGCCCGAACCCGGGAGTGACAAAAAGCCGATGTCTCGGAGTGTTTCCCATGGATGTTTACATGATTCTTTGGACCATGTTTTGAGCCCAGTGGAGGTGACAGCTCCGAAGCCCGTCCCCGAAGTGATCTCTCTCTGTTGGGCTTTGAGTTGAGAGAGGTATTCTTCGTAGACAATGTTCAAATTGACCCACGACATATCTGTTTTGGCAATAACTCTTGCAGCAGAGACCAACAAAAAGGATTCCAGATCAGATAGTGAGTTTACCAGGCGCACAAACGACCACTTCGACTGGTTTTGTGAGTATTTGGCGAAGTTGTATTCACTGAATCTAGGCTCATCAATGGATAGCTTGGAAATCGCATAGATACACTGGTTTTGAAACTCTTTCACATTTGCCTGAGAAAGATGGTTATAAACCATTGATTTCCTCAATGCAGATGAACGGTCTTGTACCAATTCCAGTAAGTCTCGATTCCATTCTTTCTCATAGTCATTCTCTGGGTCATCCACTAAGATCAACTTAGCACAGGCATCCAAAAATCTCTCTTGTGATAACCTTCTCAGCGTAATTGTTCTTTGTGAGAATCTTGATCGGACTCTTTTCTCCAATAGTTCCTTGAAAGTGAATTTCGAAGTGAAGCAAATGACACATATTGGAGTTTTACTATTCTCTGCCAGATCGAACAAATTGTACAGTAGCGTTTGCCTGCTTTGTTCAGCGTACACATCAACTTCGTCAATTGCAAAAACTATGGGATGTCTCAATTTACCTTCTTCATCACCCAATGTAACTTCATCATCCAAAACCTTCAGGACATTTGCGAACGTATTTGTTATACTTTTTCGACTTAATAGTTCTCCAACTTCTAGTTCTTTCAGCTTAATATTATACATCCGTGTGATCTCTGTATCTAGTTGATCAGCAATTGCACGGACTGCTAACGTATCAGTATCTTGGGCCAGTCCATTAATATTGATATAGATGAAATCATCACCATGTTCTTCTCTAACACGACGAAGTGCAGACTGGAAAACCATTGTTTTACCTGAATTTCTTGGTCCAAATACAACACACGAATGGGACTGGCCTTGAACAATAACCGATTTTAAGAGCTTCTCAAGCTCACAGATCTTATCGTTGATGCAATATGGCTCTTCTGAAGATTTTCCATGGAGTTTAGGAAGAATTTTTTTTTGAAGCTTGATAACCTGTTCCTTTGTCACTAGAACGCCTGTGGACTTGGGACTTCGCTGGTTGATTTGATTTCTCTTCTTTTGAGACTTTGACTTCTTTGGTTTCTTTGAGATAGGATCTATTGTGTCCATTGCATCATAGAACTCAACATCGGATGTATTATTTTGCTCAGGTTCCAATACTTTTGGTTTAGATACTGGTTTTGCAATCTTTGGATAGGAATCATGTTGAGCAGTCTTAGCAGCTATTGCCCTAACATCTTCCTCTTTATCAAAATCCAAATTGTCACTACTGTCATCATCAGATATATCAACAACATTACCATCATTTTCAGTGATTGAAGGCTTGACAGAAGTTCTTGGAGACCTCGTGGTACCTGGACCTGTTAAAAACGGAGAGTGATTGGTGATCAACGGTATACTCTTTCTCTTTAGTGCATTTTCCTTGTCTTTGAGGGTGGAACTTTGTACATCGGTTGGGTCCGTTTGTGTATCGAATCTTATTAGTGGGATCTTCGGTGTTACGGGTTTTGATGATTTTGCATTTGGTGTTGTGGTATTAGGAGGGGCTGTGCTTGGTGATGAGGCCCTTGTTGAAGAGGCAACAGCTCTATCACTATCGAACTTGGTCAAGCGTGGTAGTTTCAATGGGGGTTGAGATGATGAGCTTGGGGCTCGCTCCGAAGTTAGCGTCAGCGAGACAGAAGAGCTCAGCAGAGGAATCTTTTTTAGCGAGATCTTTGAAAGATCAAGCGGCTCTGATCTTATAAGCTTGATAGAGCTCAAAGGATTTGGTTTCCTAGCATCGGTGATGATTGTATTGGCCTTGGCTGTGATATTAGCACGGCGAATCGTGGCGAACTCTCCAGCTGTGTCCTTTTCGATCTGTGTTTTCTGCCTGGCCATTTGTACCTAGATGAGCTCGCCAAGAATAGCGGTTATGTTCAACTTGTATAGCCCGAAACACGTAATTACGTCCCACGTTTAATGTTTATGTTGATATCCACATTGGGGGAGGAGGAGCGAGTGGTGTGCGGGTGTGAGATTCTTATATTCGCGAAAGTTGTCCGGCCCTTTACCACAAGGCGGACGAAAACGGCAATCACAGTGGGTCGTTCCCTATGGCAACTCTCCACTTCAAGACTAGTTTGCCAGCATTGAGCTCGACGATGTCATCAGTTACTTACCAACACGATCAATTACCCAATTCGGTAATCTCTTTGCTACAGCACGGCAAATTTGTCCATCTGGGCACAGCTGATACGTCAGGAATGCCAGATGTCGCGCTAATGAACTACTACTACCTGGCTTCTAAAGAGCTTTATTCGGAGGAAACAACGGAAGAGGGCCCGGAGGTTGAGTCCAAAGAGCATACTTACATTATACTGGCCTCTAAGAAGTCGTCCGCGAAGTATAAGAACATCTCGGTAAACCCGAACGTTTCTCTCTTGTTCCATGATTGGACGACCGCAAAGAACATTTACAACAAGAGTCCCTCTAATGATGCCTCAAATCTGTTCAAGATGCTTCAAAACTTGAACCAGTCAGAATTAAGTGAAGTTTCGGCAACTCTATCTGGTAAGGCTAAGATTGTCTCGAAAGCTGATGAACTAAACTACTATAAGACTAAATTGCTGAAAGAGAATCCGGACGCTGAGATTTACATCGCCGGTGAAGAGAACTCTATTATTTTGGTTAAAATCACCAGTGCCAAAGTGTGTGACACACAGAACCACCAGAAGTATTACCAGTGAATTCTGTGATTTACTTTGTTATATATATGTCTAATGATACGCCATGATTGAGGATCTTGAAGCTCGTCTTTATCATACACGTATATCTTTAGTATACACGAATCTAGCACACACACAAACACTATTCAATTGCCTTCTTGACCAAAATCATTAGTGAAATCTATCTGCTTCTTTAAATCGTCATCGTTAACAGTAGGTCTCGTTGTTTTAATTGCCTTAATGAAATCCTTTATCGTCAATTCAGGTTCTTGTAGTTCATCAGCCTCTATTTGCATCCAATTCATTTCAATGGCATTTGGGTCACCAGGTGAGCAGGGTGTTAGTTTGTTTGTATCAGCAACCTTCTTGAAATGAGTCGCACTTTGAATTTTTCTAATCGGTTGCATCAGAGCGTCCTTAACAACAACGGAGATATCAGCACCAGAATAGCCGTCAGTCATTTCTGCTAACAATCTATAGTCCTTAGAGCTTAACTCACATGGTGTATTGCCAACATTTAACTCAAACATTTTAGATCTCGCAGGCTCATCAGGTAGAGCAATATAGATTCTCTTCTCGAAACGACGTCTGATAGCAGCATCCAGTTGCCATGGTATATTTGTGGCACCAAGAACAAGAACACCGCTAGAATCATTACCCACACCGTTCATTTGAACAAGAAGTTCAGTCTTTATACGTCTCGAAGCTTCACTTTCACCTTCACCTCTTGGACCACATAGAGCATCCACCTCATCAATGAAAATAATTGAAGGCTTGTTCTCTCTTGCCATGTTGAACAACTGCTTGACTAATCTTTCAGACTCACCCATCCATTTGCTAACTAAGTCTGATGACGATACGGAGAAGAAAGTAGAGTTTGCCTCTGTGGCCACAGCTTTGGCTAGGTAGGATTTACCAGTACCCGGTGGTCCATACAGCAGTATTCCACTTAGCGGCTTTCTCTTACCAGTAAACAAGTGTGGGAAACGAACAGGTAGAATAACAGCTTCTTTCAGAGCCTCCTTGGCAGGCTCTAAACCAGCAATGTCTTCCCATTTGACGTTCGGTTTTTCACTCAAAATAGCACCAGATAAAGCACCTCTCAACTTCTTGGTGTCAGCATCATCATCATCATCGCCATTACCACTCTCTTTCTTCTTAGAAGCAGCACCGCCGTTGTTCGACGCTTCAGATGCTTTTTGTTTCTTGTCCAGGTGCTCTTTCAATTCCTCAGCTCTGCCTAAATACTCTGTGAATTTGGCTCTGATCAACTCCTTCGAGCGTGGGTTTTTTTCGTACTTGATTGCAAGCATCAAATAATCCAGCCCGTTATAATACAGCTGATAAGCATCTTCGTACCGCGTAGCAGAATCAGCTTCAATGGCTTTCTGAACGAGCTCAACGCCTTTATTGAGAAAGTCGCCTGTGGATGCTGACATGATCTAGTCTTTGAAGGGGCGGGAAAGAGCTCTATTCTGCTAAGGATTTTGTATGTCGTTCTGCCTATCTGGTTGCTGGTACTATTTTTCTGAAGGATTTAGTTTGAAAGGAATCTGTCAATTTCGCACGTGCCAATAAACATTAGTAGAGGGGCTTCAATTATACTATAATTTAATGCCATGAGTCGTTATATGTATATATATATATGGGTAAAAACCACTGTACTGATCGAGTCACCTGGATTGTGGATTTTCACTCGATATACTTGAATTTGTGTAGATCTAGCTTGACAGGGGACAACGAGCGGTTGACTTCCTCGAACTCATCCTCTTCTTGGGGATTATTCTTTGATGGAGACTTTGGCTTAACACTCTTATTGCATTCAGGCGTTGCTTCCCTTAGAGTTGAATGTCTTTGGGTCCCGGGGTTGTACACCTCAATTTTCTCCATCTCCTCACTTTTCAGAATGGTATTGTCAATGGTCTCTTGTTCCCGTTTAACCTCGCTCAATGATATTTCCAAATGGTGAGATCTTTCATTGGACACTTTCAGTTCTTCTTTCAACGATTCGACTGTATTCTCTAGCAGCTCTAATTTTCTTGTCAAATGATTAAGTGTTGTTTGAGAGATATTAACACTGTCGTTGGTGATATCATGATGGATGGTTGGAGTACCACTAGCCATTGGTGCGGTCACTTCACGCATAGGAGAAGACGGTATATCATTGATGTTGAATTTGACAGCAGAAGACGGATGTTTGAGGCCAGATGACTGCGGTTTCAACAACACTGGACCTTGCGAGGGGTCTAACGTGTGCGCTCTTCTTCTGTGTATTTTTTGAGCAATGTTGTCTCTTGAGGAATCTAGGTCTTCTAAATCTTTCAGATGGATACGTCTAATACCCGCTGGTGCTGAAAGACTGGACGTCCTCTGTCTCTTCTTATCCGGGGAAAGGTTCTCACTAGTGAAACGTGCTGCTCTCTGATTCACAAGTTGTGCCCTTTGCTTAATGGATTCGAGTCTCGATTGCGCGAGACCGGTAGGTCTCTTAACACCATTAACACTAGTAGCAGACGACGTTGAAGACGCACCGGTGCTGATCATTCCATTCATATAACTTTTCATTGAACCAATCTCATCATCAGGCTTGAACACCTTGCCCAGCTTACCCAAGGCACTCCAGAGACCAGTGCCCCTATTAGCTTGCGAGTTGAGCCTTTGTTGACGTGAATCACTCGTCGGCTTCAGGATCCTCGGAGATCCACGTACGTTCATCTGTGACTGGCGAACACGGTCCAGCGGATTCTTCACTATTGATGGCTTGTCCCGTTGAATGTAACGCGTTGGATTTGCTCTCTCACGCGTTGAAGGGGAGAACCGCACCGAGTGCTCTGCTTTCGACGTCTCAGATACCTCGTTCCAGACTTTCGAGATAGAGTTGAACATTTTGTTGCGTGTTTTCGTTTGCTGTAGCTCGTTTTAGTCGTTGTTGTGGTGCTTAATTGCTCTGTTGTTTACACCGTACTACAAAACACAAAATGTAAACAAACATTAGGAGCCCTGGTTATCACGCGAAAATGTTTTTTTCGCGAAGCTTTCTCTCAAACAACAGTGACGCGTCTCCTTACGCGTCGCGTTTTCTAACTCAATAGAAGGTAACCCGAGTGTTTGTATAAGTTGAAGCTTTACAGAGACACGCAAGCAGGATAGAGGAGCTTGCATTCTACACAGAGCATACATAATGGACCATCCAGTGGTGCTTCCGATACGACTACTGCCTTCGAACCTTCGTCCCTTAGCGTACCGAATTTTGTCTAAGAAGCATGGTATTAACATCAAGTCTGATGCTTTGAAGACACTGGCGGACTTCATTGGTCCAAAGTTTGGCATCGATTGGAAATCTGCCAAATCCCAGATGTTTTTGGAGGAGGTTGCTAGGCTATGGAAAGAACAAGAGCGTGGTCTTTTCTTGGAGTCAGAAGGTTTGAATGAAATATTAAAAGAGCTGGACGCACTTGAGAGTAAGACTCTCAGAGAGTCAAACCCTCATCAAGTTTCAATGGACTCACTGCTGAAGAAACCAATGCTAGCTGCAGCGGCAGCGGCAGATGCACAGAGACAAGATACAATGGTAGATGTGGAGATGAGTGATGAAGAGTCGGTAACAGTGACACAAACTAGCCCAGCTACAAGCGTTACACCACCGCCATTAAGAGAAACATTTGATTGGCATGAGTATTTCAAGCTGATAAGTTCTTTTGAACAGCCACTGTTTGATTATAATCAGCAAAGAAAACAGTATGAGCCTTCTAAAATAGACACTTCCAAGTTCACAGGTGCACACATTGATGACGCAGTTCAACTACACCGTCGAAGATACTTTATTGTTCGTGATCGAATTTTAAGAAATGATAACTTCCAAACTGGTGTTGCGAATCCATATGCTTCATTTAGTGCCTCCGAAACTATGGGAACGATAACCCAGATCAAAAACTTGTTGGGAAGAAACAACAAACAGTTCTTGTTACTTGGTATGTTAACTTTCAACAACGGTAATTGGAAATTGGAAGATCCAAGTGACTCAATAGTTATCAATATTGATCAAACAGAACCATCCGAGGGCTTATATTATACACCGGGTAACATTGTTCTATGTGATGGCGTATACTCCGGCGGTACTTTCTATGTTACGACCATGTCTCATCCACCATCCGAAAAAAGGCAGGAAACATTGGAAGCTGTAGGAAATATTGATTTCTTGGGTATTCATGCAAATATGCGTGTTGATAAAGAGCTGCACACTAGACTTAGACTACTGGAAAGAGAATTTGATCATCGTATTGTCATTTTGGGCTCAGATTGTTTTTTAGACGATTTAAGAACTTTGGATGGTATCGATAAGATGATGCTGAAACTTAGTGAAGATGAACATAACTTACCAATATCCATTGTTTTCAATGGTTCGTTTGCTTCAAAACCATTACCATCTGCTTCTTATAAGACACTGTTCGATTCATTGGCTGAGATATTGGAAAAACATCCCATCATTACAGCTAATGTGTCATTGGTGTTTATTCCTGGCGAAAATGATCACTGGCAAAGTCCTGTTTGGCCAAAACAAAGAATACCTAAACTATTTGGTAATAGGTTGAATCGTGTGGCCAGAAGTGTACAATGGGCATCTAATCCAACAAGAATGGTATATTTATCACAGGAGTTGGTGTTTTGCAGAGATGATAGTGGATCAAGATTTAGAAGAAATAGTGTTGTTTTCCCCCTCAATGAACAAAAGGAAGAAGAAAGATTAGGCTCAACTGAAATTGATATTGGTGGCGAGCCGTCATTAGGCAAGCAATCCCAAATTGATCGTATTGAGAACCTACCGTTACGTGTTTCAGAAGCTAGAAAACTGGTAAGAACTGTATTAGATCAAGGCCATCTATCACCATTTACCAAGAATTTGAAGCCAGTTATTTGGCATTTAGACCATACATTACATTTGTCTCCATTACCCAATGTTCTTGTCATGAGTGATTCAACAACACCAGCATTTGATCTGACTTATCGTGGTTGCAAATGCATGAATGCTGGCACTTTAATTACAAAGAGAAAGATCAATTACATTGAGTATGGAATGACGTCAAAGAAGACTGAAATCAAGGAGTTATACTTTTAATGAATCAATTATTTATATTAACTGACAAAAATGATAAGATTTGCATCCGACTAGGTAAAAAGACTGTAGGGGTATAAATAGCACCATAAGAGCGTTCAACCTTTCCCATTAGAGCTTAACACAATTTAAGCATGCCCAAGAGTACAACAAAAACCAACCAGTACACAGTCTGGTATAAGAAGTATTCGACTGCGGCTATGAAGCACTGGCTCCCATGCGTCACCCCTGACTATTACCTCAGCCCACCTCCAGCAGAAGTGGTTTTCTTTCTGGTAGATCGACCTACGTTGTTCTTTCGCAAGCACATAACCATAATTCTCTGCCACATTGAAGAAATAACAGAGTTCGAAGAAAGACGTATAAAAACTTGATCTAAAAACGTTCAAGTAAGACATAGAGAAGACTCGACCCTCGGAGTGAGTTTAGAAGAACCCAACACAGACATGTTATTCATCAATTGTATTTAGTGTACTTGAACAATCAATTATATGGCCACTTCTGGATATTGGCACTGATTTTAGTCGGTAAGCAGTATATCGGATCAACAGGTACGAGGTCCTCGAACCCCATGAGTGATAAGCCGGCAATACCAAATATCGTATGGAACACATCAACTTGATGGTCAGGACGATCGCTTATACCACCAGTAATCTCATCTTGGGACTGTAATATAAATTCTCTAAGTTTATGAAAGTCAATCCAATGCAGCTTACCTATTATTGCAAGTGAAGATAGCACCCACCAAGAGTAACACACATCTGGTAACTTACCAGGACGGCCATTGAGACCACCATCTTCCAATTGACGCTCTGACAGCCACCAACCAGTTATCTCTTTGTCGACAACATCCAGTCTTCCACAGATTGCTAGTGTCCCGAGGCATGTGAACACTTGAGCACTGTGCGACTCTGCACCAGGACCTAGGCCATAGCCACCGTCAAAGTTTGCACAGCTCTGGATGAACTTGACAGCACCATCGACAACTTCCTCATCGAGTGCTCCAAGAATTGCGAGCGACTGCACAGCAGTGTACACAAAGCGTGTGTCAACTTCACCAAACCTGTCTCCTTGAAATGCTCCTTCTGGTGTTCTGTTGGATTTGATAAATCGAACAACGGCTTCTCTGTTGGTAATGGCACTCAACGAGTCGTATATCAGCAGAATTTGCAATGCAGAAAGAGTGCTGAGTAGGTGGGAGTCATGCTTCGGAAACGCACCAAATCCACCATCACTATTTTGGCAGCTTAAAACAAACGACACAACTTCGTCTTTGTCAAACCTTGATGTGGAGTCCATCAATGCTAATGCCGTCAGTCCCCAATATGTCCCATTGAGTCTGAGATGCTCGGTCAAGTGGTACGCAAAGTCACGTTGCTTGGTATCCAGTGAAGCAACGTACTCGATGTGCTTGTCCCTAAGAAAAATCATCCTTTGTGATCTTATATCTGCCTCTCCGTGGGGTTAACCGTTCTGCTGATGGTGCTATAGAAGTTGGTGATCTTTCGCGCGACCTTTTTCAGGGCATTTAGTCAACAGCCACAACAGAGACCACACTCGAAGGAAGACAGAGATCCCACAAAAGGAATGGAGGACACCGTGGACCTGAGGTCTATTAAGATAGACAATGAATACACAAGTGGTGGCGTTCATGTTGGCGAGTTCTTACAACAGTTAGAGCATAAGAGGAAGAATAATGCCTCTCTCGTCCCCACTGATGATGAGCAAGTTCAGCAGATGCTTGCGCAATTGGGCCAACCAGTGGTAATACCAGGAGAGGATAGAGGAGACCGTCGTGACAGACTGGTTGATTATGTTGTTGCTGAACAGATTGATGTACGCGGGCTGCTTTTAGATGAGGACACTGAGGTGAAGGATGAAGATGAAGACGATAATGAGGAGTTCTATACACCGATCTCAGAAGAGCTTTTGGAAGCACGTAAGATACTCACAAGGGATTCAATCAAGAGGTCAAAACAGAGAGTTGAGAAGCTGAGGAATGAATCTGCGTACTCCATGGCTAAGCATCTCACAACGAGAAGAAGTAAGAACACACGTTTCCAGACTTATGAACTCTCAGGTTCTCAGATAACAAGCACAAGGCCTACTTCCACGGTTGCAGTGAATAAGAAAAATCCGTCTCAGATCTTATCCGGCTCCTGGTCTGGTGAAATTAAGCTTCTGGACTCCTCAAATCTTGACATATCACAAGAATTCGAGCTGGGTTCACAGGTTAAAATCGGGGGATTAGACTGGTCTCCTACTCAACAGAACATCTTTGCATCAGCTGGGGACTCCGTTCATATATGGTCCACAGAATCTACTACACCCATGTTGGAATTAACAGGCCACACTCATAGAGTCACACGGTGTAAGTTCCACCCATTAGGAACGTACATTGCTTCTTCCTCATACGATGAGACGTGGAGACTTTGGGACATCACAACATCACAGGAGCTTCAATTACAAGAAGGCCACTCTAGAGGAGTTCATACTGTATCATTTCATCCCGATGGTGCGCTTGTTGCGTCTGGTGGACTGGATGCAATTGGACATGTCTGGGATCTAAGATTAGGTAAATCGATATTCATGCTGAATGGTCATATCAAACCAATTCACGGCCTGGATTGGAGATCTAATGGATACCATTTGGCCACTGGTGCTGCTGATGGACAGATCAAAATATGGGATATGAGACAAACCAAAGAACTGCTGACGATACCTGCTCATAATAAAGTTATAACAGAGTGTAAGTTCGTTGATGATTGCCTCGTCTCAAGTTCCATGGATGGTACTATTAAGATCTTCAGTTGTGATAATTGGATCTCCTTAAAAACCCTTGAAGGTCATTCCGGTCAAGTTATGAGTGTCGATATCTGTGATGAGTATATAGTAAGTGCTGGATGGGATCGCTCTGTAAAATTATGGCAACCTGAAGAGCAGTTGATCCAGGAATGATCTGCATCTACACATACATAGGTATTTTTAACGCTTCTACTCAATTTTGCATTATCTGAATGTTACATAATCACGTACAGTGCATTTTGTGTCTCATTTAACACTAGGACTGATTCTTTTTTCGTTTCTAGACGTCTTGGAGTTCTGTAGCTTCTTCAAATTCTCTTCAATTTGCAACTTCAAGAAACCAATTTTCTCTTGAACTTGATTGAACTCAAGCTTGTCAATTTCTTCTTCTTTATAATCATCCCAATAACTGTCCAGTTTTGCCTGCTTATCATTGATAGATTGTTTCAAAGTCTTAGTCTCCTCTTCAGCTTCTTCAATGGCTTTTGTAGCATTTGCAATTTCTTTAGTCATATACTCAGTTTCTGTTTCAATGCTTTTTTTCTTGGCTTGATCTTTGATAATCAAGTCTTTCAATTCTTCAATTTTTTGCATTTTCTCGTTGTAATTCATCTTAGAGAGCTCCTCTTCTAATACTGTAGTATGCTTTTTACACTCTTCAATCTTGACCGTTAAGGTTTCGGATTTTGTAGTAGCCACTTCCAGACTTGTTTTGATATGATTTACGTCCTCCATTAACTTCTTTTCGTCAGTGGCTGTGTAATTAGTTCGACTTTCTCTGAATTTCTGGAAATGCTCAAATTCTGCCATTTGCAATTCATGGTCAAAATGTACCCTGTTAAAGTCTTGAATCAATCTATGAGTCAACGAATCAGCATAATTGGAATTAATGCTTAGTATACCAAAATTAACATCTTTCAGTGGGTTTGTGGTATAATCTCTTTTTAATCGCTTATTCTCATAGTAAGTTAATGGCAATTTTTTTAACACCGGCTTCTCATATTGAACTTCAGATAATAACGATTTTTCAACATCACGAGAGTCATATTTATGAATAGCACTCATTTCTGGCAATGGCCATGGCTTATTCTCAAAGTCACTGAGCCAATCACTCAAATATGTCAGATTTTTAGAAAAAATCGGGCGGAGATCAGGAGGCAAAACACCAACACGGTCACGCAGGACAACAATAGCTGCCGTAACATCTTCCAAATATTCTTTGGTTTTGGTCTCGTGTAGTTGGCGATAGTATAGTGCAACATGATCGATGGAGTTAGCAGAGACAAACCTCAGTATCGGCGTTTTTGAAGTTTTCTTCATATTCTGGAGTATTGCAGGTCTCGGTGTCATGTCAAAAGCGATAACTATGTCAAATTTTTCATGAATAATAAAGCCTGGAGCATCTGAAGGGACGATGTGTGTTACCAGTTCCTTTGTTTTGTTCTTTGAGGGGTCCTTCAAGTAGTTACCATGGTGTCTTTTGATTGCCGTTTTACAACCAAGCAATAGAGCCTCTAGCAAGTCGAGGGTCTTACCAGAACGAGCCACAATAGCAATGCTCAACGTCCTGTTTTCCAAAAGTTGCAAGAAGTCTCTCAGCACACGAAACTTTCCACTCGTATCACACAAGTTGAAAGGAACGTCCTTCGCCGTTAGGTTCTTGGGGAGGTAATGCGAGATGAGTAAGTAAGGGTGTGTAGCCACGAGCTGAGAGTTCAAGTAGAGTACCTCCAACGAATCCAGCAATGCCTGGTCCCTGTCATTTGTCTCAAAGTACTTTAAGATATCCGAGTAGTGCAGCGAGATAACCTGATCAGTCAGCTCTTTTTGGTACTCGCACATGGGCACAGGTAGCCAGTAGTCTCCAGAGGTGTTCTGTGATGTTGCAAGAGAGACAATTGGTGGTTCGGGCGTCCCGTCAAGGATCTTGAAGAGATCCATTTTATGGTTTTATCAACTGAGATATTTCGTTTGTTACTGGTAGGGATTAGGGAGGTTGTGCGAGTGTGGATTGTCTCCTTTAGTTTCTTTCTAGGTGTTTTATGGGTCAAGAAGCTGCCACTTTTCACACTGTTGATGTTTTGGCGCGTGCGAATCTCGACTTCCGGATTAGGAATGTTTGTGGGTGATATGTATAGAGTAAATGGAGTTAGCGATTACGTCTACAGAAGCACTAGCAAAGTTAATGGAAATTACCAACATTAAAATCAAAAAAGAAACTCACCAGACACACCGAATAGCTAGAGCGAACCCAAGGTCACGGGTAGAAGGCTCCACCGTCAATGACGATCGACTGTCCATTGATGTAGTCTGATTTCGAGCTTGCCAAAAAAGACACCAAGTTGGCAATATCTTGAGGAGTTCCACCTCTTCCTAATGAAACGTTTGCTATCCATTCCTTGGTTAACTGACCAGGTGAGAGAACGGAAAGTTTCTGTGTGGTAGCTTCAAGATCATCCCACATGTCTGTGTAAGTCATGCCAGGACAATAAGCGTTAACGGTGATACCATGAGGACCGAGTTCTTTAGATGCTGCCTGTGTGATACCTTTGACAGCGAACTTCGAGCCACAGTAAACGCTATGTAGCGAGAAACCTTCCTGGCCTGCAACGGAACACGCGTTGATGATCTTACCTTTCTTTTTCAAGGCGATGAGCTTCTTAGCTGCTGCTTGGGTCCCGAAGAGAACACCATAGACGTTGATATCGAACACTTTACGGTAAAGGTCTGGCGTTACATCCAGGATGGAACAAGGGATACAAACTCCAGCGTTGTTCACCATAACATCGAAAGAGCCTAATTTCTCATAGGCTTGGTCAACTGCTTTTGTAAGTTCTTCTTTTTTGGAAGAATCAGCGGGGATGAATAGGGCTTTGACTCCCAGGTATTGCAGTTCACTAACAGTGAACTCACCTGTTTCGGTGGAATTCGGCAAATCTGTAATAGCTATGTTGTACCCTTCCTTCGCTAATTGAAGTGCAATTGCATGACCAATACCACGGGCACCACCAGTGATCACGGCCACTTTGCCATTACTTTTGGGGTTGGATGGCTGTAGTTTTGGCGATTTAACTGCAGACGTCGTTTTGTTAGTCATATTTGGTAAGAACTGGTCATAGACTTTGCTAGTTCCACAAATTAATTGCCAGTGGACTAATCACTTATATAAGATTTCGAGATACAGCACCCCACAAGGTTGTTCACCCTTCAATCAGGTGATACCCCGGATTTTCCGTGATAAACGATCGGCCGAGAAATGAAGAGCAATAAAGAACGAATAGCGCACTGGGTGACATGAGTACGATACTAGGTCATTATTGTCATATGATTTGAAACTAGCATATATATAAGTTCAGTCCACTAAACTAGCTCAAAACGAAGAATAAGCCTCCTGTTTCGAACGAAGAGTATGATGGGTTCGATCAGGCAATGATCTGAGATGTTGGAACAGCAGCCACGGTCTCAACAGTAATAGTAATGCTCTGCAAAGCGACAGCACCGGTGGTGTCATATTCGCTAATATCGTCAATAGTAGCACCAATGGTGAATGCATCATCATAGTCGTTACCATGGGAGATGTTTTGAGCAGCGTAGAAAAATGGTGATCTGTCTTCCCACACACCAGAAAGGGTACCGTTACTAGAAACCATCCAGTAAGCAGTGTATTCGGGGTCTGTTTCGAAGACGAGAGATGGATATTTTGTGGTGTCGTATGAAGGCAAAGTCAAAGTGTAGTTGGTTGGTGGGGTGCCTGCCGGTGGGAGCTCAAGGTATTTGATAGCACCGTTTTCAAAGTAGAAAGATGTGATGTCGGAATCGTCCTGGTACAAACACTCAGTCAAACCATACGAAGCACTTCCACAGAGGTACTTAACATCATTAGAGCCCGAGAAAGTGGTGTGCAATCTGATGGCAGAGGCGGAGGCGATGGAGGCGATAGCCAAAGAGGAAAGAGTAGCAGCGAACATCATTGTGGTGGTTTGTTTGCTAGATCAAGTACACTTCTTTCAAAGGTTTTCAATAGGTGGATGTTGAATGCATTTTATATAGACTGTGATGCTTCGAGACTAATATCCGATCTGAGATGAAATCGCAACTGTAAAGCGAAATCATAACTCATATCATAACCTTGTATGCCCTTGTGTTCGTGCATGTGTACCTTATTGTACTATACAGTGACACATATGCCGATGTTATTGTTCTATATTTGTTATAATTAGAACAACTAGCAACACAGGTGTAAATCATGGCCTTGAGAGTGACCAGTCTATTTATGGCAATAGACAGCTGCAATCACCATGTGCCCTTCCATCGCCGATCTCACAGTTCCGCAATTCTAGGTGTTCTCGAGCACCACAATGTGATTAGGCGTACCTGCAGAGAATGATGATCAGGTACGTCAAGAAAGGTGTATTGGCGGGACAAATTTGCAGTAAACCGTGCTTGAGAACAAACACACAAAGAGCAACATACTGTTTCGTAGGACCACCGAGTAGCGTATTTTCCCGTTCCCTTAATACTTCATTAAAGACAATTGAACGTGCCGTTTAAAAAATTTCAGGTCTAGACTTCCTAATTAGGAAACTCAACGACTAGTTACCAAATATCGGTGTTAACTAGCCTCCATCCGGGTCGCGATCTCAACCGGCGTGTCCTTTTAACTATGCGATGGACTCGCCAGCGGTCTTACGTCCGTTTATCAAGGCAAATTTCCAAGAAATTCAGCAGAAATGGATGGTACTGAGCTCAGTGCGGACGAATTAGCCCTTTATGATAGACAACTTCGTGTTTGGGGTGCAGAGGGCCAAAACCGGATCAAGAACGCTTCTGTCTTGTTGATCAACTTTAACGGTGTAGGAAATGAGATAGTCAAGAACTTGACGTTATCCGGTATTGGGTCATTGGAGTTATGGGATGACTCTGTTGTTCAGGAGAAAGATCTGTCTGCGCAATTCTTCTTATCTGAGTGTGATATCGGTCTAAAGAAGCTAGAGGCTGTTCAACCAAGGATCAAAGATATGAATCCAAGAGTCAGTCTCACCATCAATACCTCACCTGTGGAGTTTTCCACAGACGATACCACATATTTTACCAAGTTCAATTTGATAATAGCAAATAACCTCGCATCTAAGAAACTTCAAGCACTAAATGATATCACTAGAAAACTCAACATCACTTTACACATCGCTACTGCGCATGGCCTATATGGGTACTTGTTCACAGACTTGTTAATCAACATCTCAACATACACGAAAAAGAAGATGCCTGTGGCAAGAAAACCTGGCAAGTACTCTGTGAACCAAGAAATCACCAATGTGACACATAGGCGAGACATGGAAACTGGTGATATCAACGAGTCATTCACCATCAAGTCTACGTACAAGAAATTGGATGATGCCATCCAATCTGAAAACTTGACCAAGTACACTAGAAAACAAAAGAAGAACGCTTCACCTTTACTATCTATATTTATCGCTTTATATGAGTTAGAGTTGGCTGAGCAATCTATAACTTTCGAGAGCGTCAAAGAAAAAGCTAATGATATCCAAACAAGATTGGGACTGCCGGAGATTGCAGATGAGACAAAACTCCAGGCTGTTGTAACACAATTGGACACTGAAATCTCTCCAATTGCTGCTGTTTTGGGTGGCACTTTGGCCCAAGATGTAATTAACTTCTTGAGTAAAAAAGAGATGCCAATCAACAACTTTTTAGTATTAGATGGTGATTCCAGTATAATGCCAATATTTGAGCTCTAGTAATAGGAACAATCAAAAAGCCATTTTACATACAACTTAATGGTCTATTGCTTTCAATTCTTATGTAATCAATTAGATAATTTCCAAATTGGAAAAAGACTTACCCTTAACGTGCTCAAGTCCCTCGCCAGCATAAGAGGTCAAAGATGAAACCTCCACCTTTGACCCTTCCTTCAATTCAGCACCAGATGCTTGGATCCACTTGGTTCCCAATTTTAGATAATTTTCAACAGAAGTCTCTGGCGTGTCATTTTTAGCACCAGAAGCGTTCTTCAATGGTGAAAACTCCTCT
This sequence comes from Petasospora mycetangii, assembly GCA_003708295.3. Taxonomy (NCBI): domain Eukaryota; kingdom Fungi; phylum Ascomycota; class Saccharomycetes; order Phaffomycetales; family Wickerhamomycetaceae; genus Petasospora; species Petasospora mycetangii. Next base: position 512,065 of record PPNU03000001.1, read on the forward strand.
GATCTTTCAACTTCCAAGCAACCGAACTTCTCCAATGGGATATCCTTGAAGACATCAAAGATAAACTGTTCCAGCTTAATACCATTTGGTTCAGTTGGTTTATTGAAAATACCCTCACTGTTTAAAGACGGAATTTTCTTAAATGCAATATGGAAAGGTAAAAACTCCTGATTGTCGATCCACTTAGGCATTCTTTCCTGAAGAAGGTCAACTGAGTAATAATGGTTCACGATATTTGCGGCTCTGAAAGACAACAACCCAGAGTCATCAGTTTGCTCAGATAGCTCTTTGCTGATTTCAGAATATTCAATGACGGCGGGTCTCTTAATCTCATCATCCATAACGATCAAACCAACGGACTCAGTAGCATCTCTCTTTCTAACTACTTTAGTGGCAAGTTCAAACTTATTAGAGATAGAGAAGCCCAGGAATACCGGATCGGCCACTCTGACCAAGACGTTGTCCACACAGTACATGTGGATGTGTTTGATGCCCTTTGTCTTGAAATCATCCAACAGGTCATTGGTGTAAATAGCCTTATACAAACCACCGTTTCCATCTGGAGATTGTGCAATAGCCTCTTCAGACTCCAGCAAGATCTTCTCACCTTTAGTGTCAAAACATGGGAGTGTTCCTTGGTTAAAGAAGACAATCTGATCTTTGCCCAATCCGAAGTACTCATTCTGAGCGAAAAACTCCTCAGTAGCAGCTCTCGTAGGCTTAGATGTCATAATGTACCACTGGATTTTAGCATTGGTTTGGTGTTTTTCATTGGCCAAACGCTGGATTTTAGTGAGCTTCTCAGCTTGAATTTGGAAGAGTGACTTTTGTGAAGGCAGACCAATGTTGTAACATCCTTTTGGACTGGACGAGCCTAGTCTCGTTCCCTGGCCACCAGCCATAAGAATGACACAAACCTCACCCTTAGATATGGCCTCAAGACCTAGGTCTCTCCAGTGTGTTTTAGTGGCAGCATCGGAGTCTATCAATGAGAACGACGATGTTGGAGGCAATGGCTTAAAAGATCTTCCCTGTGTGGAGTTCTTGGAGAACTCAATGGCCTGTTTGACAATTGGGGAAAGCTTTGCCTCGAGAACTGCAGTTTCTTCTTTAAATGACATTGTTTCGAGGTGTGATTGTTATGTTAGAGTGTATAAAAAAAGAGGTTTTGTCTCAAATCTGAATTGTCCACGTTGTGAATTTCGATTTGTTTACTTTTCAGCGCACGGGTCTGATCTATTTTGGAAGCAATACTTGATAATTACACATGCTTGCCCAATTGGGCAGTCAACATATTGTAAACACCATATATACATCTCAATAACTACTACCGAGAACCTTCTTGTCCTGCTTTGCAGACTCTTCATAAGCCTCTATGATTGCCTTCTTACAATTTTGCAGTGCCTCATCAGAAGTTTGGATGTGGAAGGCGTAACGACCACCTTTGATATTAACACCATACTTCTTACCAGACTTGATAATACAACTGGCATCACAAGGAGACTTCTTGAAATCAATGAAGACAAAGTTTGTCTGTGTTGGCACCTGAAGTTTGATTCCCTTTGACTCCAGGAAGTCAGCCAGTAATTTGGCCTTGTGATGGGACTCCTGGATCTTAGGCAAGTTCTCATCAATGGCTATGAGTGCCATTTTAGCAAGAATACCAGACTGTCTAATGCCTCCACCGACTTGCTTCCGAAAGTGATTGGCCTTCTTGATAAATTGAGTGCTTCCTACAAGGACTGTTCCAATAGGTGCACCAAGTCCTTTGGACAAGCAAATGGAGATAGAATCAAAGACCTCGCCGTACTGTTTAAAAGAGACACCAGAAGCGACAGAGGCATTCCACAATCTTGCGCCATCACAGTGGAGAATAACACCATTGGAATCACAGAACTTTTTGATCCTTTTCAACTCATCAAGTGGGGTGATGACACCCTGAATAGTGTTCTCCAGAGAGATGAGTTTTGTAGGGGCAATGTGAACGTCCCCATCATCAGCAACGTATCTTTCTTGAATGTCTTCTAATGTCAGGTAATCTTTGGATGCAATTGCCGGATACACAATAACACCAGAGAGCATGGCCAGTCCACCAGCCTCCTTCTGGTAAATGTGGGATCTGTAATCACAAACCATCGAATATGGGGGAGCAGTCAAGTGTGTTCTAACAGCAATTTGATTGGACATTGTTCCTGAGACACAGTATAGACCAGCCTCCTTTCCGCACATCTCAGATATTGTTTTCTCCAATAAATTAGTATCTGAGTCTTCGTTGTAAACGGCGTCACCAACTGATGCTTGGAGCACAGACTCGAGCATTGACTGTGTAGGTGTCGTGAAAGTATCAGATCTGAACTCGTTATAAACTGGCTTAGCTGCTGACATCCTTGTGAAAAATGTTGTTTAGGACTAAAATAGCTTATGAGATATACAACAAATATGAGTAGTGCTTTCATTCTAGCTGCTTGTATTTGAACTCATAACCCGGGGATCAATCGCCCTTGTCTTATCTCTATTACCCGATCGGGATGTAAAAGCGACCGTTGCGCAGTTGAAATCATGAACTGAAGGTAAGAGCTATAAAATAAAACACACCCATTACTGCTTCTCAACGTGGTTATAGATTTTAGTAAAAATGTTCTTTTTTTCAAGTGTTTTGGTCTCCTGATAAGCCTCCCAGATAGCCTTCTTGACGTTTTCCAAAGCTTCTTGGGATGTCTGGTAATGGAAGGCTATTCTTCCAGCCCACAAATTCACTTCATACTTGTCTGCATACTTCAAAAGTAAATCATTATCAATTGGAGACTTCTCGACGTCAATGAAGACAAAGTTTGTATCGCATGGCTCTGATAAAAACAAACCTCTTTCAACCAAAAAGTTTGCCAAGTCTTTAGCCATCTTATGAGAACCGGCTAATTTTGGCAAGTTCTGATCAATAGCAACGTTTGCCATCTGCGCCAAAAGACCAGATTGTCTGATTCCACCACCATTTTGTTTCTTGAAGTGATTTGCCTTTTTGATAAACTTCTGTGTACCGACTAGGACCGAACCAATTGGTGCGCCGATAGACTTGGACAAGCAGATAGAGATAGAATCAAAGATCTCACCGTATTCCTTGAAAGAGACACCAGAGGCAACAGAAGCATTCCAAAGTCTAGCACCATCACAGTGTAGTGGAACACCGACCTCGTCACAGAATGCTCTGATCTTCTTGAGTTCATCCAAGGGATAAATTACACCATGGATAGTGTTCTCTAAAGAGATCAACTTTGTAGGAGCGCCATGGATGTCGCCATCATCTGGAATAAACTTTTTCTTGATGTCATCCACAGTCATATAATTCCCATTCGAAGGAATGACAGGGGAAACCATGGCATTGGACAAGGTAGCAAGACCAGCTGCTTCGTGGACATAGATGTGTGATCTGTGGTCACACAAGACGGAGTAAGGAGGGTCTTTCAGATGGGTTCTGACCGCAATCTGGTTCGAGAGAGTACCAGAAACACAGAATAGGCCAGCTTCCAAGCCACACATATCAGCAATACGTTTCTCAAGAGCATTGGTATCGTCGTCCTCGTTGTACACGGCATCACCGAGAGAGCAGGCCATTGCGGCCTGGAACATCTCCGGCGTCGGCGTGGTGAAGGTGTCAGACCTGAACTCGTTATGTGCAGAGTACTTTGCCATTTCTGAGAATATCTCCGAGAGCTTTAAACAACGAGAATAAAGAAAAAAAGATTTACTGAATGTCGGGTATTATTTATACTGATCCCAGCTGTGTATCCTATCTGACCCGAAGTGCCGCGAATTGTGTGGAGTGCGGAGTTGAGGAGATAGGGGCCTTACTCTATGGTTTGCCTCCACAGGCTTCAGGAAATGCGAGACAACTTACATCACTCGTGAGGCAATCCTAGGGCTTCGACGGGTGTTAGGTCAACGGAAATTAGTCTCTAAACGTCAGCAAACATATGGTCACTCCAGCAGTGGTCTGCCACTCTTCACGTGCCACCAAGACTCTCGGTGGATTTGGTTTGCGCCACACTACTGTAGCTTTTTCTCAGCTCCACTGAAGCTTCCGGTGAACTACAATCAAAGTGTGATAAAGTCGTTGCAAAAAAACACGGCGCTTCGCCTCAGTACAGGACGTACCCAAGCAGAACTCAGTGGAAAGAGAGTTGGGAAGTGCGACAATGTACTGGCAGTTCCTTGTTGTCGTTTTGGCGGTATGCTGGCTAGCCCGCAGGGCGTATGCCCTCGCAACGGTGCCGATGGATCAGCTCGTCAAGACATTGGCGGTTGATATTCCACGGGCGGCAACGATATCCGTGGATAACATCACCGATACAACGGTGTATATGCATTGGGATAAGTCCTACAAGGAGTCTGAGCAGCGTATTGTAAGCTTTTTGGTATTTTTGAACGGTAAGAAGGTTGCCTCACTCAGTGGCAGAGACGTACACACACATATCTCGGGACTTTTACCGAACACTAAGTACCAGATAGATCTCGTGACAGTCAATCATAGAGGCTACAAGGCAAAGAGCAGAACGGTTTATATCAAGACAAAATCTACGGAACTTCAACAAAAGTCCCATTCGAACGCTTCTGAAAACCCTCTGGAGAATCCTGAGACACTGTTCAAGATGCTCACTGAGAACTCAGATCTGTCTGTTGAGAAGCTTCCAACCACCACGATTACAACACCAGCAGGCGATAGCGGTGAGCTGTCTACTGCAGCAACACCTAATGGCAGAAGAGGTGGCAGATCTCGCTCGAATACAGTCAGCTCGAATGTCAACAACGACCAGGCAAGCACCGCTGTCCAGTCGTTGAACATGATGCCAGACCCTAAATTGATGCAGGACATCGAGGAACTTAGATATTACCTTGAATCTCGTCAAGAGGAGCTCCACGCTGTGCTAAACCAGCAATCGCAGATCCTGCAAGAGTTTAAAGATCAAGAGTTATTATTGTCGGACCAGAGAAAGCAGTTGAGAGAACGTAAGAAATTGGAAGACAACGACAGATCTCTCGTCAAGTCACAGATTAACAACTTGGATGAATCTAGAAGAAATGCTGAGTTGAAAAAGTCCAAACAAGAAGCGATGATGCAAAATAAGAGAAAGCTTATTGAAAAAATGACGAGAGAGTTGGATGAATGGAACATGAAAATGGATGAGTTTGAACAAGATAAAATTCACATAGAGACCTCGGAGGATAAGGTACATGAGGAGCTGGACCAGGATATCGAGAAGAAGAAAGTCACTGTCAAAGAGCTACATGCATCTATCTTGACCATTGAAGACGAGATCAGACAATTGTTGGCACATAAAAAACTACGTGAGCAAAATAAACCGCAATTACTGAAAATTTTCAAAACAATCGGCCGTCATACTGACTCCACTGGTCTTCTTGATCAAGAAGGTGTCCAGAACTTGTCTCTTTTGAGCACAATTGATCCGATTTTGTGGGAGAAAGTCAACAAGGAAATTTTGATAGATTCACAACTGGAGGCACAGTGGAGAGCAGAACAGCAACGTGCTGTTTCTAACTGTGAGAAGGTCAACGCTACAAAAGAGTATTTGATTAGTGAAAATGAGAAGAGAAGAAATAGCTCAACCGATCTTGGTACACCACCTCTTTCATCACTGCAAGTTAATGGTTCTTCTCCGACCATTGTAGGTGGATACTCTCAGGTTCCAGCACAGTCAAACAACAGCAATCAAAATAGCTACCCTAATGGCTATTTCTCTGGAAGTGTATCACCTCCACAGGCTCCAGTTTTGTTACACGCCTCATCACAATCAGCAAATCCACTTCAGTCGTCGCTTTGGAACAGTACTGGCCTATCGTTAAGTTATAAACCTACAAGTAAGTTGTCGTTGATCACTAACATGAAGAATACCGAACTCATAACTCAAGAAGACATGGATTCACCCTCTATTGACAATTTCCTACCACTGGACCTCATCAATGAACAATTTAACGATATGACATTCCCAATTTCTCCTGATAAGAATAGCACTGGGAGTGATGGTGTTGTGTCACGCCAAAGTTCGACTCCCAAGAACACCAATGTGTCACTTATGGCTGGAAGTGCTGGTGCTTCATTCACTCAAAACATGCATTTCCCGGGCGAATATAACAATTTGAGCTCAAGAAGCATCTTCCACAATGATTTTGGTTTGGCTCCAAACTCTTTGAGACCTTCTCTAGACAATCCATCATCACCGCCGCTGTCATTCCAAAATGAGTTTTCATCGGCTCATAACTCTCCAGCGACAAATAACAATGATATTGCTTCGATATTTTCTGGTGGAAATATTGATGTCTTGCCGACGTTCTCTCAGACTTCTGGGGAAACAAAGGCTCCTCTTACTCATAAGAGTGCATTTTCTCCAAGAAGATTGTCCAGCGTGTTTGGATTTGGTAACAGAAACAAGAACACCATGTCTCATCCCTCTGATGTTACTATCTCCATTTCAGAAGGTGCTCCTGAATTGCCATCCCCAGGTCCAAAACAATCGAAGTTTTTTTCGTCTCATAGATCTCAAAATTCTGACCTCCCAGATTTACCAAAGGCTTCTGATCAAACACTCTTTAACTTTGATGAGTCTACTAAGCCCCAGACAGTCTCAAACAATCCCGCTTTCAACATCTTAGATGTATGGAGCTCTCCATTGAGCGGTAATGCTAAACCATCAAACGACCAGAAAACTGAGGATTCCTCGAAATCTTGGTCACATCAACCATCTGAGCTTAATACCAGTGGTGATTCTGCTAAATTTCTCGGTGTCCCTTCTTCTTCCAATTCTTTGTCTTCACAGGCTGTCTCTGATGCTGTGGATCTAGGTCCGGTCGTTCAGTTGACAAGTACGAACAAGTCGGCAAAATCCATCAAATCGACCAAGTCTTCAGTGGATGGTTCTATTACTGGCTCTTCTGGTACTGCGGGCTCTCCTTCTGGCCTTTTCCGCAGAAAATCTGGTCTGCTCAACTTTGGGCATAAGAAAAATATGGCACAAACTGAGAAGTCTCCAGTAAAGCAGCATATTCCATTGGCTCGTGCAGAATCACCAACAAGAATTGATTCACATGAAGACGGAGAAGTAGAGGACTTCACACCAGCTGCTAACACATCCAAGAAGTTATTTTCAAGGCGCATGTCCTTCAATTCCAACATCCGCAAACAATCCAACTCTAGCCATGAAACAGACAGTCATCAAGATCAAAACTCAGTACAGAGTAACTCGACCACAAACAGCAGAAGCATTGTAAGAAAACTGAGTCTATTTGGTAATAAAATGAATGGTAAGGATCCTAACATTATAGATGAGCATGATGATGAAGACGAACGCTAAGATTTGTATTTTCTGTCCCTCGGTCACGCACACAAACACATACACAAAAGTTTATACCATCAGCATTAGCATATGTACGTGAATTTGTCTACAATATGTTATCCATTGTAGTGTGGTTTATAAGCGATTTTCCGTGTGAGCTACAGCTTCCTCAATTGAGACGATAATAAGTGTATCTAATACCGATTTTAACAAGGATATATGTATGACAACGAAGAAGATGCCAAATGAGAAGTGAAATAGTTTCTGCATTGGAAAGCAGCGAGTGGTGAAAAGGAGTGAATATCAGTTGGTGCACATGCAAATGACGTTGAATGCAAATATTTGGGTATGGTATAGGGGATAATGAAGTATGATTTTTCTTTCGTGAGTGTGTAACTGTGGAATAGAGATTAAACAGTCGGGTCAAAAGCAGCAAGCACTTTATCCTTGCCATTGACCAACGGGTTTTTGACAATAGCATCAACACCGGACCAGTCAACTTTGATAGGCTTGATCTTGTTTGTATCTGTGTTTTTGAAAATATTGATTTTATCATTCTCCCAATCCGAGCGAACATCTTCAAATCCTTCTTTGTAAACTTTGTCGTAGAACGTCTTGACTTTGTTTTCTTCAACTTGTCTTGCTTCTTCTTGAGCCATCCACTCCATATGCTTCAAATCATCAGACGATGGTTCATAAATGTGCCAGATGACATAATGAGGTAGACCAACAACGGAGTATCCCATTCTTTTACACATCTTACCGAATGCTTCTGTCTCAGCATGCTTTTCGAAAGAGAAAGCAGGGAAATGAGCTCCAGTCCTGAACACTCTTGCTCTTGCTAAGATAGAAACACCACCAATACCATCCAAGTCCATTTCAACTTCTGGATCGCCATATGGATCTCTAAGATAAGCTAAGTGTGGTCTCCAAGTTGCATACTCGGCATATCCTTCAACAATGACGGCATCTTCGCCGAGTGTTTTTGCTAACGATAGACCACCTTCACTTTCTTGCCAAGAGTTCAAATCATACGGCTGCTGGTTACCTAACCAGTCAGGCAGCGGTCTCCAAACATTTGGTACAATGACGTCTTTGCCATGATGCATCAAATCTTCCAAGATCGTAGGAGGCACTGTTTCAACGTCAGCGTCTCTCCAATAGACCCATGAATGGTATGGTTTGACACTAACAGACCATAGCCAGTTTCTAGCTCTTGCCATCAGTTTTCTTCTTGGACCTTGTGCTTGGAATCCGTGACGGTCACTAAATCCCTGACCGATAATCTGGCCGAAATCTTTCTCATAGATCTCAATACTTCCAAACCTCATGTTTTTATCTGGGTCGTTCTGTATCTGTTTCAGTTGGTACACCAACACTGCCATCGTATCATCCGATGAGTCAGAGACCAAGAAGGACAGGTCAATCAGATTGTGTGGGTACGTGAGGTTCTTCATGTGGCCAAAGAACATTGGCAAATGCGCCTCAGCGTCCCTCAATGGTACACAGAACAACACACGTTCCTCGTGTTGCCAGCCGTCCTCGAGACCTTCATAGTTTTTCAAGTCATAGAACTCAACACCTGGTGTGCTCGTCACATCAGGGTGGTACGGTACTTGTAGGAAAGTGTTGAGGGCGATGTTGAACAACACAATCATTGATATCACAGCACCCACAACCGTAAGCGACTGACTGTTTTTAGCATTGGCAATCAGCTTACTGATCTGGAACCCTGTGGAGTGTGGTTTGTACGACATTTGAGCTTTCTATTTGATGGGATTATAGTCTCTCCTTTTGTGCTGTGCGCGTTTGCTTCGAAGCCCTCGCACTGTACGAGAATGCAGGGTATGGATAAGCGAGGATATGGTCGTTGAACAGAAACAACAACCGAGGATATAAGCGGACGGTGTAAAACCTACCAAAACAAAATTCTGTGAAGTGGTCTTAGCGAGTCAATGATCCCACCAGTGTAATGTATCCCAAAAGGTTCGCCTGTGCCGTCGCAGAACGTCCGGGAGTCTTTGAAGATCACAAAGGGCGCGCTCCTGGCCTTGTGTGTGCTCTTACTGTCCTGCGATGTCGCAAGCTCTGAGTGTGAGTTCCTTAAAATTGGCAAGCCCGTTGTTCGCGTATCAGAACGAGAGCGTGGCGATGGCACAAAGTGTCTGCTTCGAGGACCTTTCTTCTATGACGCGGTGAGGGATCAACTTCCTCTGAACAACGGGGATCAAAGCTGCTTTGAATTTGCGGGCGCGACTGGTCCCTCCCAGAAAAAAAAAAACACGGCAGAATGTAAATATGGCGAATGCGGAAGTACTCTGTTTTGGGACGGTGCACACACGACTCTGGAGTTGCCGCGGCAACGCAACTATTTATAGGTGATGATAATAGTAGGGACTACCAATCTATCTATTGGATGGCAAGTGCTAAAGCTACAGAGTAACAGATGAGTCTCGTGGATTCACAGGCCCTGAAAAAATCAAAAAAATGGGTAAAAAAGAAAAAAAACTAGAGAGAAACCACGCATCTTATACCCCAGCATAGGCGTTGTATGCTCGCAAGCACTTTGTGCTGACGAGCACTTATTGCGTGATGACCAGCACCATATATTACTTACCAGCAAGTTGACCCCCGGTAGCAAACCACACAGACGTAGTGTGGCTAGGCACACCTCGATGTGTTGGTGAAACTATTCTTGTCTCGGTGTCTCGTGGTGCGTGATGTATGCAGTTGACCTTGTGAACTTAATCAAACCAATATATGCAAATGCGTAAGAAGCCAATCCAGCCCAAATGTCTCCCATTCAATTTCATTTCAAAATCAAAAAAACTCCCATTAAAAATCGTAAAATAAGCCGCTAAAGAACCATGATCTCCTGCTCGTGTCTGAAGTGCTATGTAACTTGAGAAAACTGCATGAGACCTGGTTCTTTCTCTAAATGTATCAAATATCCGTAATCCTGTACTTCAATGCCATTTTGTGTATCTGTTTGTATCTGTTCACCACTTCAGTATTTAACTGGAGTTGGAGAACGATACATCTTATAAGGACCATCATGGAAATGAGGGTTCTTCTGTGCATACTGATATGCCTCTAAGACAGCTAATTTAACAGCTTCCAAAGATTCTTCGGTAATCTGGTAATGGAATGCAATTCTACCACCCATGAGTTTAACCCCATGTTTGTCACCGAACTTAATCATAACATCATCTTTGATGTGATTAGCTTTCAAGTCAATGAACACAAAGTTTGTATCAACTGGAGACTCCAATGCAATACCATTCTCGATACAGAAGTCGCCGAGTGCTTTAGCTTTGTTGTGAGATTCGACCAATTTCTCGAAATTCTCAGCAATAGCGACCATGGCCATCTTGGCCATCATACCAGACTGTCTAATACCACCACCACATTGTTTCTTGAAATGGTTGGCCTTTTTGATGAATGGAAGCTCACCAACTAAAACGGATCCCATTGGTGCACCCATAGACTTGGACAAACAAATTGAGATAGAATCAAAGATCTCACCATACTTGGATGGATGTAGCCCGGTCTGTGCACAAGCATTCCAGATTCTGGCACCGTCACAGTGAAGCTTGTAACCGTTTTCAATACAGAACTGTTTGATTCTCAAGAGCTCTTCATATGGATAGATGATACCATGCAAGGTGTTCTCCAAAGAAATCAATTTTGTTGGAGCACCATGGATATCACCATCTTCTGGGACAATGTTCTGTTTGATATCCTCCAAAGTCAGATAGTCACCATTAGCTGGTCTGACTGGAGAAACCATAGCATTGGACAACATGGCTAAACCGGCAGCCTCATGCGTGTAGACATGGGCTCTGTAATCGCACAAGATAGAGTAAGGTGGCTGGAACAAATGGGTTCTGATAGCAATCTGGTTAGACAACGTACCAGACACACAGTATAGACCGGCTGGCTTACCATAAAGCTTAGCAACTTGCTGCTCAAGTGCGATGGTGTCAACATCTTCGTTATAGACGGAATCACCAATGGAAGCCGTAAGAGCAGCCTTCACCATCGACTCCGTTGGAGTGGTGAAGGTATCGGATCTAAAGTCGTTGGAAGCGGAAGTGTATGGCTGCATCTGAGAGGCTGTCATTTCTAACTGTCTTGAGTATCTACTTTCACTAATACACATCAAAGGGAATAAAGCTAAGTAGTTGAAAACTTTCAGCTGGGAGAGGCGAAACGGTGACGCACACGCAGTGCCCGTACCACCTCGCCCGCCCTCTCTCTCTTAAACGCGGCAAAGAGACGAACTGCGGCGCTTTGGAGCTTGGACCCGTCGACTCCCCGCTCTATTCAGATCAGCAAGCCGTGCTATTTGTAAACATCAACCTGTAAAACGGCAACCTCCAGCATACTGTGGCCCCGGTCTCGCCTTCTCAAGCCCTTGAGCATCGGCCTTATAGCAGACAATAACTTATCTGACACACACAGAGGCCCAGACACGGTAGGCGCACGCCTCCAAACACCGCAAAAAGAAACGACGGCATCCGATTGGATGAGGTGTGCGGGTGTGGGAGGGTTCTGTGGCTATGGCTGGGTAGATGTGACTGCTGTTTGGTGCCAGCATTGACCCCTGTAGGTTTTAGGAATGTCCAGCCCAGGGCCTCCATTGAAGCAGTCTGATAACGTGGGGTAAGATCAGTTGGCAGTTTGTGTGTGTTTTTGTGTCAAAGTTGCTGAATTTAGGCGGTGGAATGGAGGAGGGGGGGTTATTAGGCTGCGTAGTGACTCTGGAGCGGGTGGACTCGGCCCCTTTGGACCCGGCCTGGTCTGTACCAGCGTTAAGCTGCCTGTGTGCTGGTACCAATCTGACTCAGAATTGACTCAGAATGACTCGGGACAAAAGGGGCTGTTCGGATTTCGCGGGTGTCTCGGGGCTGGAAGGCGAGTAGAAGTCCCCTCAACACCCGGACACCCCGGTTGGCCTGTGGTTTTTAGTTCAACACCAGTGTGTTTGATGCTGATGTAACGTAACACTGTCCGTGGACACCTAAAAGCACCAATGGCCGATTACGCAACTGTTCATCAGCAGAACTCTACTCCACCAGTTTTTAAGCCTCAATTTAAGCGTCCCACACGCCGTGTTAAACCACTAAAGCAGCTGCTTGTTGATGAACAGAAACACTTGAAAACACTTGAGTTAAAACCAGACCATCCTACTTATTTCACCATAGAGGCCCCACCTTCTATTAAGCCCGCTAAGAAGTACTGTGATATAACAGGCCTTGAGGGCAAGTATAAGTCTCCGACAAACGGCATTAGATATTTCAACGGTGAAGTGTATACGGTAGTTAAAAACATGGGCCAAGGAGTTGATCAGCAATACTTGGAGCTCAGAAATGCAAATACAGTCTTGAGATAAATCTGCATTACACTTTCATAACGTGACCATGACCTTTCTTTACTACGTTTTTTTTAGAAAAATTAATAACATTATAGCATTAAATACGTAAATCCAGTCCTAATGACAAAATACAAACTATTGCACAGTTTTGCTGTTCCTCTCTTTCCACGTGTCCACAACTTTGGTGATTTTCTTCTCCATACTCTTATCATTGATCTTCAGCTGTGTAACGTCATCACTCTGGAATGGATTCACAACAAGTCCCAAGTAGATCTTATGCATTGACTTGAATACAAACTCAAATGACTGATCAATCTGGGACTCTGTACCGACCAAGATCTTCAGCCCCGTGTTTGTCTCGTAGCCATACACGTTAATGCCGTCCTGAACAAACATCAGCGTAGGGACCCCTGGTGATCCTGTGTACAACGGTGATAGGAAAACATCGAGGGCCATATTCGAGAGGAAATGATACTTCAGTGAATCCTTAATTGGAGCTCTTCCATTGGTCTCATCCACTTTAACACCAGTGTGCTCATCAACACGATCTCCAAGCGTTGACTCTTCGCCTCTCAATGGCTCCACAGCTTGTATGTGTAGTGGACGATTCTATATAGTTTGTTAGCTACTGACAGACTGTTACACGAATGCTCCACCCCCGTTGCACGTGCGTTCCGCGCTTGTGGCTTGCGAGCAGTAACACACTTACCTCTCTTGAGATCAGCGAAATGAAGAAGATCCTGTTTACCATTTTGCTGTCTGCTACTCTACCCCGTGTTTTGTCTCCAGACTTGTGTGTGTCTCTGTGATCTATTTGTTGCCATTTTCCATGCTACTTGGCGATGTCCGGGTGTTTCGTCGCTGAGCGCTAGCTAGGCTCGTCATTTCCGCCTACATCCTACTCAATTGACACTACTAATACATAAACACCACAGATACACACAAACCACAGCATACCATTCCCGTATGTATACGTTTGCCTAACCTCAAATAAACACAATAAAATAGCCGAATCGGGAAGTAACACGCTCACACTCGTAATTCGCGAAAAATCAACACCAATTGGCCAGCGAGATCGAAATCGGACAACACCAAAGATCAACAAAGGCCACATACTCGGAGCCAAAAGACGCCACAAAGTGAAGAAGAAGCCATGGATTTCGAAACTATCGAGGACTCAACCGGTGTGCGTATGGCATGGAATGTGTTTCCAAACACGCACGCCGAGGCTGCTCGTATGGTCGTCCCACTCGGTGCTCTGTACACTCCGTTGAAAGAGATTGAAGACATGACACTTGCGCAGTACGAGCCGTGTTCTTGCTCCCAGCCGAACTGCCGTGCTGTATTGAACCCGTTCTGTGGGCTGGATTTCAACATGAGACTGTGGATGTGTCCGTTGTGTGGCAACCGCAACCAGCTGCCTGCTCATTACGCCAACCTCAACCAAGAGAACCTGCCATTGGAGGTAAAACCTGAGTCTGCCACGATCGAGTACATCTTGACTAGGCCTGTTCAGCAGCCTCCAATCTTCCTGTTTGTGGTTGACCTGTGCCAGGATGAGGACAATCTTCAGGCCTTGAAAGAGACATTGGTCGTCTCACTGTCTCTGCTCCCACCGAACGCCCTTGTCGGGTTGATTACTTATGGAACGATGGTCCAATTGCACGATCTGAACTCTCCGTTCCCAAAGTCATACATCTTCAGAGGTAACAGAGACTACACCATTGATCAGATGAAAGAGTTGCTTCAGGGTGATTTGGCAAAATTCTTCTCTCCATTGAATGTTGTTGAGTTCCAACTGACTTCGATCTTGGAATCCTTGAAAAGGGATCCATGGGCAATTGCCTCAGGTCACAGAGCAATGAGATCTACTGGTGCAGCTCTTTCTATTGCAATCAACTTGTGTGAAGGGTCCTTCACTGGATTTGGTACCCGTATTCAATTGTTTGCTGCTGGTCCATGTACTTTAAGTCCAGGTATGATTGTTACCAATGAGCTGAAAGAACCAATTAGATCACATTCAGACATTGACAAGGATGGAGCCAAGCACTACAAGAAAGCTATCAAGTTTTATGAAGGGCTCGCTGCAAAAGCTGCTACCAATGGTCACGCAGTTGATATCTTTGCAGGTTGTTATGATCAAATTGGTATCTCAGAGATGCAGTCTTTACCAAATAAAACTGGTGGTACCATGCTTTTGACTGATGCATTTACAACTTCTATCTTCAAACAATCATATTTGAGATTGTTCAACAAAGATGAGGATGGTTATCTACTCATGGGCTTCAATGCTGCCCTAGAGGTCAAAACTTCAAAAGAATTAAAAGTTTCAGGTCTCATTGGTCATGCTTCCCCTGTTGCCAAAACAGGTAATAACATTGCTGATGCTGAAATAGGAATTGGTGGTACAAACTCTTGGAAAATGGCAGCTATTTCACCGGGCCATTCTTATGGTATCTTCTTGGAAGTTGCTAATCAGGTTAACACAAACCAGTCTTTCATCCAATTTTTGACCCACTATCAACATTCTTCTGGCTCTTATAGACTCAGAGTCACTACTCAGGCAAGACCTTTGGCAGCTGTTGGTGATATGAGTGTTGCTGCAAGCTTTGATCAAGAAGCTGCGGCTGTTCTCATGTCTAGAATCGCTGTCTTCAAAGCGGAAGATGATGATTCTGCTGATGTCATTAGATGGGTTGACAGAATGTTGATTAAGCTTTGTAACAAGTTTGGTGATTACATGAAAGATGATCCAAACTCTTTCAGATTAGCCTCGAACTTCTCATTGTACCCACAGTTCATGTTCTATTTGAGAAGATCTCAATTTTTGCAAGTGTTCAACAATTCTCCAGATGAAACCGCTTTCTATAGACACGTTCTGACCAGAGAGGACACTAATAACTCTCTTGTTATGATCCAGCCAACTTTGACTTCATTCTCCATGGATGGTGAAGAGCCAACTCCAGTGTTGTTGGATTCGATCTCCGTGGCACCAGACAAGATTCTATTGCTTGATACATTCTTCCACATCTTGATCTATCACGGTGAAACAGTTGCCGCATGGAGAGCTGCCGGTTACCAGGACGATCCAGAGTATGCTTCTTTTAAAGAGTTCCTCGAAGAACCAAAACGTGAAGCTGCTGAATTACTTGTTGACAGATTCCCATTACCAAGATTCATCGACACGGAAGAAGGTGGCTCCCAGGCTAGATTCTTATACTCTAAGCTGAACCCATCTACTTCTTACTCTAAGCAAGATCAATTGGGTGCCTCAGGTGCTGTTGTCTTAACCGATGATGTCTCTTTACAGATGTTCATGGAACATCTGCAAAAACTCGCCGTTGCCGGTAACGCTTAATGTCATTTAAAAACATTTGCAGGGTCTTACTAAGTCGTTTGTTTCCTTAATTTTATACAAGCACTTGTTACCAAGTCCTACAACAATACAATAATCATATCTCTATACTTAAGAATGTCTATGTATTTAGAAAATGTTCAAACACTCTGTTAGGTAATGAATTGTACAACTATAGTTACATCGGTTATCGTTTTCATAAAATATAACGTCATTAAATATATAGATATATCTCCTATATGAGCACTAACAACTAGTGGATTTATGTAAGCACAACGACCTGCATTGTACTTCACTCCCTATTCTTCAGAGCAGCTTTCAGTTCATCCATTAAGTTATTTCCATCTTCCTCGGAGAGTTTAAGATCGTTCTTATTGGTCTCAACGGCCTCGTCAATCAAAGGCTCTTCAACCATTGTTGATGTTGATGTTAATCTTGCCAAAGTTGATTCCAATTTATTTTTCAGTTCTAGCGGTGATAGTCCATCAAACGAAGTGTCGTCTGTATTTGTAGATATCAAAACAGTGTCGTCGTTGGAAAGAAGGTTGTGGTCCATGATGTAGTCACTACTTTGTGAATTATCATCCTCCAATACAGTTAGCAAAGGCATACCAAGCCCTGAGCTAAGTCTTTGATGACTCATAGTGACAGGTGATTGATTTGTTGACAAGGAAATGGATCTTGGTGGTGAGATGATCGATAGATGTTGATTTGTTGGCAGTGAGAATCTCTTTGATGATCTTGAATTAACACGCTTAGATAAATGGAATTGGCGTGTGTGCGTTGTGCCTTCAAGTGAAGATAAACTGTTTTGATAAGTTTGATTCAAGGACTCCAGCAGGAGTCCAATTGCCTTGAAGTCCGTAACTTGATCTTCTGCTGATTGGTCTCTGTTGAACGAAAGAAGATCAAACTGAATTCTTTTTAGCTTTTGCATCATTTCAGGGGTAGGATCTGATACCTGGTGTGTAGATGATCTTCTTTGTTGTTCATGGATTGGCACAGGACCAAGTTTAAAGTTGTGTGTCACTGCGAAGTTAGACATTGATTGAACCAATATTGTGTTTGAAGTTTGAAGCTCATCTAAGACTTCACGAACCTGATGCCATTTTGTTGCGACTGATGATGAAGAGTCTGCCAAAGAAACGTTAAAAGTTCTACCTAGGGTGACTGTAAACCCTGTTGGTGAACTTGATTCCAAGCTGAATGCCAATAGAGCACATAGCATAGCCCTTCTCAAATACTGGAATCTTTTAATCCTATTCGTGAGCGAGTCAAGTGATTGGACTGTTTCCAGATTGAATTCATTGAGAAGATAGACCAATTCTGGCAGTTCAATGTTATAAATGCCACAATAGTTTTCCAACTCCGTGGGACTTATGTACGGAATGAGATTTTTCAACGATTTGATGATATACTCTGATGATAAAAACACTGTGCTGTTGATGCACTCATAAAGCGTTGTTGCATCAATGATTTCGGTGGTGAACGGTGATGATGATGATAACAGTGATGGGGCTGTCGGAATATTAGAGTACAAAGTCACCTCTTTGTACTTGTTTAATAGTTTTTGTGTCATGACGTCAAGCTTTTGATACTTCTCGATGAATTTTTTCAGCTTGGAAAGTAGGGCGGTTTGGGTAAGCGACAGTATAATATTCTTGGAGCGAGTATGTAGCCATAATGTTATAAGAATGATGGTGATACCCATTCTTAGCTGTTTCTCTGTGTGCAATTGTTGCCGTTGATTGAGATACCTCGTGATGAATGCTATGCGAATGATGTTATACTGAGACAATGGTGATGAGATCACAACTTTGGAGTAGACCCGTATTATGGTGCCAAAATCTGTGCGTATACCATTCTTTTCAGTAGATTTCAAGTTGAGAATGGATGATTTCTTCTTGTTGTAAAACCTTGAAACGAGGATGGTCTCGTCCAACAGTTGACTTGTTACTAGTACGTACTTGAACTCATCCAAGAAAGCTGAGCACTCCTCATGCATGAGTTCTCTTTTCTTCAAGAGCAGCTGAAACACCTCTCGTAGGCTCTGGTGGCCTCTTCGTGTCTGTCTTGGTAAATTCAGCTCCAGTGTTTTGTGATTAATCAATGTCTTTGTCCTTGTTGGTGACATCCCCCAGTCACTAAAGACGTGCTGATCAACCACTGGGGTTTCCGCCTGTGAGAGCTCCATCTCCGAACTAGTAGTGTAGTCATTGACCAAAGTGGGAGAACTAAGGTCTTTGTAGTCGTCAATTCCCCAATCTCCAAACAATCCATCATTAAGGTGCTCATCTCTCGCTGTGGACGTGGATACGGTCCTTAGCCGTTCCTGTTGTTGATCCGATGTGCCGAGTGACGCCGAGATATACCGCTTTAAAGGTGCTAGTGACCCATCGAAGAGCCGGAAGCTAGATTCCATCTTTGGCTTTTATGCCCTTTTCGCCTTTCCAACCTCCTTCACTTAATTTTACTGAGTATTAAAGATTTCCTTTGTTTACTTTTCATAGCATTCCCACCAAGCCCGGTACGCGCCGCATCTCACGCGAAACCATCTTATAGGAAAATCTCCACGTCTGTGGTAGCCGAGGCAACAACAGATCTCCACTTTTGGAGAATTATTTCTCTACATTCATGATTGTATGGAGCATTCGATTGAAAAATATAAACAAAGAAGTGAAGTTACTAAATGCAAATTAGATGTCGTAGTGCGGTAGATTTTTTGTGCTTTTTCGGTATTATAAGTGGTAGTTCTATTATAACTGTCTGCACCTGTGATTATGGCTTCTTAGGTGAGACCTAGTAAATGCAAGCACTCGGTACCTCAGTGGAACGAGGGTAATCCGGTGTGAAATGGGCGGATGAATCAATGCGAGTTGCGAACGAAAGAGAAAAGAGACCATTGTGGCTAAGGTCATAGGGGACGAGGTCATAGAAGATTCATGCCTAGGCCAGCTAAACGTTCACAGCTTACCAACTTCATTTTGCGAGCTTCTTCCAGTTTATCTTTATCTGGGAATATCCAGCCATATGCCTGATTAATCTTGTGCTCTTTAATTTCTCTTTCTCTGTTACACTGGTCTCTTAAGTTACCGACGTATGCAGTCTCAGCTTCATGATCCAACTTTCTCAGCTTTGATGCATCCAAAGATTGAGCCTGCTTTGGAGTTATGTAATATGGTATTTTAATTCTCGGTGTCAATCTTTCATGTGAATACTGTGGAGTTGGCGTCAAGTTGAAATTTTCAACTGGGTCAGCAAGTAAATTCGACAAAATCGGTATCAGAAGCATGAGAATCATCGGTAAATAGTTCTTAACTAAGCCCCACATTGAACCATCTTCACGTTGGGGAGTACCTCTTTCACGATGCTGATGCTGCTGCTGCTGCTGCTGTTGACGCTGCTGGCCAAATGGATCACCAAATGGGAATCCTCTAGGAGTACCACCACTTCTGAAAGTGAAACCGCCAGGGCCTCCAAACATGAAAGTAGTACCTCCTTGACCTCCTTGGCCTTGTCCAAATAATATGTCAAATAAATCATCATTAGCAAACTGGAATCCCTGTGGCATACCATTGGCTTGTTGGAAGAAAGGATGGCCACCATGTGTTCTTCCTGTAGCACCGCCACCATTTCTACTAAATCCGGAGGATGCACCACCTCTTGAATCGGGATCAACACCAGTTTGATCATATATCGTTCTCTTATTTGAATCACCCAGAACTTCAAATGCCTTCGCCACTCTTTTGAAAGACTCGGCAGCCTTTGGGTGGCCATTCTTGTCTGGATGAACTTTCAACGAGATTTTTCTATATGCTTTTTTGATTTCATTCTCCGAACAAGTCTTGTCAATCTCAAGAATCTTATAGTAGTCATCCCCATGTTTGAGGATCTTCTCAACAATGGTCGACTGCTCCTGTGTATAATTTCTTGTGGCTCCCGACATGGTTGTGTATGGAGACTGTTTTTTGGATTTTTTAGTGTGCTGCTAAAGCCTTGCGTTGTTTGAGATAAGACAAGCAGATGGGAGTGGCGAGAAGTTGAATGGAGATGGAAAAGTTGAATCAGGCTCTCTGTGTGTTGATGCAATGAAGCTTGGTAACCAGTGTATCGTTACGTGGCACTTACGTAAGAGATCAAACCAAACGAGACCAATAGATGGAAATGCGATAGCGACTTTCCCCCCGTAAGATTTTCTTTTCAACGGTCAAAGGGACTAGGGTACAAGACCTCTCTCTGTTTTCTGTCGTCTAGAGAGATAAAAACTCAGAATCAGATTCACAGTATGAAGTCCTCTAGTGAATACAGCGGAGGAAGCAAACGGAAAGAACACAAGCAGCACCAGTTGCGTCTTGCTGTCT